>CM053594.1:320325856-320372063 GCA_028646575.1 Pseudocheirus occidentalis
GGTGGCTGAGGTTTTGGGCTGGCTAGGTCTCTGCTCCATGAGCTGCCCTTCTCCCCTCCCGTTCCTCACGCCTTGGCAGATGTGGAGGTCCTGGAGACTGTAGATCTCTCCTGCAGACTGGCTCCGGTGCCCGCTCAGCTCAGCTCGGCCAGGCTACTTCCCGCTGCTTGGGCCTGGCCGAGGTCTCAGCTTCAGGCTGTTCCAGCCTCCGTTCTAGGCTGCCGCAATGAGCCCCTGCTGCTGAGCTGCCTTCAGCAAGAGATGGGTTCTCTGTATTTTTGTGTGAGTCTGAGAGTCCTAGACTTTATCTGGGCTCATAATTTTCTGGGTGTTTAGGGTGGCGGTGTGGGAGCTGCGGGACCTTGCTGCTTCTACGCCGCCATCTTGGCTCCGCCCGATGATGTATCCAATTTACCTACACATATCCTGTTATAGTCTAGACTGTGGGTGTACAAGTGCCTATGTGTATATGTGCACACATATATCTGCCTGAATGTCTAGAGAGAAGAGGGAAAGAAGTCCATTCCCCTGTTGGTTTAGAGGAGTTGGTGTTCTGCTTGCACAGGTCCACTATAGGACAACAGGAGGACTTGTAACTCAGCATGGCGTCCCTGGGAAACTTGACGAGTCGCCAGCATTGCAACACCGATTTGGTTAGGCTGCTGCTGACGCCTTCCTTTGTCTTGTAGTAAGACAATAAGAGATAACAGTAAGAGAGAGGAATGGGCTACTCATTATTAACCTTTGGCTTGAAAAGTAGGAGCCCCCCAGTGTTTTGGACAATTTTACTGTCTAGACCGAGCATGGGACCTATGTACCTCCTATGTATCTTTTCCTTCCTGTTTGCTATTAGTAAACATCTGACATCTATGGTGATAACTTCCCTTTCCAAGTATTGAAAGAGCCTTGTCTTCTGGCCTGATGCTCAACCTAAGGAAGTAACATAACAGGGAGTTAAATGCTGGATCAGCCTTTAAGTTTGAATGGTGGAAGTAATACCATAATCACCACCAACAAACAATTATTCAACACCTAGTAATTTGGGTTTATTTGTAAAGTTGACAGAATGATTTTGAATGCTTTACAGATTGTAGAAAATTTCATATAAAGAAAAAGAAAGAAAATGAGAGGATGTCCCAAAAGGGCCTTCTAAATTCAGAGAAGACACACTTTTCTTAAAATCTGTTAGCTTTGGTATATTAGGATCATAGAATTATATGTGTGTGTGTGTGTGTGTGTGTGTATAATATATATGTACACATACACACATATATAAGGATCTCATCTAGTAAAAGTTTGTCATTTCTTTAGATGATTAAATTAAGACCCAGAGAGGTTGTGAGTTGTCTAAGGATACACAGGCAGTAGCAGAATTGGGCTTTAAACCCACGTCTTTTTATTCTCAACCCAGAGGTATAACTATAACATATATAGTATTCGGAGCATAATTTAACCATATCAAATGATTGTAGATCCTTGTAGTTTCTATATTTTGCTTTTATGACATATTTCTGGTTATTAGCAATGATTCTTTCTTACTGCAAAGTTCTTCATCAAGAATACCACATCAAAACATACTGTTGGAGCTGGGATGGATTTTCTAACCCTTTCTGCTTATAAACTTAGGAAACCAAGGTCTAGCAGGACTAAATGATACAGGCTGTAAGTGGCAGAGATGACTCTGACCCAGGTCTCATGACAAACCTAGCCCAAGTAGTTTGGCCTTCTCCCTCCCTACTGTCTGCTATCATCCCACCCAACCTTTGTGTTTCTTCTTGCTCCCAACAAAGCAGAAAACATACCTTTCCTGCTGTTCCTGGTATTCTCTGCCAGCCCTTCTTGGTCCAAGTCTTAGTCTTTCTAGTACCATGCTTAGAAGACTACGTTCTATCTTGTACTGATCCTCAGTTACACATATTGCCTATTCCATCTTCTGTTCATGTCTCTTAAAAATAGGAGCTAGTCAGTTTTCTATGTTCATATTTTTCTCAGAGAAAGCTATTCCTTTCCTTATGAATACACTTTTTCTTTGAAATAATTAACTCAAACACGAACATTTCAATATACAGAAAAAAGAATGCACATGAAACTATGAATTTTTGTATAGTTTATTTTTGAAAGTGTGTTTTACAGCAGGAAGAAGATGGTCCTGCTTTATATCCCCTTCTGAGGTTGCTTCTCTTTTCTTTTAGGCATTTTTAATGTTTTGTTGAAATTCCTTTTTTCCCCATCATTATCATTACCCATCAACTCCCTACTTCCCCTAATAGAAGCCTTTCTTTGTAAGAAATATAGTAAAGCAAAAAATCCCCAAACAAAACAACATATTGGTTACATTTGGAAATGTATGTCTCATTTGGCATTGCTAGTCTGGCAACTCTGCCAAAAAGTGGAAACCAGCTTTACCCTTAGTTTTCTGAAATCATAACTGGTCACTGCATTCAATAGATCTGAAATCTTTCAAAATTGTTTTCATTTATATTTGTTGTTCAGTCATGTCTGATTTTTTTTTTACCCCTTTTGGGGTTTTCTTGGCAAAGATGCTAGAATGGTTTGCCATTACCTTCTCAGCACATTTTATAGATGAAGAAACTGATGCAAACAAGGTTAAGTGACTTGCCCAGAGTCACACAACTGATAAGTGTCAGAAATTAGATTTGGACCCAGGAAGATGAGTCTTTTTGACTCCAGACCCAGTGGTTGCACCACCTAGCTGCCTCATTTATATTAGTGGAAGCTAGATGGCTCAGTGGCTGGAGTCAGGCAGAATCACCGAGGTGAAAGGGCAGCCATCACATTTTATACTCTGTTTCTGTTTCGCCTAATGTCTATCTGAATGCCAGGAACATAATAGGTCTTCAATTAAACCTTGATGACAATTGACCTATAGTAATGAATCTTTTTGTGGTCATGTTATATTGATGTCTTTTGTTTTTACATCATAGTCACTTCTGTTCATTTTTAATTTTTATTCTGAATTTATAAAAAACCAAATAAAATGGGCATTTGCATATACAGAAAAACAGAGCAGAACAGAAAAGATGATTATTTGTGAAACTGCAATCTCCATTATTACAGGAGTTTTTTCTTTTTAAGCATATAATAAGGTCAGCTTATAGTTTTCAAAGCTTCTCTGCTTGTCTGGACTTCTTTTTGGCCTAGCATTGTCACTTCTGGACATAGCACTGGCCTGTCCATTATAGTAAAGAAAGGTATGCCAAGTAGTATTAAGAAAGGGACAGAGTCTGATAGTCTATACAGTATTCTGTACCTGCAGTCTACTTCCTTTCTGTTGAGGGAAGAGAGGTATGTTTCATTATCTGGTCTCCAACAACAAGGTTGGTCATTACATGAAATGAATCTTTAATGAAAATATTTCAAGACGGGGAGGGATAATTTTGTTCAGGGGTACTGGAGGTAGTAAACTATATCACAAAGACTTCTGTTTCTTCTAGCAACTGGTTGAGATTGTCTAAATCTGAGAGACCTGATGGAAGAGTTAATTATGAATTAAATACACATTTGAGAGGATATTTTTTTCTTTTTTTAAAACACAAATGATACCACCAGATGAAAAAAGGAAGCACATTATTCGCTCTTCTTCTCTGGATTACCCCCATTTTCTCTGCCTCTCTCTGTCTTTTTGTAGGGAACATAAAATGGTAATTAACAGAAAATACGTGTGTAGGTGTTGCCATTTTCATCAGGAGATGAAGCTCTGAAACTGCCACTTCATAGATTGTTAGAGGAACTCACTTCTCTGAAAGTTGATAAAGGAAGTTTCGGCAATCAGTCAGCTTACCTGCCTGCCTAGTGCTGGGCTTAATGACATGAAGACTGTTCCCACTGCTCCCACCTCTGCGTCATCATCTCCTCTTATTCATACTCTTGTTCTGATGAAGGGGAGTCACAAGCATGGTGACGTTCAGAAAGCAGGAACTCAGCAAAGGCCAGGCTTGATTCATAATCAGTGTGGGAGGGACTGTCTTAAGAGTGTAAGCTGCATATGTCAAAGGAGAGGATGGAGATTGTTATTTTGATCAGCCAAGTCATAACAGGAACTATCTAGCCCAAGGACTTTTGATTCCTAGAATCACTGAATGGAAGGGACCTTAGGGATCAACTAGTCTAATCCTCTCATTTAAGAATAAGGAAACCAAGACCCAAGGGAGGCACAAAGATTTCACCAGTCACCATTGCATTACTAGTAGAAGTGGGACTAGAAATCTAGCTCTCCTGACTTCTTTCACCTACATATGTCAATCACCTGACAAATTTTCATCTCTTTTGGCATGGGAAATTTCAGCCACACTCCTGTTTCCAGAAAGAAACATTGTCAATTCAATCCAACCGAATACGCATGTATTAAACACCTACTATTTATTAAGCCAGGTACTCTGCTAAGCTAGGGACGTAATGAATAAAAAGAAAGATAATCCCTGCCCTCAAGGGGCTTACAGTCTAATGAAACAATGAAGCATAATGATATAGGATCACTGAATCTCAGATTTGGGTGGGATCTCAGATCATTTAATAGATGACTTCTTGTGAAAAGGAATCCCTCCTCCCCTTCAACAGCTCATTTCACTTTTGAGGAGCTCTAATTATGGGATTTCTCCCCCCACCTTTTGGTTGTCAAGAGGACATAAATAACTACTGAATTTTGCTACCTTGCAGCAGCTAGCGGCACCATAGTGCATAGAGTCCTGGGCCTGGAATCAGGAAGATTCATCTTCCTGGGTTCAAATCAGACACTTACCAGCTGTGTGATCCTGTGCAGGTCACTTAACCCTGTTTGCCTCAGTTTCTCTATCTGTAAAATAGAAGGAAATGGCAAACCACTGTAACATCTGCCAAGAAAAGCCCAAATGGGGTCACAAAGAGTCAGACGTGACTGAACAACAACAACTTTGCCACCTTGCTCATCTTTATAAAATCTTTATGAGAATGGCCTACTCACATCTCAAGAATATTTCTGGTGAAAATATGAGAGGGGAACAGGCAGGATACTGTACACAATTTATTATAAAAGACCATATCTTCCTGGCCAAACAATTTCTAGAAAGTGTAAAGAATACAAAATCCTCCTGTTTATTGTGTGATGATAATGAAAAAATTGGATTTGGTAGAGCAGAATATGACCTTAAAGACTAACTCTAACAATCTCTTTTATGCATGTATTAAAATTACACGGGGCAGCTAGGTGGCGCAGTGGATAGAGTGCTGGCACTAGAGTCAGGAGGACCTGTGTTCAAATCTAGCCTCAGACAAATAGCTCTGTGACCCTGGGCAAGTCACTTAATCCTGACTGCCTCTCCCCACCTCCCCCCAAAAAAGTCATATGCATGATTTGAACACAGAGATGTCTTTGTTCAATGATCATCAACAAAAAGCAAGGCATAAAACAGAAAGACATGATTGTTAGAGGTATCTATTATGGTCATGTTTCCAGTGTAGAATCCAAATGGAAAATGGACTCTCTGTAGTTGGTAAGGTAATCCAGATACCTGTTCACATTCATGGATGTCATTGTGATGCTTGCACTGTGGCAGCTGGGCAGTCCAGCAGTAAAAGTATTGGACTTGGAGTCAAAAAGAACTGAATTCAAGTCCTACCTCAAGCACTTACTAGCCATGTGATCCTGGATAAGTCCCTTAATCTTAGTCTCAGTTTCCTTATATGTAGAATGGAGATAATAACAATACTTACCTCACAGGATTGTGAGAATTGAATAAGATCACATGTACAGTGCTTTGCACACCTCAAAGTGCTATATAAATACTATTCATTATTATTATTTTCCAGAGCAACACACAGCCTCCTTAATGAGATCCACCACCGCTCAAAAATATTTGGCCTAACTATCCACACAGGAAGGGACAAGTGGATGAAAGGTGCTTATTGTCCAGGCAATGCGGCTGGTTGGATGTCCCACCAAGTTAATTCTTCATACATAAAATTTGGACAGACACAGAAAATGGATAGTTATCTGGGCCTAGTACTGAACAGGAGGAGGAGAGTGGGTTGCACAGCATTCAGAAAATTGAACGGTACTTTCAGCAATCCCAGGCTGCTCCCCAAAACAAAACCCCAATTTTTAAACACTGGAGCAATTTGGCGATGTCATACAACTGTAAATCGTTGAACACCACAGTCTCTGGATAACAAAACTTCAGGTGATCCAAAGGACAATGTATGAGGTGATTTGTAACTATAGCAGATGAGAAGGGGCTAAAAGGATGTTTGTTATCCAGAAAATGTAGGATCAGAAGAGGAGTATGGCCAGTCGTTTGAGGCAGGATGTATGGTCAGTCAGTCAACAAACATTTATTAAGCACTTAATATGTGCCAGGCACTCTGTTAAATCCTGGGATACAAAAAGGGACAAAAGTTAGTCCTTGCCCTCAAGGAGCTTATAATCTAATGGGAACAACAACAAGCAGGCAAATATGAAAAACAAGCTATAAACTGGACATACTTAACAAAGGGAAAGCATTAGGATTAAGAGGGGTTGGAGAAGGCTTCCAGTAGCAGATGGGATTTTAGTTGGAACTTGAAGAAAACCAAGGAAGCCAAAGAGATGAGGAAGGAGAGCATTCCAGGCATGAGGATAGCCTGTCTGGGCAAAGGCCAGTGTTACCTGGAATCTGGTGACTTGGGTTTGAAACACAGCTCTTCTGTTTACCACCCATATGGCCTTGGGCGAATCACTCGACCATCTTTGGTTTCATCTTCCTCATCTATAGAATGAGAGAATTGGACAAGATGATTTGTAAGTTTTCTTCCATTGTTTTTGTTCCTATGCTTTTATGATTATGTAAGAGAGCAAGGGGATAGATAATAGATGGACAGCTACAATACTCCACCACTGCCAATAGAATGTCAAAAGACATAAGGGAAAGATTCTAGGAGTTTGGGGCATGTTCTAGGGAGGATTAATGATAGGACATGGACAAGAGTCACAGGGGAGAAGAAGGAATGGCTGGATTTCAACCTGCGTCTTTGGAGGGCGTATGCGCATCAACAAGATCAGAGATCTACCGAAATAGTGAAGAATCCCAGCATTTGGAACAACGGAGGCTCTACTTTCTGCCTCTCTGGTAATGCAGGGCTGGGGCGTATGTTCTGAGTTTGGGGCATCACATTTTAGGAAGAGCTCTGACAAATTAGGTTGCATCTCAAGAAGGATTACTAGGATACTCTAGGACTCATAAGACAATTGGTTGAAGGAACTGCGGATGTTTAAAGAAGGAAGATACAGCAGGTAAATCATCATGGCCTTCAAATATCCAAAGGATTGATTATGTATCATGTGGAAGACACATTAGATTTGTTATGCTTGGTCTTAGAGCAGTGATTCTCAACCTTCCTAATGCTCAACCCTTTAATGCTATGTATGTGGGCGTATCTGTATGTGGGCAGACCGGCCTGGAGATGGATAGAGGAGTGGTGTCTCCGTTCCTAAGACCATCAGAAATATGTGTTTTCCGATGGTCTTAGGCAACCCCTGTGACCCCTGTGAAGGGGTCATTCAACTCCCAAAGGGGTTGTGACCCACAGATTGAGAACCGCTGCTCTTAGAGGATAGAACAAGGAGCAATGGATAGAAGATTTAAAGATACCAATTTCACTCCCATGTGAAAGGACAACTTTCCTAATATTTAGAATTATACTAAAGTGGGATAGGTTGCCTTAGGATATAGTCAGTTCTCTTTTACTGGAAGTCTTTATTGGCTTAGATTTTGACTCCCTTTCTCTAGTTCTCCTTCGTTTCACTGTTTCCAATGCTTCAACCTCCTCTCATGTCCACCCCAAAGAAAGGAGCTTCTAAGTCTCAGGCTGATCATTACTTGACCCTGTGCCCTGGCTTCCATGATCATTTACAGTCACTATGTCCTCACTTCTAATGTTTTGGTGGGACCTCAAAGGCTGGAGGCATCTTGGTGGCCCAGTGGATAGAGGATTGGGTCTGGAGTCAGGAAGACCTGCATTCAAATCCAGCCTCAGATCCTTAGTAGTGGTGTGACCCTAGAGCAGTCACTTAACTTTTTATTTGCCTTAATCCACTGGAGAAGGAAATGGCAAACCACTCCAGTATCTTTGCCAAGAAAACCTGATGGATGTGCTTTGGTTCACAGGGTCACGAAGAGCTGGACATGACTGAACAAGACCAAAGCAAAAGCCTGGAGAAGATCTAGGCGGTGGAGAAAACCAGGTTTTATTTTCCTTCCAGATACCTTCCCAAGTGCCCAAGCAGCTGGCTACAATGAGCAGGAAGGGTTGTTATGGCCTTCTTTTATACTCTGCACTAGCTATGGCATTGCTGTGAAGTAAAAATCCTGAGACTGAATTACAGGTGCTAGCTAACTCCTGGGGTCTTAGCATTCAATAACTGACTCCTCTTCCTTCGGAGCCTGGTTATACCTGAGATAAAACAAGAGAAGCTAAGAGAGACCGTTTAAACCCTCTCAGACGCTCTCAGGTGTGCTTCTAGGGCAAACAGGGGAGGGGAGAGGATGCTTCCCAAGCTGACCCGTCCTAGGAGGGCCCTCTTTCCAATGAGAGAACCAGGGGAATGATCCTGGAGGTCATTAAGCCAGTGAATGCTCAGTAAAGAAGTGGGCTCTCTGGTTTCAGGTCCCAGTCACAATATATCTACATGCCTTTGTGCCAGACATGGTGTACTGACAAATGATCAACCACAGCTCTCTGAAAACACATGACACACTCTAAAGTTTAATCTGCATTATTAAAATTGTCTCCATCACTTTGTTGAATCTTGTCAACAAAACAGTAAATCAAGCCCTGATATATGGGGTTTGCCAATTTCCGAGGTGTAAAAACTCACAATGAAAATTTAATAACCTGCTCTTGGGAGCCAGTCAGAGCTGGCTCCAGCACACCCCTGCAGCTGGGTCTGGAACCTTAATTCAATTTAATAGATGATGCTGCAGTGATTCAGATTACTGTTCCAATCCCAGCCCTTCAAGAGCTTGTAGCCCGGTGAGGGGGGAGGCAAATACTCAAGTAACTGCAATACAATATAGTCTGAAGGCAATGAGTCCCGAGCCCAAGGAGCTGCAGTGCCCTGCTTTCTCCTCCCAGGGGCCCTGCCCTCTAGACTCAGTCCAACAGCAGAATCAGTTTTGGCGCTAGGCTAACCTTGCCTCTAATGAAGGGGCTGTTCTCCCTTTGGGGATTGTTGCATCACTACCCTGGAGTCCTGCGGGTAATTCCCTTAAAGCGTAAGTCTGCGTGTGTATCTAAGGTTTCTCCAAAAGGGGAAAGATGCTCAATGAACAATATTCATTAGGTGTGAAACAAGTATTTTTTTCCTATTCCCTAAGCACAAAATGTCCACAAGCACACACTGACAGAAAAATTTCAACAAACTGACAAGCTATATAGTCCTAGCTACTGTTATTCTTTGCTGGGAAGTTTAAACTTAGACATCGTCATGGATCAAAGCACTTTGTGGGATTGTTGAAGAGTCTGTTCCATCTCAGCTCAATTCTCTGCAATCCCCCTCAGAGTCTATTTTTATTGACTTGTTAGGTCAGAGCTTGGGCTCAGTTTTTGGCTGGTTATCATCCTCTCCAGGAGCATTAGAGCAATTTCTGGGATTTCCTCCGTGAAACTCAGGACCACAAAACTTCTTGAACTCACAAGGTGGCCTCCAAACTCATGATTGCTACTCATTCACCCGAAATCAGGAAAGTAGAAACACCGGTAAGGCAGATGCCAACCAAGGATAGTTGGGACATGGGCACCAGCTGCCAAGTGCTCACCAGTTTGTTACTTCTGTTAAGGTGGAGAGAAGGGTAGCCCCTTCTCCTATAGCTTATGAGAGAGCTACTTGCCATATAGAGTCCAAGGAATGCAGATTAAATTTTAGAGTGTGTCATGTGTTTTCAGAGAGCCCTGGTTGATCATTTATCAGTACACCATGTCTGACACAAAGGCACGTAGTTACATTGTGAATGGGGACCGAAGCCAGAGAGCCCACTTCTTTACTGAGGATTCACTGATTTAGGGGTGGGGATCTTTCTCTTTTTAATGGTTCACTGAGTCTTTGGCTCTTCCTTTTCGATGGGAAATAAGGGGATGTAATAATAATAGAAGGATATAGTAAAAGGCAATAAAAATGTTTTATCATTTCAGAGTACAAGAGCCTTCACTGGTAAGTTACACATGGTTGAAAGCAGCAAGTTTCCTCATTCCATTCGTCATATTCAATGTCCCCAAACAGCACATGGTTGGCTAGAACCCAGAAAGGTAGCTTTGCTCAAGCCTTTTTCAACCCTTCCCCAGGGCACTTGGAAGACATTAATTTCCTAAAAGAGATATAAGCAAAGTGCTATAGGAATATTGAGGAGGTAGGAGGAAGGTCAAATTAAAGAGGAAGAGATATAGTATGGGAAATTAGGGAAGGCTATAAGAAGAAGGTAGCATTTGAGCTGGTCCCTGAAGGAGAAGAATTTTGAAAGGCAGAGATTATCAGAGAAATGACAAATGAGATCTGGCAAGTGAACTCAACCTGTTCTGACCACAACTCTAGATCCCTCTTCCCTGCAACAGATTTTCACTCACCATATATAACCTTGAGTCCTCCCAACTGACACGCCACACTTCCCCATATCTGGTTATATATACCATTGTGGGCCCAGAAATTGATAATGCCATTTATATGCTGTTTTGTGACTTTTAATACCTACCTGTCTATTCAATTCAACAAACATTTAAACATTTACTATATGCCATTTATATTTAGAAGTGTTTGAATGGCTGGATCTGAAAATATTGGTCAATGTCTTCATTGCTCAGAGTCCATAGCTATCATCCAGGGAATCAATACTGGTAGAGATGCAAACTGGCAACTCCTTCTGCAGCCTCTGCCTCCTCAGCAGCTACTGAAGACCCTGAAAACAAATTCCTCACCTCTGAAGTCCTAGCATTGTCAAACAGTTCAGCATCAAAAATGGATATGATTTTGTCACCAGAAATGATGTAAAGAAGTGGTATTACCATATGCATTTTCTCTACTTACTAGAATATGATCTCCTTGAGCGTGGAGACTGTCTTATTCTTCTTTTTGTATCCCTAGAGCTTAGCACAGGACTTTGTACTTATTAAGCATTTAATAAATGACTTTTCCTTTTTTTCCTTTCCTTCTTCCATCCCTCCCTTCTATCCTTCTTCCTTCCCTCTTTTTCCTTCCTTCCTTCCTTTCTTCCTTTGTTCCTTCCTTCCTTCCTTCCTTCCTTCCTTCCTTCCTCACTCCCTCCTTTTTCCCTTCCTTCTTCCCTTCCTTCCTGGAGGAAGCTGTCTAGTAGAGTGCAACAGAATTTTCTCCTTAACCTTATTCTATTCAACATTTTATTAATGTCTTAGATGAAAACGCAGACGACATGTTTATTGAATTTTTAGTCAATACAAAACTGGTGGGGGGAGGGATAACTAATACTGTTTATTAATCTGAGTTTTAAAACCTACATGTTTTACATTTAATTTCTTCCTTACCACTCTCTCTGATTTTAGATCTAGTGCTTAGCACAGTGCAGGTAATTAATAAATGCTTGTTGACTGACTGATAAAAGAATAGGAATCTAAAAAGAGCTTGACAGGCTAGAATGGTGAGACAAATTTGAGAAAATGAAATTTGATGGAGAAATAAAATGTCACACTCAGGATGAAAAAACCAACTGTACAAGCATAGGAGGAGAAGGCAGAGCAAGACAACAGGCCATGTGAGAAAGACCTGGCTGGGACTGAGAGTAGATTGTTGTTTAGTTGATTAGTTGTCTCTGACTTCATGACCCCATTTGTGATTTTCTTGGCAAAGATATGGGTGTGGTTTGTCATTTCATTCTCCAGTTCCTTTGACAGATGAGGAAAGTGAGGTAAACAGGGTTAAGTGAGTTGCCCAGGGTCACACAGCTAATAAGTATCTGAAACTGGATTTGAACTCACATCCTCTGCTTTCAGGGACAGCATACTATCCACTGAACCATCTAGCTGCCCTTTATAGTAGATTACAGGTTCAATATGAACCAAGTGTTCTTATTGATTGACCTGTTACAGTCAAAAACATCCTCCATAAATGATGCCCAAACAGTAATCAAACTGTGAATACCCTTTGATCTAGCAATACCACTACTAGGTCTGTATTCCAAAGAGATAATAAAAAAGTACAAAAATATTTATAGCAGCTGTTTATGTAGTGGAAAAGAGTTGGAAACTGATGGGACGCCCATCAATATGGGGATGGCTGAACAAGTTGTTGAATATGAATGTAATAGAATACTATTGTGCTATAAGAAATAACAAGCAGACAAATTTCAGAAAAATCTGGAAGGATTTACATGAACTGATGCAAAGTGAAGTGAGCAGAACCAGGAGAACTTCTTACAGAGTAAAAACAGCATTGTGTAATGATTAACTATGATTAACTTAGCTCTTCTCGGAGGACCTAAGATAATTCGAAAAGATTCCTGATAGAGAATACTAACCACACCCGGAGAAAGAACTATGGAGTCTGAATGCAGATCAAAGCATATTATTTTCACTTTTTTGTTTTTCATGACTTTTCCCTTTTGTTTTGTTTTTTTCTTTCACAACATGATTAATGTGGAAATATCTTTACATGCTTGCACATGTATAACATACATCAGATTGCTTACCATCTTGGGGAGGGAAGAGGAGAGGGAGAAAAAATTTGGAACTTAGAATTTTATAAAAAAGGAATGTTGAAAACTATCTTTACATGTAATTGGAAAAATAAAATACTATTTAAAAAAGCATGCATACTCTCCTCTAGGTACACTTGTTCTAATTCAACTTTTTTCCTCATTATTGTTCTCATTTCACCTACTCTCTTCATATGTGTATCCAGAACTGTTATATTAGAGTTTAAATATGGCACACTCCATTTTTCTTAGCGGTGAAAAGATTTTGTTATAAAAATCTTCACAGTTAATCCCCCCATATTTCATCTGTTTGTTGTCTTTTTCCAGTTGTATCCCATAAATTGTGAAATTCATATCTCTTCAGTGCTCCTTGCTTTTTGGCTCCCATTCTCCCTCTGATTGGAGATGATGGAGAGTGAACAGAGTAGAGCTCTTCCTAGGTCTTCCATTGAAGGAGGGTATCCAAGGAAGACATATATCATTTCCTATTGCATCATACTCCTCTGATTTCATCATCCCAATCTTCCCTTTCCTGCTTTGATAGGAAGGTATTCCTCCCTCCTGTTTAATTGTCTTTTTGTAACAGGGGGGCTTGAGTAGCTCAATGAAACAATGAGCTACTCCATGCAGGGTTACCTAAGATGGACAGGTCATAGAGGAGAGTTCTCACAAAAGGTGATCCATTGCAGAAGGACATGGCAAACCACTTCAACGTCTTTGCAAAGAAAACCCCGTGGACAGTATTAAAATGATCATGGATATGACACTGGAAGATGAGCCCCTTCGGTCAGAAGATGTCCAGTACATGACTAGGGAAGAGTAGAAGACAAGTATAAGTAGCTCCAGAAAGAATGAAGCCACTGGGTCAAAGCTGAATGGATGTGTCTGGTGATGAAAGGCTGTCCACTGCTGTAAATATCAATATGGTATAAAAACCTGGAATGTAAGATCTATGAACCAGGGTAAACCAGATATGGTCAAATAGGAGATGGAAAGATTAAACCTCAACATCTTGGGTATCAATGAACCTAAATGGATGGGGATGGGTTAATTTAATTCAGAAGATCATTACATATAATACTATGGGACAGAATCCTTTAGAAGAGATGGAGTAGCCCTCATAGTCAATAAAAGGGTAAGTAAACTAGTATTGGGGTAAAATCTTTAAAATGACAGAATGATATCTGTTCAAAACTAAGGCAAATTGTTCACTGTCACAGTAATAGAAATCCGTGCTCCAATCACTGATGCTGAAGAGGTCAAAGTTGCCTGATTCTGTGAAGACCTACAACATCTTCTAGAAATAACATACAAACAAGATGTCGTATTCATCACAGGGCATTGGAAGCTCAAGTAGGAAATAAAAAAAAATTGGAATAACAAGCAAGTTTGACCTTGGAGTACAAAATAAAGTAGAGCAGAAACCAATAGAGTTTTGTCAAAATAGCTTGCTGGCTGTAGTAAACACTTCTTTTCAACAACCCTAAAGGTGACTCTATGCATGGACATCACCAGATGGTCAATATTGAAATCGGGTTGATTATGTACTTTGCAATCAAAGGTGGAGAAGCTCTATATGGTCACTGAAAACAAGACCAGGAACTGACTGTGGCTCAGATCATGACCTTCTTTTATTGCAAAATTTTTACTTAAATTGAAGAAAGTAGGGAAAATCATTAAACTGTATAGGCATGACCTGAATACCATCCATTTATAAATATAAAGTTCAAGTGATGAATTGATTTAAGAGATTAGATCTGGGGGATAGAGTGTCTGAAGAACCATGGATAGATGTTTGCAATATTGTATACGATGCAGCAACAAAAAACATCGTAAAGAAAAAGAAGAATAAGAATGCAAAATGGCTATCTGGTGAGGCTTTACAAATAGTTGAAGAAAGAATGCAGAAGTTCAGAGAACAGCAAGGAGTTATCACTTAAGAAGGTCTTCTTAAATGAGCAACTTAAAGGGAGACGAGAACTTTTCAAGAAAATTAAAAGACATCGAAGGAATGATTCATGAAAAAATGGGCATGATAAAAGACAAAATGGCAGGAACTTAATAGAAATAGAAGACATTAAGAAGAGGTGGCAAGAATACACAGAAGAACTATAGAAGAAAGATCTTAACATCATTGATAATCAGTACGGTGTGGTGGTTGACCTAGAGCTATACGTCCTTTTTTTTAAAATTAAATTGGTTTATTTACTTTTAATTTACAATATTCAGTTCCACAGTCCCTTGAATTTCATATTTTCTCCCCCTCCCTTTCCTCCACCCTAGAGCTATACATCCTGATGAATGAAGTCAAATGGTTCTTAGAAAACATCGTTAACAATAAGGCTAGTGAAAGTGACAGAATTCTGGTTGAACTGTTTGAAATCCTAAAAGATGATGCTGTTAAAGTGTTACACTCAATATGCCTACAAATTTGGAAAACTCAGCAGTGCCCACTAGGTTGGAAAAGGTCAACTGATATCTCAACTTTAAAGAAAGGCAATGCAAAGTATGTTTAAATTACCATGCTCATTTCACATTCCAGTGAGGTTATGTTTAAGATTCTGCAAACTAGGCTTCAGCAATATGTGGACCAAGAATTACCAGATGTACAGACTGGTTTTTAAAGAGGCAGAGTAACTAGAGACAAATTGTCACCATTTGTTGGATTATGGAAAAAGCAAGAGAATTCCATAAAAAACAAACAAACACCTACTTGTGCTTCATTGACTGCACTAAAGTCTTTGATTAGGTGGATCACAAAAAAATATGGCCAATCTTTTAAGAGATGGGAGTACCAGATCTTCTTACTTGTCTCCTGAGGAACCTGTATGCGGGTCAAGAAGCAAAGATTAGAACTGGACATGGAACAACTGATTCGTTTAAGACTGAGAAAGGAGAACAACAAGGCTGTATATTGTCACTTTATTTAACTTATATGCAGAGTATATCATGTGAAATGCCAGGCTAGATGAATCAAAAGCCAGAATTAAGGTTGCTGGGAGAAATATTAACAGTCTCAGATATGCAGACCACACCACTCTGGTGGCAGAAAGTGAAGAGGAATTAAGAAGTCTCTTGATGAGGGTGAAAGAGGAATTTGTAAAAGCTGGCATGAAGCTTAACATAAAAAAATTAAGATTGGCAACTGGTCCCATCCCTTCTTGGCAAATAAAGGAGGAGAATGGAAGTAGTGTTAGATTTTATATACTTGGGTTCAAAGATGACTACAGACAGCAACTGTAGCCATGAAATTAAAAGACACTTGCTCCTCAGCATTAAAACTATGGCAAATCTGGACAGTATACTAAAAAGCAGAGATAATCACCTTGCTGACAAAAGTCTGCATAGTCGAAGCTATGGTTTTCCCAGCATGGCTGTGAGAGTTGGACTATAAGGAAAACTGAGTGCCACAGAATCAACACTTTTGAATTGTGGTATGAGAGACTTTTGAGGATCCCTTGGACACCAAAGGGATCAAATCAGTCAATACTTAAAGGAATCAATTCATATTATTCATTGGAAGTACAGATATTGAAGCTGAAGCTTAAATACTTTGGCCACATAACAAGAAGACAGAACTCATTGGAAAATAACCCTAATGATGGGAAAGATTGAAGAGAAAAATAAAAGGGAATGGCAGAAGATGAGAGAGACAAGGGTCGTGGAAACAATGCACATGTGCTTGGAGAGACTTTGGAAGATGGTGGAAGACAGAAGGTCTGGCATGTTATGGTCCATGAAGTCACGAAGAGTTGGACATGACTGGAATGCTGAACAGCAACAATAAGGAAGATACTCCACAAACATTTATTAAATGATTCCTTAGCACAAGCTATGCTAGGTACTGAGGAAACTAAGACAAGAAAGGATCGTAGAATCATAGATTTGGAGCTGGAATGGACTTTTAGAGCCGATTTAGGGACCAGTTCTCCTATTTTGCAGATGAGAAAATCAAGAGATTAGGTGACTTGCCCAGCGTCACACAGCTAGTAACTGTCTGAGGCAGAATTTGGCTCCAAGTCCAATGTCTTAACCACAACTCTTTAACAAGAATTTTTCAAAAAAGAATGAGACAAGAAAACAAAGGAGCTGATGTTTCCTATCAAAACCAGTGAAGTTGCAATTTGATCAATGTCTCTGCCTACTCTGAATTTCCCTTGTAGTTTCTGTAGGATTGGGGTTCTGGCAGATACCCCAATGATGAATTAAAAGGTATCCCTAAAAGCATTTTAGTCTTAAAGAGTTACCGTATTCTTTTCTATATCTCACTGGTCAATCAATGATGGAGTAAGAAGTTCTACCAGAAGGGAACAAAATCTAAGATTGGTGGATAGGTGGATAGGTAGATAGGATATCCAAGTGGATCAAATCTTGCTCTTAAGACAGCAAACCACCACATGAGATGAGCAGATATACCCTGCATTAGAGATTTAATCAGAGCTGTTAAAGGCATACTTGGTATCTGTTGGGCTTAGTTGGACAATCCAAATAGGCAAACGACCAATGGTTGTTAATAGAAGAACCGGAATCAACCATCTCCATTGAGTTATCTAATGCAGCTTCCAGGTATCACATCATTAAAGGGACCATGCCACTATTTGCACAATTGTTTTCAAAGTAATGGAGGCTCTCATGCTTTTTAGCTGACTGATATCTCAGTAGAAATCCACACCCACCTGTTTGTAGCAGATGTCTAGTGGGGAGGCTGGGGAGGAGAGAAGGCTCCTGATGCCCTCATGGGTGTTGGCATCACAGCTTGAGCCAGATTAAAAAAGAGGAATTTTGTTTCTCTGAAACCTAGCTGGGACTTGGGGGTCGTCACCCCAGTGGTTGGTCCTCTCCTTCTTTCCATACCCTATCTGTCCTTAGACTACAATGCCAAAGCTAAATGGGTTAGGAAAATTCAGATTTAAGGTCACTCAGAGCTGGGTAGGAATCTATTTTATAACATCCCTAACAAAAGGTTACTCAGTCTCTCCCTGAAGACTTCCAGTAGAGGGAACTAGCTTCCTCTCAAGACAGCCCATGCCCCTTTGGGGCAGCTCTAATTATTGGGAGGTTTTTCTTCAGGGAGAATTGGAATCTTCCTCTCCGAAAATTAAACATTTGTTTCTAGCACTTTCCCTCTTTTTAAAATTTCTTGTTGAATTCAACAATCATCAATAGGCATGAGCATTTCAATATGGAAAGAATAAAAAAAGATTATATATAAAACTGCCAACTTCTGTTCCATTCAGTTTTTTTAAGTGTGTAGTAAATTTAGTATGATAGTAACATTTCCCCATTTGTGTATCCTTCTGAACTTCTTTTTCTTTTCTTCAGTATGTTTTTAAAAATACATTTTTTTTTTTTGCGTTTTGGAGCGGGAAGGGCAGGGCAATTGGGGTTAAGAGATTTGCCCAAGATCACACGGCTAGTAAGTGTTAAGTGTCTGAGACCGGGTTTGAATTCAGGTCCTCCTGACTCTGGTGCTGCTTCTCTATTCATGTGCCACCCAGCTGCTCTGAAAAAAACAAAACAAAACATTTTATTGATAGTCTTTTCTTCCTTTTTTGTATCTACGTTGCTACTCACTAAAGTACCCTCATCTCCAATGGAAGTCTTTCCTTATAATAGATATCATCAAGCAAAGCAAACCAATGCATTGACCATGTCTGAAAATGTACCTCTTCTGTGGCACCTTTAGTCCATCACCACACTACCAAGATGGAGGTGATGTTTCATCACTGATCTTCTGATTGATCACCGTATTTATCAGGGTTCTGTAGTCTTAAAAAATACATTTTATTATAGGGACATTAGAAGTAATTTCACAGGTGAGGAAACTGAGACCCAGAGAGGTTAAGTACCACAGACAGTAAAGGACAGAGCAAGGAATCACACTTGGGTCCTCAGAATCGAAATCCAAATCTTATTATTATGCAAAAACACGCCCCTCTCCTCCAGGTAAATATATGTAAGGTGATTTGTGAGGCAAAATGGAGCTTTAAATTCCTTCAGCAACAGGGACCTTGGGGTTCCTTCTATGGAGTATTATTCAATTCATCTTCTTTTCTACTAACAGTCCTGAGCTTTAGCATTGGGTACTATTGTACATCCAGACCCAAGAGGTGTAGCAGGAAAGCAATAAATAAAACATGCCGTTAGTCACCCAGGGAAATCAGCCTGACTGCTATATGGTCATGGCTTGCTGGAGCACCTTTGGAATATGGGATCAGAAGCACAAACTCTTGGTTATTGGTACCTGGGCCTGCTTGAATGTTATAAAACAAGCAGAAAAGGGCCTCACCCTACTGCTGTAATAAAGCCTCATTAAATTGAGATTTGATGAGTCATCAACATGGGCTTTGCAGGCTTGGATTCTCTAATTAAAGTATTCAAGAACAAGAGCCGGTTGTTACAGTTGGTGAATGGTAGGATAGCAGCCATTTGGGATAAAATGTCAGCTTAAAAGCCCACACTTCACAAAGTGGAGTGGAAATGCCAGCAGCTCATTCCTTGGGGAGGAGAAGAAAGAGAAGGTGTTATTTTTTTCAGGTCACTTGAATTTTTCAGTCGATTTAATATTAACCGGATCTCTCCTGATCTGTAACAGGCACGAGTGGACCAGCAGATTTGCCATAAAAAGCTGTTTTTTCCTTGCCTTTAAGAAGCTGGGGTGAGTGGTGGTGCTCAATTGCATTAAAATCCAAAAGCTAGATGGCCAACACTCCAGTAGGCCAGGTGCCCTTCTAGAATGGGTCGTTTCCTGTGCCTGGAGAGTGGGAGGTGGGAATTTACAAGCTGATCAAAACGAGTGCAGAATGGTGGATTTTGGAACCCCTTCGCTAGCTGTGCTTATGCTTTGCTATGATCCTTTATGGAACCAGCAAAGGCTTTCACATCTGTTGGCTAGGCAAGTGCATATCACTAGATGTCACTAGAGGACAAGCTTATCAGAGCACTCCCTTCTGCAGGAGGCTTAGCAAAACACTCCCTCCTCCCATTATTAACATTTTAAAACTATTTGTACTGTATACATTTTACGCATCACTATTTTCTGAGTTCTTTATGTTTAATGTGACATTCCTTCCTGGAAAAGCTGTTTTATCCTATTTTTACTGCAAGCCAGCTTTCTCTTTAGATGGGACTCAAATTCCCAAGTGCACAGAATGCATTCAGATTTTCATTTGTTATTCAAATGTCCTGGTAAAGATGTACATGCCCGATATCCACCCCCACCCCCTTAAACCTGAGGAGGAGCATGTGTTCTCAGGAGAGCTTTCTGGGTCTTAACATTAAACACTCTAAACTTGCTTCCACCATTTATATCATTCTGGCTCTTTGGAAAGGGTTCCTGAACTGAGGAGGAGGCACCTTGAGAGGTCATCTTGCCTTCAGAAAGGGCCAAGTCTAAACCATCCCTGACAGAGCAAAATCAATCCTGGTTTTAAAGATCTCTATAGAAAAGGAGGTATTTATGAAAACAGAAGGCTTTTCTCTGCTACGTCTCAAGTCTCTCACCTGCTCCCCACCTCTTCTCTCATCTTTTCCTTGACTGATCAAGGTCGATAGGAAGAAAAGTATCTTGGGAATATCTGTATTCATCAGAAACCCAGCCAATAGAGTAGAGGACTTATCTTGCGTTCAGAGAGGGACCTTTCAACTTCATTTTAAAAAAGTTCTTTGTCACAAAAGGAGTGAAATTCAGGGGCTTGTGGACAAGAGAGACACAAATTTCAGTTGAGACTGTCTTGGACTCAGCTAGGGCTCTAGGAGACACTCAGAAACAAATTTCAAGAGGGCTGGCTAGGGTTGCCTACCAACTCTTCTGCCCTCCAGGCTCTGAACTCTTCTGTTCTACAGTGTCTCTCACATAGTAGGCATTCAGTAAATGTTTGCTGAATTGCATTGCTTAAATGTTAAAAGGTCAGAAGCTTCGGAGCAGAGTGTACCGTAAAAGTGCAGCAAAATCATCTGACCCTAGAAACAGCTTCACTTTTCCCAAGGCCCTTCCCTTAGGTGTGTGACTTCTGGCTGTTTGTGAAGGTGGCACAGCCTGTAGAAGTAATTAATAATATTTAAATAATTTAATTTAATTAAATAATTAATAAAAATAATTTTACACTGTACCAGATAGATTCAAGAACTGTTTCCGGTTCCAGGTTCTGTCATTTAAGAGACAGGTGGAAATGAGTTTGGAAGACAGCCACAAAAACTGAACAATTCAAGGACTGGGGAGCAGAACCTATGAGGAAAAGCTGAGGTTTCATAGTTGTTTGTCTTGGAGGAAAAAGTCTGGGGAGTGAAATGTGAATGTTTTTGCCAGGTCAAATCACTGGGTTGACAGTTATTTACTCCTCTCCTATGTGGTATTTGGAGGAAGGTAAAGAGGAATGCAGGGGATGTGGACGTAGCTTTCTGATCCGTCAGAAGAGACTTGTCTTTCTTGGAAATGCTGGTTCGATCCAGGGGCCAAGAAATACCCCCATTCACTCTTATCTTTCTGTTTCAGGGACTTAGTGATTTGCCGTAAAATATTTTGCTTCTCTGATGAAAAACATGACCTAAATGTTAATTAGTAAGATAATCTGTTGATAGTGTTCCCTTTCTCAGTGAATGTGTGTTGAGTTATTTAAGTCTCGTGTGATTCGCAATTTTATGTTTGGGGTTTTCTTGGCAAAGATATTAGAATGGTTTGCCATTTCCTTCACCTGTTCATTTTACGTGTGAGGAACTGAGGCAGAGTGAAGTGACATGCCCAGAGTCACCCAAATAGTAAGTGTCTGAGACCAGAATTGAACCCAAGGAGATGAATCTTCCTGACTCCAGGCCTAGCACTCTATCTGTCCACTGGGCCCCCTCACTGCTCCATTTTTTGTTCAGTTGTTTCACTTGTATTTAAGTCTTTGTGACCCTATAAGGCATTTTCTTGGGAAAGATATTGAAATGGTTGGCCATTTTCTCCTTCGGCTTATTTTACAGATAAGAAACTGAGGCAAACAGGGTCAAATAACTTGCCTGGAGTGACATATGTAGTAAGTACCAGAGGCCAGATTTGAATTCAGGTCTTCCTGACTCCAGGTCAAGCACTCTAGCCACTTCTCAGTAAATAAAGATGTTTTACAATGACTCATTTAGTAATCAGATTTTTCTGACAGTTTAGCCAACCTTGACTGGGCTAGAATGAATTCTACTTGCAAAAGTCCATTTAGTTTAAATTGTTCAAGGCTGGTCTCACCCCATAGGTATGAGCACCTTTCAGGGATACCAATGCTGCAAAATTGTGAGCTGGGTTATGATGTGTGCTGGGACTTCATGTGACTGGGTGTGTAAGGCTAACATTTCAGAGTCTGTTATGCACTTGCCTGCTCTCCCTACTGTTTGGGTAAACTACCACAAGGTGGTGGCTGTTGTTTGTCATTTGTGTTTTGAAGAGTACCAATGACATCACAGGGTATGTGAATTGGATTTAAGTGAGACAGAGTTGCACGAAGTTGTCAACCTCACCCTTTCTTCCAGAGTCATCAAAGGTCCAGCGACAGGACAAAAGTTGAGATGACTGATGATGGCCTAGGATGCACTGGATGACCTTGGAGTCTATGATTTCTGACCAAGAACAAATTATTCACACCACCCATTCTGCTTGGAGAAATCTTTACATGCTTGGGGTATACATCTCCCAATTCACTGGTGGGTTTGAGGCCCCTTGGTTACCCTCAACCTGGTTTAATCTATACTATACCTTCTTGGAGTCATAGGTGATAGTTGGGTGATGGCTCATCAGTCCCCACATCAGAGGTGCTAGCCTTCCCTGCACATCCCATACATCATCGGGGGCATATCGACTATGTTTTCATTATTTTATAGAGACATGAATTAAAGCATATTTTCCATTTAACTATACTTTTTATTCAAAACTACTATAACTACTAAGTATGAACATTTATTAATTTCTAATTACTATATTTTACCGGTAGTACTTAATTTAGAGTAAGACATAAGGAAGTTAAACTACCTAGGCACAATCTTACTCCTCTCTTTACCGAATTTAACCACTTAATCCTCTCTCCAACCTTTAGTATAACATACTTTTCTAATTCACGTTGTACCTTTCTTAGTATTCAAGATGTTCCTGTACTGAGAAAGATGGCAATCTCTCTTATCTGCCATGAAGAAAAACCCAGTGCCTAGTCATGATTCTGGCATCAGGGAGAAAGGGGAAAAGGCATGTGGTTTCTCTCTCTGTATTTCCCAAGACAAAATACTTGGAAATCAGGTGCAGATGTCAAATCACTAGTCACAGCATTGGGTAAAGAAAACTGGCAAGATTAAGAGGCAGTGAACCCCTGCCCAAACCCCAAAATGCAAGCTCCATCAAAATGCAGTGGACATAGAGAAAAGTCAGCAAAAAAGTTTTATTGAGGAGAGATACACAAAATTATCACAAAAGATGGACACATGTAGGTCAGTCCTTTGGGTTACTAAATGGAATTAGGTGCCCAATATGAGGAAAGTTGGGTAAGTTTTTACAGGGTTCTTATCTGGGTCAAGCAGAACCAGGTGTTGGGGGTAGGAGACATTAAGGTTTGAGACTCTGGGACTCATGCCAGCCGACTGAAGGGAAAATTGGTAGCTAATTGATATTCAAATGTATTGTAGTTTGGAAAAGGACTTTGGGCTACTACTATTGGTCTTATTTTGACAGAGTGACTCAGGGTGGGTTTCTTTTTAAAGCTTTCGTTTTTCCAAGAGGCTACTATGACCCTCACAAGGGCTTGTCTACAGCTCCAGAACCTCTAATTAATTTTTAATTAAAAACCCTTGTTCACAGCTTCCTTCTGACATAGTCATGACCCCCTTCAACACACTGATGATGCCTATGGATCCCTTCCCAAAATATTGTTTTTAAATTCATAAAATAAAATACAAAGGATTATAAAGGAAACCAATCATACTGAAACATCTATATACCTATATAGATATCTATATCTATGTATGCATGCATGTATGTATGTATGTATGTATGTATGTATCTATCTATCTATCTATGTATGTATCACAACCAAATTCATGTACATCAGGTTAAGATTCTCTACAATCTAAGCATTTTATCTTTTCTGTATCCTGACCATAGTCTATTCACTTTGATTAGGGACTCCAGTCATTTAAACATCTTCATATACCTGATCAGTGGGAATATCCCTACCATTCCATGCTCTTTCCCCTTGTGTCTTCCCTTGTCTTGTGGTAAAATAGAAAGAGAAATATATATAATACACACACACATATAAATGGTGGTTCCATATACATAGATACACACATATATACATACATACATATATATATGTAGGGAGGGGGGAGAAAGAGAGAGAGAGAGAGAGAGAGGGAGAGAGAAAGAGAGAGAATGAGAACACAGCTAAGCAAGTCTTCTGTTTCTCTCACCCCCCACTCCCCACCCCCAATCAGTAGCTTCCCTACCATCTAGTCCCTAAATCTTTTCAAGTTTGCCCTGAAGTCAAGAATCCAGCTGCCAGGTGTTTACTGATTAATTTGCATTGAATGGCCCCTTAACAACATTATCAATGTCTGAGCCTCCACTCTCTAATAGATCGCATTTTTTCCTGCTAAAATGCTTGGAATTAGACCTTCAAGCGGTACCCACACAGGACTACTAAAACATATTTACAACCACATACTGATTAGTATGAATATGAACCCCCTTGAAGCGGTTCCATATATCCCAATTCTCACAATTCGAAGTTATAATTATGTTAAAAATGTAAACTGGTTCTACTCCAATAGAAAAATGCAGCGTGAATTAGAACAATATGACCACCATTAAAAAAAATTTAATTGAGACCTAGTTGTATACAGGGACAGGTAGGTGGCGCAGTGGATAGAGCGCCTGTCTTGAGTCAGAAAGACTTGTTTTCTTGAGTTCAAATCTGGTCTCAAATACTTACTAGCTGTGTGACCCTGGACAAGTCACCTAACTCTCCCTCAGTTTTCTCTTCTGTAAAATGAGCTGGAGAAGGAAATGGCAAACCACTCTGGTGTCTTGGCCAAGAAGACCTCAAATGGAATTACGAAGAGTCAAAAAGCAAACAAAAGCTGTACCTTAGCCATAACTAAATTTAAAGAACAAAATATAAAGAGATTTTTCCCCAATGAACCAGCCTCTTTACGTTTTTTGCCATCCTTCTTCTATTCTTTTGGTACGTAAGATGTCTCCCGTCAGGTGGGCCGTACCTCTCAGGGCTTCACATTCCTGCCTTTTCTTTACCCCTCCTTGGAGAACCACATCTATTTGCCTTGTTGGGGTCCTTTAACTAGGTCCACCTGTTGGAGATAAATGGAATAAAACCTGAAGTATTGTTGGATTAGAGAGTTGAAGGAACTAGGAATCTTTAGACTGGAGAAGAAAAGATTTTGGAAGAACTGCTGACTTGATCGCTCTCTTAAAGTATTTGAAGAGCCGTTGCATACAAGAAGGGGCATGTTGGAGCCAGATCATACTAGTCAGAGATGATCATTAAATTTCCAGAGTGAGTATTTAATAATAGCTAATATTCATGTAGCTCTTACTATTTGCTGGACACTGTGTTAAGGGCTTTAAAAATATTTGTTTAAAAATTTAAATATGACATTTAAAAATATTATAATATTTGGACCTGTCAACAACCCTGTGAGATAGATATTATTATCCTCATTTCACACACGAGGAAGCTGAGGCAAAGTTAGGTTAAGTGATGTGCCCAGGGTCTCACAACTAGTAAGCATCTAAAACTGGATTTGAACTCAGGTCTTCCTGACTTCAGGCCCAGTCCTCTAAACACTGTGCCACCAAGCTGCTATTTAAACCTCAAAAGTAGAAAATGCTAAAAAGGAGGGTTAGATTTACTGTTTTGTTGATTATCTAGAACTAGGAAAGTTGTGTAGAAAATAGAAATAATGCAAATTGAGTTTTGAAGTGTTTCAAGGGGGCAGCTGGGTGGTGAAAGTGAGTAGAGCACCGCCATGGAGTCAGGAGGACCTGAGTTCAAATGCGACCTCAGGCACTTGACACACTGTATTAGCTGTGTGACCTTGGGCAAGTCCCTTAACCCAATTGCCTTACCTTCCCCCCCCTCCAAAAAAAAAAGATTAAAGAAAAGCATGTCATACCTTTTGGAGAACTAGTTATTAAGTATTTACCAGAGTTCCTCTGCATGGAAGAGACTTATTTTGCTTGACTCCTGAGGGCAGTGGTAGGTAGGAGGTATAGTGAGGCAGATTTTGGCTGGAAAAAACCCCTTAACTTTGTAACAATTAGAATCTAAAAATGGGAATGGAAAGCCTTATTAGGTAGTGAGTTGTCTATCACTGGAAATATTTAAGTTATTCTATCATTTAGAAGTGGAAAAACTTTAGAGGGTGATAAATTCCAATCTTTTAAAAATAAGGAAACAAGAGAAGGAAACAGCTCCCATTTCTTCTAGACTTTAAGGTTTACAAAATATTTTTTTCATAACAACCCTATGAAGTAGGAAATGATGCATATGGATGGGGAAACTGAGACTCTTATAGGTAAATAATTTATCCAAGATCACCCTGGCAATAAGAACCAGAGTCATGCTTCAGAGACAGGTCCTATAGCATCCTTCTGACTGCAACATGGTCACTAATGAGACTGTAAGAGAGGAAATTCCTGCTCAGGTATGGCCATGTCCCTGAGCTCCCTTCTAACTCGAGAGTCCTATGATATATGATTATTTGATCTATTTGTAATTGGCAAAAACAATATGGTCTCTTAAATTTTTTCCAACTGATAACATGTAGAGAGGCATGTGAAAAAAGACATGTAGGTGGTGTAGAGGATAGAGGAGTCCTGGAGTCAGGAAGACTCATCTTTCCGAATTTAAATCCAGACACTAGCTGTGTGACTCCGGGCAAGTCACTTAACCCTCTTGGCCTCAGTTTCCTCATCTGTAAAATGAGCTGGAGGAAATGGCAAACCGCTTGGCTAAGGCTAAACTGTGCCATGAAGAGTTGGACATGACTAAACAACAATGTGGAAAGAACATTGGATTTGTAGTCTGGAGAGACTTGGTTCTGATCTAAACCTGCCTCACCTGGAAAATATAGAAAATACAGAAGATTCTATTTGCAATATTTGCCTCACTGATTTGTTGTCAATAAAATGCTTTCCAAAACTTCAAGCCAGGTTTTTTATAAAAGCAAGAATCACCAAAGTGCTTATTTGGCACTTCCCATGAATTATCTCGTATAGCTAGTTATCTTACATGAGTGTCTTGCCTCTCTTGCTAGATTGTAAGCTCCTGGAGGGCAGGAATTGTACTTTTGGGTTTCTCTAGTGTCTTGCACGTAACTGATGTTCAATAAATATCTATTAATTGACTAGCAAATGACCCCCTGGAAATGAAGAGAAATGAATTAAAGAGGGATAATGGTGGTGGAGAAAAGGAATTTCTTTTTCTAAAACCAATCCTATTAAATCTTAAAAAATATCCCCAAAGGTAAATATATTCAACAAATACTCTAATTTAATCTGTCAGTGTTTCTTTGCTCTTGCATATTTACCATTTATATCAATTTGTGCTTTCATACAACACATTTATAGAATTTTATATGTGCCCATAAAAAGTACAAAATAGCGAGTTACTTTCAGAGCAGTGCTGACAAAGCAGTATGAGCCACAATAAAAAACAGGTGGGCAGACCAACCCCGGGAACTCTATATGTGTCATTTGCTGCCGTCCCTTCCTTATCCTATATGGGTGTACATAGGCTCTTCAGAGGCAGGGAAGATAATAACTGTGTGTCTCTGTCCACCTCCCAGACCTTACTTAGGGACTATATTTGCTACCTACCTGGTCAGTTCGGGTCCTGGTTCATGCCCTAACTTGTGGGGCTGAAGCCTAAGAGACTGGGTGTTCCCAAGGAAAGAAGCTTGAATGAGTTCTTGTCTGAGGAGCAGCTGCTCCTCAGAATTGAGGGAACTGAGGTTTTTGAGAGCTAAACGATCAGAGGTCATGTCTCACAAAGTCTTGCCAAGCTGGGAATACTGAATAGGGACCTACTTAGGCACTCTGTCAATTTAGGGCCAACTTAGATGAATTAGATAAGTTGCTTCTCACTGACCAATCTGTGAGCGCAGTAGGGTGAATAGACATTGGATATTTCTTTCTGCCTTTTTTTTTTTTTTTACTACCTCCACCACTCTCAGTGGACTGACCACAGCTCATGGCCTCTCCTAACCCAGTGGACTGGTTTTCCCAGTCCCATTTTACAATTAGAACATTTTAATCAGACAGTACATATGAACCGACATAAGAATATTGATTTCATCAATGCGGGAAATGCCTTCACTCATGTAGATTGCAACTCCATCTCTGTCTTAGCATAAGTGTGGGCTTCACGAGTTGAATTTGGTTTAAAAAAATCCACCATTTGGTGAGTGGGCAGTTTTCTGTTACTGAGGCTCCCTCCCTCCCTCTCTCTCTTCCTTCCTTCATTCCTTCGTTCCTTCGTTCCTTCGTTCCTTCCTTCCTTCCTTCCTTCCTTCCTTTTTTCTACATTACTGTCACTATGCACTGTCTCCTCTCACAAACAGAAAGTTGGGGGACTTCTCTAGTACCATGGTTGGAAAATTTTGGTTGAAGAAAGAAGGTCTTACTCCTAGGAAGAGAAATTGTACTTAGGAGATGCTAAGAGAGAAGAACCCACACTAAGGTCTTAGGTTTCCATACCTAGCTCCAAGGGGAGCAAATTCTGGAAGGCTAGGACCATGATCAACCTTACGAAACCAAATTCCCCAGTCAAGGAGGATCAGTTTCCAAACAGTGGGACAGAAAAACAGAGTGGGTAAACATGGGTGAGAAAATATAGGGTTCCTGAGAGAAATCACATTATATTTCAGCTTTGTACCTAAGCTCTTGTTTTATAGGCATCATTTTTATTTCTTTGTGCCTATCTTTTTGGCTAGTAAAAATGTTTCCTGACTATCAAGTCTCAAGCTACTGGTCATTGGGGAGCAGAAGGGAAGTATTACTTCTGAACCTAAGAAAAGTCAAGGATAAATTGCCTTAGTATTTTGGGGGAACTTTTGACACTGTCCCGGGCCCTTCTTCCCCACCCCCCTCGAGTATGCATGGTCCAGGGCTGAGACAGTAATGTATTATCCCAGGGAGCGGAAAGAACTAGGCATCCTGTCACCAGTGTGGGTTATTTGCTACTGCTTAATCTGGTATTCAACAGTAGATGTCTAAATGGTAAAACTTTAATGCCATGGCAGCATAGAAAGAGAGAATCAGGTGTTTGTTGGGGGTGGGGGGAACCTCCTCAGCTCACAGTAAATAGGCTGCTCTTAGTCAAAGGATGGTTCTAGGAACAGGGCTTCACTCATTCCTTATAGGCCTCCTGCCTGGGGCACTGAGAAAGTGATTCCCACACCCCACACACCTCTTTGACTTGGAGGCATCATTTGTCACTTACACAGCATTATACACACCTCTCATTTAAGCCTCACATCACTGTGAGGTAGGTATGAAAATACTATTATATTCATTTTTCAGGTGAGGAGAATGAAATTCGCAGAGCTCGTCTGAAGTCACAGGGCAGATCATGGACCCTTGTCACTAAGTGGGGTGCCCTCTTTTTCCTTCTCTCTGACCTCAAGTTGCTCAGACCCCACCCCCAACCTTTCTGCCAATTCCTTTTTCCTCTTTTCCCCTTCTGATTAGGTGGATCATGACCCTTATTCCTATGGCCTCTGGAGGGAATCCAGAATCTGTGCAGAATTCAGAATCTTAGTTCTTTATTCCTTTCCAAAGGGTTTTGGGTTGGTTCCCTTCAGTCTCCTTATCCTTTAGGCCAAATACTTTGATTCAGCTTGAAAATAGCTGGGCCTTGACACCTGCCTAACCACTGATTCTTGGGACCACCAAGCCTTTTTGTCTGCCTTGCAGCAAAACTCTCCACTATATGTTGTTTTCCCCAATTAGAGTGTAAGCTCCTTAAGATTAGGGATTTTTTTTTTCTGTTTGGATCCTCAATGCTTAGAACTGTGTTGGGCAACTAGGAGCCTCTACAGAAAGACTTTTTAATTAATTCATTCATTTCATTCACTGGCCACAAACCCAGGGCTTCTGATCCCTAGTCTGCTGCTCTTTCTCTGATAAGACATGACTCCTTTTTAAAGAGGAGATTTCCTGAAGAGAGGAGCTGCAGGCCCTTCGAATCTCCTTGGGGTGAAAGTGTCCAGCCCGGCTGCTTAGACTCACCAGGAGTACCTGACATCTGTCTCATTTGGCAAGAGAGACTGCCTCCTTCTAACAAGAACCATGACCAGCTGCCTACAGCTGCTGCTGGACTTGTGCCTCTTCGAACCTCAGGTGGGATCGTATTGACTGGATTTCGAGCCTTCTATGTTTCCTGTGTGAAATGCTCATATTTAAGCATTGAACTTGAATAAAATTGTATAGTAAATTTCACCAATTTATTTTGTTTTACTAATTGGAGTCTGAACATCTTGAACTCCACATGCAAATATATGCTAAATAAGACACAAATTAGTATGTTGAGCTACTTCTTACCTCTTTTTCCTGTAACAAGTCTTTAGCATTCCCTGAGATCAATATAGTTTAAAAGAATTTTAAAAAAGCCAGCTCAGCTTTTGTGTAGTTCTTGAGCCTTGCTACAATTTAAAATCACTTAGTGAAGGCTAAATTATGCCTGACGATGAGGAAGATAGCATGGTTGGTTCAGGCAGAAATTTCCAAAGTCTGAGTGTCAAGAGACTGGAGTTCTAATCCTGACATCTTTGATGGGCAATGTCCAAGTATGACCTTGGTCAACTCATTATATGATTCTAGCCTCAGTTTTCTTACCTACAAAATGAATGAGTTGGACTGAATGACCTTAGGATCTCTTCCAGCTCCAAATCTTATGGCTTCCTAATCACAAACTAACAAGATTCCCTAAACTCCCTTCTGGCTGGGAAATTCTATAAGTGTATGACCTCTGTGCACTTTCTAATGGGTAGGCAGGGATTTGGTTCAGGGGTGTGCTGGAGTCAGCTCTCACTGGCTTGTAAGAATCGATAGCTCAATTTTCAACGTTTAGATCATGGGAATTTTCCCTACAAATCAGGGCTTAATTTATTTTGTCACTTGTCTAAACTTAAGAAGTGTTTAAAATGATTTTTCTACAAGAAAAGCAAGAACAAAAGAGATTCTGTCCTCAGGGAGATAACATTTTTACTAACCTTACTTTACTAACCTTTACTTAACCTTTGCTATGACAGAGGCATCTTTGACAGTTTGCTGGAACTGATGGACATTTTTCAGAAAAAATGTTTCTAAATGCATAAAATAAAAAAAACCATAGGATTATAAAGGAAACCAATGGTTAATAAAAATAAAGACTTTTTTCAAACAAAAAAAATCTTAAGAAAGTATAAATAATAGAGATTAAACTTAATAGCGTATTGCATATATTCCCCCTTAGAACCTGGCTGTTAAACATTTACTAGCACAGTTCTGTATATTGCTCTATGAACATCACTTGTTCTCAGCAAGAATGCAGTAGAAGGCACAGGGAATGAAGTTATCACCAAACTGGAGGCTTGGTGACCCAGGCTATTAATAACAATAACAATTAAATAATAATAATCAACCTATGCAACACTTAAAGTTTGTGGAATACTTTATACCCATTTACTCAATTGAGCCTTACAACATCCCTGATTTAATTGTGTAGTCAAATTATGGTGAAGGGTTGAGTAAATTAATAAATATATATGCATATACTGGGATATTACAGCATCGTAAGAAATGGTGAAGATGAAGAATTCAAAGAAACCTGGGGAGTCTCGTCTGAACTTCTGCAAAGCAGAAAAAGCAGATTCAGGAGAGCCCTATGTGTAGAGACTACATCAATGACAATGCCAACAAGGCTAAGGATATGGAAATGGAAACTCAAATGAAGTATAGGGGCCAGTCTTGGTTCCAGAGACTCATGATTAGGAGGCACACTTTTCTCCTCTCCTCAGAAAGGTCAGTGTTTTGATGTGGTACATACACTGTCAGACTCGGTTGCTCTGTTAGTTGGTTTCACTCAAGTGTTTTCCTTTGTGAGGTGGGGTGGGTTATGGGCAAATGGGTAGGAAAAAAATCAAGTAAAATCAATAAAACACTTTTTGAAAAATAAAAACAATTCTGGTAGGGTCCTAGTGAAGGCCGTTACTGATAGAACCTAAGGCGGTCACACTGGAGAGGAGATAAGAGGAATGTGCAGGACGACAGAAATCTGAGAAACCCAAGTTTTTCTCACTTGGTCACTTTAGCCAGGTCGTTCTCATGAGTAGACTTACTCCCCACTGGGAAGAATCAGTCCCCAAGCTACACTAAAGAGTCATGCAGAGGAAGCTAAAGGGAATGGAACCAGAGTGGGGAAAAAGTCCAGTTGTGAATTACACACAATGCACTTCTGACAAGAGACTGAGTAAAATTCTGCCACATTTCCAGCCGCTTCCTTCTCCTAGGCCTTTTATTAAACTCAGCAGATTTTTATTTTATTTTTTATTTTTTTTAGGATTATGAAGCTTCAGCCCCTGACATGATATGTAGATAAAAGATGTCACAGGGGATAAGAGTGAGAGGAATCTTTAAAGATGCACACTTAGGATGTTTTCAAAGCTTCCTGACAGTGACAGGTGGGACACCAGAGCATGAGGTGTGCTGATTGACGCGGTGCCCCTGTCAGCCAGACCGGCTCCAGCCAAGGCCCTTGCTGTGATGAGCTGGGGCCATCACGAGGCTGTTTGAACAGACTAAAGAAAAATATCAAAAGGCAAATTGGGAGTCAGTGATAAAATGAACAGTCCATGATCTCCAAGGGAGATTATAGTGGTAATGCCAATATGGTTGTCCTTTAAAAAAAAAAGAAAAGAAAAGGTTTTTATTCTAACGAACCATACTTTAGCACAACTTTTTTTTTTTTTAAATGAAAAGGGAGATGAAGAGATCAGAACAAGCTCAATCACCACCGCCAGGTCAAAGATAAATCTTTCATTAGGAAACACTTCTTCAGTGTGTCCTTTTGACATTGGAGAATATATTTCGAGTCTAGATTTGAGGCTTTACCTAGGCCGTAATATGCTAAAATAAACAGAGCCAAGTGTCATGTTTTATAGGAGAAGAACAGCGATAAAGGAAGCAAAGATTAATAATGTGTTTTCCCTGTCAGAGCTGTGCTGCTTTTAATCCCATTTAAGATCTGTATTTGCTGAATATGCGGCAGCCGGGGAACATATGCTCAGGTAGCAGGAGTGACTGTGAGCGGTAGAAGCCAAGGCACACAATGGCCCCATGCAGCCCTTCAGTGCCGCTAATTACGGCTCCTTCTGGCACCCAGGTGTTGGGGTGAGCAGGGAAGGGAGCTGGGCACAACAGGAAGGGGGAAGCTAGACTCTTGTGTGTCTGTACTGCCTTGGGCAAATGTTCAGATGTTCTAGTTCTGAATTCTGGTTCAGGAAAACCCTAGTAAACAGCTACTGTAGTGGGAAGGAGTAGACTTAGGGAAAGGAGGAAACTGGGTTTGAAGCCTGCCTCTGACTGTAGGATGCTAGATTTTTTTTTAGTAGGCGAAGGTGGTTAAATGACTTGCCCAGGGTCACACAGTTAGTGTCTGAGTTTAGACTTGAACTCAGGTCTTCCTGACTCCCAGTACTTGATCCATTATGAAAACTAGCTGCTGTTTTCAACTGTATTTTCTTAAGTGTCATTTTCATCTCCTCAGATAGCCCAGTGGGGACTGCCCCTTGGTAGAGTTCAAACATGGCGGTGCCATTGCTATAAATAATGAAAATAAGTGACTAGAACATGCTGCTAGATTTATTTCATTTTTGTTTGTTTGTAGTTTTGTTGTTGTTGTTGAATGGTTTCAGTTGTAACTTCTCTAGGGTCACACAGCTAGTAAATATCTGAGGTCACATTTAAACTCAGATCTTCCTTATTCCAAGCTCAGTGCTCTATCCACTGAACCACCCAGCTGCCCCTTTTAGTTTTGATCCTGGTTTAATCCTGAAATGTTCAGGATGATCTGGCTTAGTTAGTTCTCAGGTTTAGTAGACTCGTTTTCACATGTACAACTCTCTGCAGCTTAGTGAGGCGTTAACCCTCCTCATCTATCCTCTTCCTTGCTCTTTTGTCAATGTGTCTTTTGGTCTTTGCAAATATTCTGAACTGACGCCGCATTTGGCTCCGGGTCTTTCTCCTTGGTAGGATCTCATGCGTGCTGACTCAGGCTCTTTTGGCTTCCTCTAGGGGTGATTACATGGTTTAAACTTCTGTAGAAAAGAATAACCAAAGTCGATGTCTTTTCCTTTATAAATTTTTCATTTTGGGGCAGCAACAATTTAAAAGAAGAACAAGTGAGGTTGAACTGTTAAAATTTTATTGTCTTTTTTTTCACCTTTATCTTTTCTTCTAATTTGGTATTGATTTTAACGTTTGTTCTGATGGTTAAAATATTGCACTTTGACAACAGATTTAGAAATGACTTCTGTTATCAGGAACCAGTGATTTCTCATGTGTTAAGATATAAAATCAGGGGCGTGCTAGAGTCAATTATTAAATTTTCAGTGTGAGCATTTGCACCCTAGAAATCAGTAAATGCTACAAACCAGGATTTGATTTGTTTTTTGATTATCTGGACTTAAAGCAATAGAAAAAATGTGAATAATGCAAAATAAGCTTAAAAGTACATCATGCATACATTTTTTTCCTTAGGGAGTCGTTTATTAAATCTTTACCTGTGCACCTCCAGATCTAATCAATTTCATTTTTATGCAATACTCCCTCTTCCCAAGGTCTTCTGACTCCTCTGGAAGACAGTATTGATGATCAGAGGTTTCTGAGTCATCCACAAGCCTTCAGTCTCTTCTGTTTATTCTTAATTCTGAACTGTATCCTTGCTGTTTTCTGTAAATAACTTTCCATTTCCAGATCCCGTGCCTTTGCACAGGCTGCCCCCATGCCCAGAATGTTCTCCTTTCTCATCCCTACCTCTTGGAATTCTTTCAAGACTAGTCTCAAGTAGCATTTCCTAAGTGAAGCTTTTCCTGATTCCCCCCAGTTGTTAGTGCCTGCCCCTGAATTACTTTATATATATTCTAGATTAATTTATCTGTTTAGTTATTTCTCCCTGCTTCCCTTACTCCTTTCTCCAAAGAATGTAAGATCCCTAAGTGCTAGAACTTTGGCTTTTATTTTTGTATTTCCAGTGCCTAGTGCACAGTAGGATCTTAATAAATGCTTATTGAATTGAGTTGACATGTTCTTCCTCTCCTATGTTTTAAAGTTACTGGTTCAATGTATATGTAATGGAGCACATCAAACTGTATTTCCAGTTCAACTACATTTCCCATGATGCCTGATTAGAGGTTCCAGGAATAAAATCCTCCAATATGAATGCCTGCTTTCAGAGGATGTCATTAGTAGGATGGAAGACAAAGGAGAAAAAGGCAAGTGAGCTATGAAGATGTGAAGGCTGTCAGGGTGCCATCCCGTAGTGCCACTACACTCAGTAGTCATAGAGTGTTCCTGAGGTCCAGAGAAGCATGTTTCTGAGAAATCCTGATTTGGGGAATGTGATCCTCTGAATGAGCATGTCTGCATCATGGGCTGACATCACTACATTCTCATTGCAGCATATGAGGCTAGGTATTCTTAATGTCCCATTCTGTGCTCCATCCATAGTTCAAATCTGGCCTCAGATACTTACTAGTTGTGTGACCTTGGGCAAGTCATTTATCTCTGTTTTCCTCAGTTTTGTCAAGAGCAGCTTGACAAAAGTCAAGAGTGGATAGAGCACCAGGCCTAGAATCAGGAAGATTCAACATTATAATCTCAAACCTAGTCTCAGATACTTACTAGCTATGTGACCCTGGGCAAGTCACTTAACCCTGTTTGCCTCAGCTTCCTCATCTTTAAAATGAGCTGAAGAAGGAAATGGCAAACTACTCTTTGCCAAGAAAACCCCAAATGGGGTTGCAAAGAGTCAGACACAGCTGAAGTGACTGAACAGCTCCCTCCACTAAGCCATGGTATCTTTCTGGGAAAGCATTTCAGATTCCAAGAGCTTGAAATTTGTCTGTATCTATTATTTCGATAAGCAGAGGTAGTTTTGTGTACGTATTTATACTAGACAGACTTGACTTGCTACCATCTCAGCTAACATGGAAATCTCACAGGATGACCTTGAAAATGAATGATTTGTAAATCAGCCACAGCAATATGAAAGTTCAATATCAAATTATCTGTGTACAATAATTGTGAGCTTCTCATATTTATAATATTGATCCCTTTCAATATTGAGGTTTTGTTTGCATCGTGGAACAATTGAAGGTGAATAGAATCATCACAGCCTGCGTTGCAAACCATTCCAAAAGAATGCATGTATAGACTGGTTCTAGTTCAAGGAATCTTTATTTCAGAGACTCCTCACAACACAGATCCTTGACTTCTGGTCCTTAAAAGATGGCAGCAGTGTTCAGCGCTGCCACAGTGGTATGCACAATTTTTTTGTGAATTGCCATGTCTGCAGGCCTTTCAGGGTCACAGAGATGCTTGTGGTGTTATGGATAAGCTTTGGACTTAGAGTTCTGCGTATGAGTCCCAGCTTTGCGGCCTACTGGCTTGGTGACTTTGGTCCAGTCATCCCACTTGTCTGGGCATCAGTTTCCTTGTTTGCAAAATGAAAATATTAGAGTAGAGGATATTTGGTGGTACTGTGGGAAAAGCTCTACTTTTAGAGTCAGAGGACCTGAGTTCAAATTCTAGCATTCTCCCACTTACTGTGGGGGACCTTGGGCAAATAGCTTAACCATTTTGGGTCTTGGATTCCTTAACTATAAAACAAAAGGTTTGGTTTAGATGACGTCAAAGTCCCTTCCATTCTGGATTTATGATTTTATGATTCTTTCAGGCTAAGGTTCTATGATTTGCTGGGATCACTTTAAATACAATTTTGCCTGGAAGCTTCTTAAGGTCCCTTTAATCCCTGAGATTTGCTGATAAGACTTCTGACTCTTCTCCAGCTTTACATAGATTCGAATTTATCTTTGTGATTAAAACTTATAAAAAACAACTGCCATTCTCCTGGGAGTCACAAATCCCTTGTGCTCTCTTGCTCTGACCCCAGGACATAATCGCAGGCAGCAGCAGCCAAACACTTGTGAATAGTAATGACCTTGGATATAAAGGGGGGATAATAATTGTTCTCAGAGAATTCTGAGAGGGTTGCTTTGGTAACACTTGAAAAGTGCTTTGCAAACCTCCTGCAAAGGGTCTAAATATGCAGGTAGCTGTACCACTTAAACTGAAGAGAGAAAAAGGGAGGAGGAAACCAGTAGCATTTTATTTTGAGAGAGGTTCTTATGGGTGTCCTCCATAGGACCTGACACGGTCACAGGGTTTCTGCCATCTGACACCTTCTTGTCATCACACAGCTTCTCCCCTAGATCATACCCTGTCATCTCTCATCCAGAGAGGTCTTCTACCTGATCTCCCTGCCTCCAACCTCCCTGAACTCCCATCCATTATACATACTACCGACAAACTATAATTTTCCTTAAGTGCCGGTGTGATCACGTGACTTCCCTCCTCAACGAACTTCAGTGACTCAATATTGCTTCTAGGATAAAATATAAGCTTTTCTACTTAGCTTTTGAAGCCCTTTGCAACCTGGCTCTGGTCTATCTTTTCAGCTTCATTGTATGTTACTCCCTATCATGCAGCCTGTGACTCCCCCAAATTTGAGGCAACTACATGACACAGAAGATAGAACCCTGGACTTGGAGCCCAGAAGATCTGAGTTCAAATCTGAGCTCTGATACTTAGTAGCTGTATGAACTTGGGCAAGTCATTTAACCTCTCTCTGCCTCAGTCTCCTCAGCTATCTGATGAGGCTAATAATACCACCTACCTCTCAGGATTGTTGTGAGGGTCAAATGAGTTGATATTTGTAAAGTGCTTGATAAATACTTTCTTCCTTCCTTCCTTCTGTTCCTTACACATGCCGCCCCATCTCTCCATTTCCTCACATTTGCTCTAGAAACCTCACATGCTTGGAATGCATATCTTCCTTATCTCCATTCATGGAGTCCCTCACTTCCTTAGGCACCGTCTTTTCCATGATGACTTTCCTTATTCTTTAAACTGCTAGTATGCAGCCCACACCCCAGTTCCCTCATATACGTTTGTATTTATGCCATGTGTTTTTATGTGTATCTACTGTCTCCTCCATTAGAATGTGCATTCATTCTGAATAAAGATTGTTTCATCCTTTGTCCTGTGTATCCCTAGCATCTAGTTCAATTCCTAGCAACTAATAAAAACTTGGTGATTATAGTCTGAAACATAAACACGTATTCAATGTTGCCTCATGGGGTGGAGGAGTATGAGAGGATGAAGATGTAGATGCATGTCAGGTGGTGGCCTGCTATGGACTCATTCTTCTCTTGATAACCCGGAGAAGGTGACCTGTGTTTTCTTCTGGGCATAGAATGAAGGTTCTCCCTTTATTGGGTTACACTTCACGCAGCCAAAAGTAGCAACTGCATAACTCTTAGTAGCCTAGATAGTGGTTGAGAATTCACTTCTATAGGCTTATTTTACATCTGACTGATTGGGAAGCTAGGTGATGCAGTAGACAGAGCACTGGGCTTGGAATCAGGAAGACTCATCTTCATGAGTTCAAAGCCAGGCTCAGACACTTCCTAGCTGTGTGACTCTGGGCACGCAACCCTGCTTGCCTCAGTTCCTCATCCGTAAAATGAACTGGAGAAGGAAACTTTGGCCTGGAAAACCTCCCAAAGGGTTCACAGACAGTTGGAGATGACTGAAACCACTAAGGGGATGCAGAGGAAGTTGCACACTTCTAGTGGATAGAGTATTGGAACTACGAAGACCTGAACTGGAACGCTGATTCAGACATTTCCCAAGCTATGGGATCCAACTGCTTAATCACTCTCTGCCTCAAGTTTCCTTGAATCACAGAATCAGACAGAACTTTAGAGATGGAAAGTATCTCAGGTTAGTCCAACCCAAACCTGAAAAAGAATACTCTTCTCCCTCACAACTATACCTTGCCCACAACCATTTGGTTACCCAATCTCTGCTCCAATGAAGAGAAACTTGCCACCTCTCAGGACAGTCCATTCCATTTTTGGATAGCTTTTTTTGCCTAGGCCTTAAGGCTAAATTGACTTAATTGAAACATTATCCCTCTGTCTATTCTTGGTTCTTCCTTCAGGGACCAAATAGTAGGATTTTAATCCCTCTTCCACATGACAGTACCCTTTAAATTCTACTATTCTTTAAAATGAGCATAAAAACAACCCTTCCCTCACAAGGCTGTTGTGAGAAGCCAGTGAGATAATGCATGTCAACTGCTTAGCACACCCTAAAAGACTATATAAATGTGAGTTATTTTAAAAAATCATTACTTTTTTTTACATCATTTTAATTTCCAAATATATCTCTTTCTACCCTTACCTACTGAAGAAGCCATTCTCTGTAACAAAGAGTAATAAAGAGGGAAAAATAAAAGAGTTTAGCAAAGTTAACCAATATATCAATAGAACCTGACAGTACATGCATTATTCTGCACCCACAGTCCTCCACCTTTGAAAAGAAGGGAGAGAAGCATATTTTCTCATTTTGTCTTTGGGACTGAGTTCAGTTTTTAAAATGACACAGCATTTGATTTTGGCTTATTGTTGCTGTTTACATTGTAATAATCACAGTGCATTCTGCATTATTTTCCTGACTCTTCTTAATTCATTTTGCATCCATTGCTATGTCTTCATATGTGGCTCTGTATTTTTTAATATTCATCATTTCTTATGGTACAGTAATATTCCATTTCATTCATGTAATAAATTATTTCTCCATTCCCCAGTTGATGGGAATCTACTCTGTTTCCAGTTCTTTGCTACTATAGAATGTTTTAATAGGAATATTTTGGTGTATACAGGATCTTTGATCTCCTTGGGTGTACATGTCTAACAACGGGATCTCTGAGTCAAAGGGCATGGTGATCAGTTCAGTCCCTTTTTTGGGTGCAAATTCCTAATCTATGTATTATTATTCATCCAAGACATCTGTTCCCCAGAGTGCTCTTCCCCAAATGCATACTCTGTAGGATAGAGATCACTACCAGATTTTTAAAATCAGAGTCTGAGTCAGAAAGCAGAAAGAGTCCTTTGTTCTTTCTTATGAGAAAGGGTACAGCCCTTGTTGCTCAAGCCATGTTAGTCAGGGAGTACAAACTGTGGAAGCTTGCAGGCTTCTGTTATCCTAATCCTAATCTGGTTCACTCCCCTGTCTTGTCTCACCATTGGTCAGTAAGGTGGGGTCACAATCTCTTCTCGAGTAACTAGCGAATCAGAGCAAAGCAATCTCAATACTTTATTACCATAATTATTCATGAATTAGTATCCTATCAGAGGATGGTGTTTTCCAATCCCTCATTATGAACCAAATTTGGAGACAGCCAGTGAGAGTTACAGTTGACAGTCCTTTATTATCATAATAATTTATTTGACCCTTCTATCCAATCAGAAGGAAACATCCCTCAATCCCTTACTTATGCATATCTACACACCAGATTTGGGGACAACCAATGAGAAGAAGGCTAGTGTTGTTTCCTATAAGTTTCATCACCATATTCTGGAGCCTGTAGAAACTTAACCCTTTGCTATCTCTCATAATACCCTCAGGGAATGTGTACCATGTATATGCATGTGTACATATGTGTGTGGGGGGAATGAGGGAGCATAGATTTGATTGCTAAATGTCAGAGCAACTCTCCTTTGGGTATATGATGAGAGTGACTTCATACGAATGGGGATTTCATGATCTCCTTATTTTCTCCTGCTGGACTATTTTCTTCTGAGACGGATGTAGCTATCTTTACCTTAACTATTCATGGCTTCCAGTTCACTGACTCTGATGAACAGGAAATCCTTCATACTGACACTGTGCAGATCAGTTTCCAGGTCTTTCCCTACTTTGTCCCCATTGATGGCTCTGTAGGGAAGCAGGTGATAAGCAGAGGGCTTGCATTTTACCACCCTCTTTTTCACTTAGATGCTGCTTCTGTCAGGTCCATGAGCTGCTTCTCCCTCCATTAAACAGTCCTATTGCCCTCAACTCTTGAATCCAAAAATATTCTAAAGCCCCACTTTTTTCTTATTCTTTGCCATCATTCTAAACCCTTTCCCTTTCATCTCCCAAGAGGAGGAGCTCTATGAACCCCTGGCCATGGTGCTGATCTTTCAGGGGTCTGCAGTCAAGGATGTGGAAGAACGGTCAGCAGTAATGAACCTCAGAGGAGAGAAACATTAATAGCCCTCAGAGAAACATGCCATTTTTTTGCAGCATCATGCTCAGCTGCTGGAAAAAAAGCCATCACAACTCCATCACAATGTCTTTATCTACCAATGCTTCCAGAATCAGTTCTCTTTTCTAGATAAGAGTAATGCTTGGTTGAAAAATGTCTTCAGGTCAAATTATCTCCTATCACTTACCAAACTCTGGGCCTGGGAAATTTGTGTCTGCACCCTTTGTGCTTCTCATCTCACTAGAATGAGATGACAGCTTTCAGGGTGGACATGGTATCACAGTGTAACTAAGGAGGGGAAACTGAAGCTTTGCCCAGGGTGCCAAATATAGAGGGTACCAAAAGGACTTATAGTCCTTCAGAAGTGTAGGAATAACAGAGCTTAAGATCTAGCTTGCAAGGAAAAACAATATGTAAACACACACATATGTTACAAGATGGCTTCCATAGGTCCCTGATCTCCTTTCTATGGCCATTCACTAACTAAGCTCCTTTCAGGAGCTTCCCCAACCCCAACTCAATCTCCCTCCCCCCAGTCCTTCATCAAGTCCCTGCTGCAAGCCTCAGGTTAGAAAGTTGACTTAGGAGGAGATTTCCTTCTCCAGGAGGTTTGTGTTGTCTCAGATGTGAAACCTGTGAATTATAGCTTTGTTGGGTATGGTTAGTGGGGGCTGGGGTTCTCTCTCAGACAGGTCTCTAGGATGTTGGAAAGCATGGTCCTTGTGTGAAACAGTTCATTTTGTCTGTAGGGTAGAATGATACTACAGCCATCCATTCCAGGCGTGCTTCATCAGAATTCCATGCTGTGTAGCATGTGTTCCTGGAAATTTGAGGCCTGGGAGGGGGGGAAAGAAGCAAGTACTTATTGAGCACCTACTCTATGCCAGACTCTGTGTTACACGTTTTACAAATATTATCTCAGGTGATCCTTACAACAACCTTGTGAGGAAGTTGCCATTATTATCCTCAATTTACAGCTGAGAAACTAAGGCAGACAGAGGTTAAATGACTTGCCCAAGGTCACACAGCTAGTACATATCTGAAGCTGAATTTGAACTCAGGTCTTCCTGACTTCAGGCCCGACTCTCTATCCACTGTACTACATAGCCGCCTCCTATGTAATTCCTTGAGCCACAACTATATGAAGTGAATCTGACATCTAGGAAGGGACTTGAGGCAGAGAAGACCATAAGGAGGCTTTTACAATGGCCCAGGAAAAAAGCATCAAGGGTTTTACTTAGGGTGTTGATGTATGAATGAAGGGGTCAATGTGAGAGGTGTTGAGGAGGTAGAATTGACAAATGGGTCAGTTGATTAACTGTTGTGGAGGTGGGGTGAGGGAGAACAGAGAATGACCCTGAGGTTGTGAACCTGCCTAACTAGAACAATGGTAGTGCCCTCAACAGAAATAAAGAATTTTGGAGGAGGGGTGGTGTTAAGGGGGAAGATGATGAGCTCTCCTTTGGGTGTGTTGAGGTTTAGATGCTGACAGGGAATGTCAGTTGGAAATGTCCAGCTGTACTATAACAGTGTAAGTGGAAAGCATAATGGGACAATAAAGCTAAATGATGTGAAAGTACAATGACTTATAGTGAGTTATAATGACTTACAATGACTTGGAACAGAAAAAGACACACGAAAATGCCCTTTCTTCCCTTCTACGCAGACACGGAGGACAGTGAATTTGCAACAATATTATTATATATAATGTCAATTGTTGTATTGGTTACTTTTGCTGAACTCTTTCCCCCCCTTATTTTTAATTCTTTGTTATAAGGGTTGGTTCTCTAGGAGTGGGAGAGATATATTGGTAAATGCAGGTAATGTAAAAAACAAAAGATATCAATAATTTTGAAAAGAGATTGTTGCTAATATTGATGAGAGAAGTTTTAGTTGAGTTGTGAGGTTAGAAGTCAGATTTCAAGAGGTTGAAAAGTGAATGAGATAAGGGGAAAGGGAGACAGTGAGGACAAATGGCACCTTTTTCTCTTCGGGAGTTTGGCTGGAAAAAAGAGGAGAGAATATAGGACCCTAGTGCAGACTGGTGGTAGTGAGGGTCCAGGTGGTGGCAGAGGGATTGGACAAGAAGTGATTGTTGTGAGAAACCTTTGAAAGTAAGATTATTTTCTCTCGTGATTAAATTGGGAAAATTGTTCAATTGACAGGCTGAACAAAGAATGGAGAATAAAGAGGAGAAGCCAGTTTCTTGACTTTTAAGGTAATGCTTTTTCCATTCGGCACATAGCTGCCACCCTTGGTCTCAATATAGCCTTTTCTGGAATTTAAAAAAAGGCATTGTTTTATATTCATAAGACCGAGAGAAGGAAGGCATCTTAGAGATGGATCTCTCTTAGCTGTGTCTACCTCTCTTAGCTCTATGTCTCATCCAGTCCAAACCCTGCGTTTTTTTTTTTTTTTGCTTTTTGAAAGACAGTTGGGGTTAATTGACTTGCCCAAGGTCACACCGCTAGTTTTTGTGTTAAGTGTTTAAGGATGAATTTGAATTCATGTCCTCCTGATTCCAGGGCTGGTGCTCTATTCACTGTGCCACCTAGCTGCCCTGCCATCCCTAACTTTGGTCCATGCATTTTTTTGACTAGGGAGACCCCTGAGGTCTGAGAGCTCTTCCTTTGGTTTAAACCTGGATTCTACTTTCTCAATTCCTTTGTTTTGCTTTGAATAGGATTTGTGTAGCTTGGAGTCTTACTTTGCTGGGTTCCTTTTCCCCTGGTTTATGAGGATGAATAAATTGAGAGGAATGATAGGGACATTCTGCTGATTCTCACTGTTTTGGGAAAAGGGGACTTTGTTGGCAAATCTCATTTTCAAACCTTCACTTTTAAATCCAGAATATTCAACAGGACAGATTTTTACATAAATAATGTGTAAAATTGATTACATGTGCACATGGGGTCATAGGGGATTTCTCTGTTGGAATTACAATGGAAGTGAGGAGATGCTGAGAACATTGCTGTTAACTGGAATTTCTGTTTGGAACATCCCATCCTGTCTGTGTGAGCTGTAGCAACATCCAGACTCATGGGTTTTCCCCCCTGTTTCTGCAGTTAGTGGCAGCTGAAAAATAAAAAAAAAAACAACCTAAACCCTTCTGTGCTGATATTTATGTGACTGTTCAGGCTAATCACTCATTTCTGAAAGGGAACAAAATCTAGAAGTAGGGATATTTGAAATATAAAATGTTCCCCCCGTCTCCCTTTCTCTATCTCTCTTTCTTTTTCTCTCTTAAATGAAAGAGAGGCAGAAACGTGAGGACTAAGCTAAAAATAAAAGCACTTGTAAAGAATATTTTCTTCTCTCTTTTTTTCTTTTTCAAGAGGTGCTGTGTTTTTCAGTAATAATAACACTCTGAGTTTATCACTTGGAGAAAGTCAAGCACATATGTCCAAAATTTGAAATGCATATTTGTGCATAAGAATATTGAACTATTTCTGCATAATAGTGCAAAAGAAAAAAAAGAGGCAAGTGGGCTGGATTGGGAAGTAGGAAGGAGGACAGGAACCAGGTCCACATTCTGGGGAAATCATGATACACAGATTTGATCAGAGAGAGAGAGAATCTTATCTCTTGGACTAGGCCTTCTACAATATCTCCCCAAATAGAGAAAGACCTCTGTGGGCCATTAGAAAAAAAATGGTTTTCTCGGAATAGTTGTCCATGTAGGGAAAAAGCAGGAAAGGCACTTAAGAGACTGCCCAAGATTGCTGTCCCTGGAGAATGCTGATGAAAATTGGTAGCTGAAAGAGCAAAACGCTGGGTTTTTTTTCCCAGTGATTGCACTGGATTTTGAAATTAAACCCAGTGGGGAGGAAATACCTGCCTGAGCTTCAAGAGAGGCTGTGTGTGTTTGGGGGGTGGTGGCAGGGAGTGGTGGGGCAGAGCACATTCTCTATTGTACCTGTCCCATGACAGTGACTTCCTGGTGACAAACCTCAGAAATTCAGATTTTGTTTTTAGCCCCCCTTTCCTAATCCCAGAGAAGTGGCTCATTTTTACCTTGGAGGGATTGTGGTTAGAGTAGGAAAATATTGACTGCTTTTCTTCCCTATTCTGGAAGTCTTAAATGAGTCCCTGAGGTCAGCCTGAATTTACAGACAAACAAAAGTATCTGGTTCCCAGAATGATATCTCCAACCTGGAACTGACTATCTTCTCCCAAACTAAGCCAGCCCAGGTAGATACTGGAGGCCTATCAGTTTGAGAAGGAATCATCCAGAGCCCCTTAAAGATCTGCACTAAGTCTGAGGGGAAGGCAGAGAGTGTGGCAGCTTTTCCCTCTGTCTTTCCCAGATCCCGCGTTCTACTGTGACATCCCTTCAGGACCAATTTTTGAAGTTGGCTCCAAGTCTTTTCTCTTCCCTAGGTTGTCTGTTCAATCTGCTGTAAATACTACAGTTTGCACTTTGGGACTAAAGCAGCTAGGGATAAAACCTTGGGCTCAGTCTGCTGGGCTATATAAGACTTGCTCTTTCGTATGCTTCAGGTACCATACCCCACTGACTCTGGCTTCCTTCTAGTTCCCAAAGTGGAGTGGGACAGCATGGTCCGCAAGGGAATTTGTGACTGGCACCAAATTGTATGGGTATCTTGTCCAATGAGTTTGAGGCAAGGAGGAAGTGCATCCTTCCCTGGGGAAGAATAAATTGAGAGGAATCCTAGGGATATTCCACAGTGGAGGGGCTATTCAACTTGGAGCCAGGAAAAAGGGGATCCAAATCCTACTGCTTGCTCTTTTGAGTGGAGTGGCTCTATGCAAACCACTTAAAATCTCTGAGGCTCAGTTTTCCTTGAAAAAATGGGGATAATGAGACCACACAAGGTTGCTGTGGCACTCTAAAGAGGAGGTTTTTTTTTTTCTTAAATTCAATTTTATTCTTTTCAGTCAACAAGAATCCATCTTTTCTCTCTCCCATCCCGCCATTCAAAAAACAAAACAAAACAAAACCCCTGTAAGAAACATGTATGGTAAAGGAAAACAAAGTCCCCAATGAAGGGCTTCTTAACCTGGGACCTCCAAGGGATCAGTCAATATATTTCAGAGGGCCTGTGAACTTATAGGAAAAAATCACAACTTTATTTTTTACTAACCTCTAACTGAAATTTAGATTTTTTTTTT
>CM053594.1:320372563-320385246 GCA_028646575.1 Pseudocheirus occidentalis
TAGATAGATAGATAGAGATAAATAGATGGATAGATGGATAGATGGATGGATGGATGGATGGATGGATGGATGCATGGATGGATGGATGCATGGATGGATGGATGGATGCATGGATGGATGGATGCATGGATGGATGGATGCATGGATGGATGGATAGATGGATGAATATGTGACCTTAGAGATCAGCTCTTCCAACCCCATCATTTTATAGCTGAGGAAATGGAGGCTCAGACCAATTAAGCAATGTGTCAGCGAAACAGTTTACAAATGGGAGAGTCAAGACTAGAATCCAGGTATTCTAATTTCTCAATCCAAAACTAGTTTTTTCAAATAAATTTTAATTGATATCTTTTGGTTTTGCATTGTTTAAATTTTCCCCTGAAAACCTCCTCACCTCCCCTGGAGAGCCATCCCATTTTTTAAAAAGTGTTAAGAAGAGGGGGAAAATCAACATGATGGTCAATATATTGAAAATTTGGCAATATATGCAATGGTCCACACCCTCAGACCACAACCTACCCCCCACCTCTGTAAAGGAGTGCAAAAGATGTCTTCTCATATCTCTTCTTTGTAATATTGAGCATTTATTTCTATTTTTTGTTTTATCGTTGTTGTTCTTCTCATTTACATTGTTGTAGACATTGTGTATATTATTTTCCTGGCTCTGCTTAATTTCACCTTGAATCAATTTAGGTAAGTCTTCTTAATGTTTTCTGCATTCATCATATTCATAATTTTTTACTGCATGGTAAATTTCATTACATTGATATACCATAATGTGTGTAACTATTCCCCAATTGATGGGCATCTACCTTGTTTTTAATTCTTTGCTACCACAAAAGTGCTACTATAAAATTTTTGGTATATTTGGAACCTTTCTATCAATGGACTCCTTGGAGTATAGCCCAAGAATGGAATCTCTAGGTCTAAGGGTATAAGCATTTTAGCTATTTTGTTCATTCCAAATTGCTTTCCAGAATGGATTCACAGTTCCATCAACAATGTATTAGTGTGTCTTTCTTCCCATAAGCCTTCCAATAAGTACAGTTTCCATCTTTGGTTATTTTTTTGCCAATTTGCTACATGTGAGGTGAAACATCAGGGTTATTTTGATTTTCATTTCTTTTATTAGCAGTGATTTGGAGTATAATTTTATGTGACTTTTGTTTGAGATCTGTTTATATCCTCTGGCTACTTTATTGGAGATTTCTCTTATATATTTCAGTTAGTTGTCTATATATCTTAGATAATAAATCTGAACCAAAAAAATTTTTCCCACCTCTTCCTTTCTTATCTTAGATACACTAATTTTGTTTGTGCAAAAGTTTTTCACTTTTATGTGATCAAAGCAATCTATTTTCTCTTTTGTAATTTATTTTATTTCTTATTTGGTTAAGAATTCACCTCCTACACATAGTGGTAAAAAAATGTATGATCTGCTTCTATTCTAATTTTTTTATTAGTGTAACCTTTAACATTCAGGTTGTATATCTATTTTAAATTTATTGTGGAATATTGTATAAGATGTTGGTTGTTATTGTTTTAATTGACTTTTTAATTGCCTTTAGAATCAAGCAAAAACTAGTCTTTTCAGCATTTAACATTCAACATTCCCTTCCCAGAATTATTCCATATTTCTCCCCTCTCCATACTTTATAGGTCAGCCAATCTGGCTTCCTTGCTATTCTTCACAGATGACACTCTATCTCTGTGACTCTACTGGCTGTCTCACTATGCTTCTAATGTACCTCTTAAAAGCCCTGCTTTTACTCAAAATCCAGCTCAAGCATCACTGCCTACACCAGGACTCTCTTCATCTTCCCCCTTCCCATACCCTATCAGCTCTTAATTCCTTCTCCCCATATTATCTCATATTTATCTTGTATACAGTAGTGTGCTGATTTTTAACAGCCAGCTCTCCAGAAGATAGACTTTAAGAAGGGGGGTGGGCGGGAATCAACATATACAAGACAGACTTTTCAGTTTAATCTATGTTATTAACATCTTCTCTGTCACAACAATCAACTAAACAATACATCAAGCCGTAATTTGTGGCATTTGCCAATTTCCTAGGTGAAGATGTTCACAATAAAAAAATCCGACAGCTAAGTCTAGAGCTGACTCCAGCCCACTTGGAAATTTATCTGTACTTGTTGTCTGCCCTGGTAGAATGTAAGGTCCTTGAAGGCAGGGACTGTTTCATTTCTGTCTTCATATCCCCCATAGCCCAGCAATATATGGGGCATATGGGGTCTTCCAGGAGGACTAACACCTATGGTGTGAGGGCTGCCAAGCCCTTTTCAGAGTTACCCACCTTTGGTGTGCACCTGTCACCCAACTCTTACCTGCGGCTCCAAGAAGCTGTAGTATGTGCAGTGGCCACACACCCCAATACAACTGTCTCAGTAGATGGGCTAACCCAGGCTGAGGATAACCAACTGGCCTTGTACCCACCAGGGAGTTATCAGGATGCCCAGACCAAGCGTGTGAAGATGAGAACAATTTGTTCCAATGGCCATAAAGTTAAGTGAAGTAGGTACTGTGGAGGGCGTAGTGCTTGGTCAGACACCAAAGATGCCAAGGTCACCAAATCCCAGGTTATTGCCAAGCATCCTCACTCTTATCCTGCCACTGGACTTTGATGACTCTGGAAAAGAGAACAAGGCTGATGACTTTGTACAATTCTGCCTTACTTAAATCCAATTCACCTAAAAGGCAAAACATTAATCATGATGGCATTGGTCCTCTTCAAAAAGTGGAAGACAGAAAACAACAACCCAGTACTATTCTTGGCACACAGTAGGTGCTTAATAAGTGTTCATTAAATGAGTAAATTAACTTGTTTGAACTTGACCATACATGTAGATTGAAATCTTGGTGGGGGAGATTCCCTGTTGCAAAATAATAACTTAATGATCTCAGTCCTGAGAAATTGATTCATCCCGAGACATTCAGCACCCTAGAATTGGAGTCTGTGTCTTATACTCTAGCCACATACATGAATGTTTCAGATTTTCAAGCTTTAAACAAATTCACTAGAAATATTATTTTTATGCTTGCTCTGTAAATAATTCAAAGAAGAGCCTATTTCTGAGAAGATCTAAACCAAGAATATTATCATCCATCTCTAAGTAATCACAGTTTTCCCTTTGAGGGGGCAACTACTTCCTTCTGAAGGTTAAACTTTTCAAAAAGAAAGTCAAGCTGAAAAAAAATAGGGTGCCAAAAAGAGTCTAACATTCTCTAGAGAATGTTCAATGTGATTGTGCATCAAATACATTTTTCATTCACTTTAAAAGCTCTTGCCTTTTAGTATTTTTTCCGAGATAATCAGACTTACATGCACAGAGATGTTGGACTCAGTATTAGTTATTTAAATTCTGTAAAGATGAAAGTTCTGAAGACAAATTCTAAATAACCAAGGTTCTTTGGTACCAGAAAAAAAAGTGATCTGTTGATGTATTTATAACAAACCCTTTACAACGAATATTTCTGTATAATTAATGCTTTCTCTTGTCTCCATCCATATAATCTCCTATAGCAAAAATACCTTATTCTATGAACCTAGCTAGCAGAGTAGAGAGAGTACCAGGCCTGGAAGAAGACTCATTTTGTGAGTTCAAATCCGGCCTCAGACACTTACTAGCTTTGTGACCCTAGGCAAGTCACTTAACCTTTTTGTCTCAGTTTCCTATCTTGAAAATGAGCCAGAGAAGCATATGGCAAAGCACTTCAGTATCTTTGCTGAGAAGAGTTGGATAGGACTGAAATGACTGAATAATGAACATGACAAGGTAAAGGCCCCCTATGTCATAGGAGTCCTCCAAAAAAAGCTGTATTCCAGTTTCAAGGTACTCTGGGAGTGAGGATCCATTCAACATCCTAGCTCACTATCCCTCATCACATCCTTAACTTTTACCAGTCAGCCAGAAGCCACTTTGGTTCAAACAAAAAGAAAATCTTTAATCAATCAGCGTGGAAAACAAAGTGATAAGGTTATCATACACCGTCCCCCCACTCCCCCACAGGCTACTACTACATCACCAGTAGTGAGGACATACAAGCAATGAGCAGATAAGCCAGAAACACACTTGGAGAGTACACGCTTAAGGACTGTATGTGAACAGGGCACACATGAGGAGTGTACACATGTAAGCAACAGGAATAACCAGGAAAGTTCATTCCTCCAGCACTTTGGGGCTGCTGATGTTATCACACCATTCCCTCAGCTCTCCAAGGGCACATTGCTTCTGCTGGGCACAGCTCCACTGGTCTCTGTGGGCAAGTATCCCTGAAAATGCCCAGAGTCCAGCAGTGTTAGGTCTAGTTCAAGGAACAGCAAGGAAGTCACAAGATTTCTGAGTAGGTGAGGGTTGGGTGGGAGGGAGGGCAGTGGAAAGATGTAAGAAAACTAGGAAAGTATGAACAGGCCAATTATTGCTGGGCTTTAAAAGCCAGAGTATTTTATATTTGATCCTGGAGATAATAGGGAGCCAAAGTGATTTATTAATTAGTGAGGTGCAATAGTCAGACCTCTGATTAAGGACAGACTGGAGTAGAGAGGGACTTCAAGCAGGGAGACCAACCAAAAGAACAATGAGAGTTTGCACCAAGGTAATAGCGGCATCAGCGGAAAGTAAGAGATCATACACAAGAGAAGGTAGAAATTATGGGACATGACGGATAGGAGTGGTGTACACAAATTTCTCCTCTAGACTACCAGACTCAGGGTACCTTTCATGGTACCTTTTCAGGTATTTTTAAATTTAAATTTTATTTTTATAATTTAATTTTACAAATGTTTATTCGAGTTATATAATTAAATAATTGATTTTATAAATTGTTATAATTTAATTTTTAAAATAAAAATTTTAATTTCTACAGAAGCAAGATTTAGCCAGGCTTCATCCCCAGCTCTAGAAGGCTAAGAAAATAATTTCTAGTTATTTATTCATTGTAACAAGATTCCAGCACAACCAACATGAAGGTCGCACGAAGCTTAAAATGGAACATTACTGCTGTTTCCAAAATGATCTCATGCTTGTTGACAGGCAGCAGTCAACAAGTAAGAATTGTTGTTGTCATCTTCTAACGTTCTATATGCCTTCCCACGTTGACTTATCATTCTTTTCTTGATTTCTTGCAGCCTTTCCCATCTACTTCTTGGGTACCATTGTCTGTCTGACATGAAAAATGGACCATGGTGAGCAGAGTTACTAATTACATCAAGGGGAAAAAAGCCAGAGCTCACATGTGGAGTGATTAACTAGAGAACAACTCTTTTTCAATAAAACATTTCTCTTGCCATTTATTTTCTGTGAAAGCTTTTGGTTTTTGCTTGCATGGTAGATTTTTTCCTGTTCCTCCAATGCCTTGACACAATGCCAACTCACAGTAAAAAATGTTTTGGCCCTTCCCAGGACAAAGATCATAAGTTTAGACGTTGTCCACATGGACTATTTCCCCCAGCTTTTACTCCAAATAAAATTCTCTTCTTCTTCAAAGATTCTTCATTCATTCATTCCTAGCTCCTGATTTTTCTTCTCTATATTTGAATTAGTCACTCAACAAATGCTTATTAAGCCCCTAATAGGAGGCATAGTGGACAGAGGATTGTCCAAGTCAAGAAGATGAGCTTGAATTGTGATTCAAACACGACCCATGTGGGTCATTTCCCCTGTGCCTCAGTTTCCTCATCTGGACAGAAACATAACTCAGTTCTTTCTTGTTGACATATTTCCCACCTTCTTTATTTGCCCAAATAGCATGGAAATCTTCAGTGATTGAGGTCTTGTTTTCCTAGCACTTTTTAGTAGCCATTGGCTTTTAGAAATGAACATTTCATCTAGGCTAAAGGGAGGTTCATCTACACCAGAGGTGGGGAACCTGCAGCTCAAGGCCATATGTGGTCCTCAAGCGCGGCCCTTTGACCAAATCCAAACTTTGCAGGACGAATCCCCTTAGATTTGTGAAGTTTGGATTCTGTCAAAGGGCCACACTTGAGGACCACATGTGGCCTCAAGGCCCACAGGTTTCCCATCCCTGAGCTAGGCTAACGGGAGAAGTACACACAGAAACACAGCTGGGAAAGTGATTCAACACAAAGCTATTAAGTGAAAAAGCAAGGGATGATTTTGCTGGGGCATAGAGCTAAAGAGAGCTGAAAATTCTGTGAAGCCATCTGCAGCTGGGCATATCATGGCATATTGGATAGACTAGTGGGCTTAGTTGGAGTCAGGAAGACTTGAGTTCAAATCTGCCGGTGTTGTTTGGTAGTTTCAGTCACATCCGACCCTTCATGGCCCCATTTAGGGTTTTCTTGGCAAAGATATGGGAGTGGTTTGCCATTTCCTTCTCCAGGTCATTTTACAGATGAGGTAATTGAGGCAAACAAAGCTAAGTGACTTACTCAGGATCACATAGCTAGTAAGTGTCTGAAGCTAGACTTGAACTCATGAGGATGAGTCTTCCTGACTCCAGGCCTGGCATTCTATCCACTGCACCCTCTAGCTGCCCCTTTCCTCACGGGCAAAAAACTATCCTTGCCAAGTCCTTCATTTCTCTGTGACTCACTTTTCTTATCCTCAAAATAAAGGAATTGGAGCTGACCACCTCTAAGATCCCTTGGAAAACTTAAATGGCTCTAACTCTAGGATTCTTCTTCCCTTTTATGTTCCAGGTACTGTACTAGACACTGGAGATACAAGATATCCCAGAGTGCCTATATTCTATAAGATAGCGGTCCATGAACTTGATTTTTAACATTTTGATTATGTCTTTCACCATAATTGGTTTCTTTTGTATTTCTACGTATTTTATTTTATTCATTTAAAAATAATATTATGAAAGTGGTCCTTAGGTTTCACCAGACTGCCAAACTGCCAAGGTAAAGAACCTTCACTAGAGGGGACACAATATGTACAAAATCAGAACAAGATGATTTGGGGAGTGGAAGAAAGGAGGTACCAGCAGCTGGGTGTGTCAGAATAGTAGGAGACGGTTGGAGTTGAGTTTGGGAGGAAACTAGGGATTCTACAAGCTTTTATTCCCATTTTACAGATGGGTTAATTGAGGTGCAGAGAGGTTAAATAATTTCTCCATGTGTCCGCAGCTAATAAGTGTGAGAGGTAAAATTTGAACCCAGATCTTTCCTAGCTCTAAGTCCAACATTCTTTTCACTACACTATGCTGCCTTTCTAATATATATATATGTGTATGTATACATGTATATACCTATACACACACATAGACTTTTGTATACGTATCAATGTGTACCTTAGTGTATGTATAGATATGTGCATGGATGCATATATATACACACACATATGTATATAAACATGCATACAAAGACAAAGACAAGACACCTTGGTGTAGAGCAGCTGTTCCCAATCTGTGGGTTGCGACCCCTTTGGGAGTTGAATGACCCTTTCACAGGGGTTGCCTAAGACCATCAGAAAACACATATTTCCAATGGTCTTAGGAACCGAGACACTGCTCCTCTGTCCATCTCCAGGTGGGTCCGCCCACAAAGGATCACAGCATTAGGAAGGTTGAGAACCATTGGTGTAGAGGGAACATTAATTGCCTCCAACAGAGTGAAGTCACATTTATCTGTTGCCTCTCAGATGATATTTTGAGAAGTAGAATGAGGGAGGGGACCTTTTTTGAGGTCTACAGTATTTTATTTGAGGTCCATGAAAGAGAAACTATTATATCAAGGATAGAAAATTACATCTGGCACATCTGTTCTAAGCAGACAGCCAGAGAATTGGCTAAAAACTCTATCTGTGGGGCCAAGTTTCAATATCTGAGATTTTTACTTTATTGCTTTCCTTTGTCAAGAAAGGATTCTTCCTGAGGGTATGTACAGGTGGGATATAACTGAAATAGACAAAAAGGTACCAATAAAATGTATTTTTAATAAAGAAAAACTCCAGTTATACAATACTTTGCAGAAGAGAACCAGCTCCTTTCTCCTGGAACAGAGAATTTAAAACAAAGATGCATCTCAATACCGAATTAGGAAAGGATTTGAGTGTCTCTATGGAGATAAATATTTCTGACTTCATAAAAACAGCTGAGAACTACAGAGGAGAGAATATTTTAAGAATATGCACTTTTCTCCTCATTAATCCTAAAAGGAAAAACACAATTACAAAAACATTCCACTACACAAGTACCAAGGACAAAGGGAGTTTCTGACCCATTCTAAGTTAAGCTGTAATTGACTATCACCAAAGACTTACTCATCAACTTTGGAAATAGGTACAGTAGGCCCCCTTCCTGGATCCCTACGTGCTTCCTGCAGCATTGCTCACATTGCACAACATTTCCAGGTCATTAGCATTGTGCTTCTACTGGAATTTACTGTAATTAGAGAAAGTGGTGATGCAAGATACACATTAATGGCCTGGAGTCTAGAACCACAACAGTATGATTCAAGTGGGAAGGAACAGGAGAGGCAAGATAAATCACCATGAGAAATCCTCCCTCTTCCAGTTACCTAAAGGGAAAAAAGGTACTCCAGGCCTGTTTGTTGCTTCAGAGAGAAGAGTATATGGTCACTGATTTTCATTGTTGTTGTTCAGTCATTTTAGTCGCGTCCGACTCTTCATGACCCCATCTGGGGTTTTCTTGGCTTGGGTATTGTTGTGGTTGGCCATTTCCTTCTCTGGATCATTTTACTGATGAAGAAACTGAGGCAAACAGGGTTAAGTGACTTGCCCAGGACATCTGGAACCTGTCTAAGGTCAGATTTGAACTCAAGTATGAACGAGTCTTCCTAATTCCAAGCCCAATGCTCTATCTGCTGCACCATCTGGCTGCCCCAACTCAAAGAAATGCCCCAAAGTAGGTCCTACTGCCTGTTGTGAGAATGAGTTTTCATCCCCGGAGGTTTTTAAACAGAGATTAGATGTTCATCTGTCAGAGATGTTGTTGCTCCAGGTTGCACTAGAGGAACACTAAGATTTCTTCCAACTCTGAAATTCTGCAAGTCTCTTTGTATGATTCTGTCATCATCTTCATCGTCACTGATGGCAACAACCTACTGAGCACCCACTCAGAGAACAAGGCACTCTATTGGGTTCTAAGGTCATAAAGAGGAATAAGATAGAGTCCCTGCTCTTAAGAAGCTTACAGTCTCCTCTTTCACTTCTCTCAAGATAGCACACAAAAAAACCCAAAAGGACCCAAAGGGGGAAAAGATTAAAAAGGAAAAGAAGTACAAAAAGGAAGATGTGTCTGAAAAGGTGACAAACAGGCGTCAAAGCACGGCAGGTAGAACCCAGTGCTGTACTAGGGATTGGTAGATATTCAAGGTCTCTGATGTGTTCCCAAGTAGAAATTTGCTGCACCAAAAACCCAGACTGAAAGGAAAAAGAAGGAAAAGGTGCCTGCTTCTATCTCAAAGACAGTTGGTGGTGATAAGAATGGAGGAAGCCAAGTGGTAAAGATTCAAAAAATGACAAAGTATTAACCTACTGAGGATATGTCTAGAAAACTGCTAAATCATGGTAAAAAGGCCTTCAGCCAGCACCTAGGGACACTTGGAGTTAGCATCACATTGGTCACAGTTCTGATCACACTCGCTAGCCACCACAGGGGCAAAAAAGTTGTTTTCCTGAAGCAGTTGGCCAGTGGCTTGCTACAGGTGACTACCCCTGACCAGCAAGTGTGTTGGTCTGCAATACACCCATCAGAAATTTTTCATCGCCAACCTCTACCAAGGTTAACCTTTTGGGTATAAAAATTCCGAATCATCTTACTGATGCTTACTTCAAGAAGAAGAAACTGCATAAACCTAGGCACCAAGAAGGAGAGATTTTTGATACAGAAAAAGAGAAGTATAATATTACAGAACAGCATAAGGCTGATCTGAAAACAATGGACTCTCAAATCCTGTCCCCAGTGAAGACAATTCCTCAGCTCTGTGGCTACTAGTATTACACATTCTCTTTCTCCAAGAGAGTTTATCCTCACAAACTGCTGTTTTAAATGCCTTGCAAAGAATTATTATTAAAATATTTGGAATAACAAAAAAGTTCCAATTACTTGAGAAATGAGACATATACATAAAAGAAGAAAACAATTCAGGCATAACCTGAAGACAAAACAAGTGATACAGATAATAAATGTTATTGGAGTTCAGAGGAAGGAAAGATTGCCAAAAATTGAAGTGACTGAAGAAAACTTTAAAGATACTCAGGCTAGATCTTGAAGGAAAACTCTGACTTCAAAGGAAATAGGGAAAGAGGGAAGGGCATTCAAGGCAGGCAAATGGCATGAGCAAAGGCATTAAGCTGACATTGAGCGTGGCAGGGTCAGTGACCAGTTGGATGGGAGGAAAAGTAAATACTACATCCCATGTATGTAGCTCAAGCCCACATCAGTGGACTTCCCCCAAGAAGAAGAATAGCAAGAAAACACCCCCCACCTCCCCTAAAAAGAATATTTCCATTTCTTTCACAAGTACATAGATGGTCCAAGAGAAAGTGGAATCCAACTTTAAAGAACACATGTGGCAAAAAGGTAACACATATCTTGGCCGCCGTAAGTCTTTTTTTTGGCCAGTTATGGCATTTATGGCTTAACAAGTTTCTCTTAAGTGGGGTGAACCTTTGCCCAGGTGTCCTTAACTTCCAGTGTAGATGGTGCCAACAGCTGTTTGCCTCAGGTGGACAGTGCAAAGATGTCAATGGAAAGATTGGAAGTCCAACATCCTAGACCCTTCAGAGCTTGCGAGGCTCCCCTCCAGCCAAAAGGAAAGGGAGAGGAAGAGGAATCTACTACAAAGACCAGAGTAGTAGCCTTTTCCTCTCCATCCCCATCAGTCCCTCCTTGGGGGTTTCCTATTCACCACTTTCTCCCCAGTTCCCAGTGGATGCGTTTATACAAGCCCTAGAAGGTGTGATGAAACTCCTCAGCCAATTGGAATGAACCTCCTGTCTGGCATCATTTTACTTTAGCTAAAGACTTTTCACACTTAGTCTAAGGTCTTTGATTGGATGATTTATTAATTGATTGGATCCTTGGTTCTTCCCCTAACTAGCCATATGATATGGGAGAAATCAACTAACTTTATGAAGCAATATGGTATAGGGGGTAGAGAGTTGGTCTCAAAGTTAGGAAGGCCTGAGTTCAAGTTCTCCCTCTGCCACACACTGGCTGTGTGATCCTGGGCAAGACAGCGTTCTAGGCAATCATCCAACACTGTAAGTTACAGAGAAGGTATAGACCAGTATTTGTAAAGGAAGTGTCCTCACATAGGAATTCCCTATACTAATGAAATTACATATATAATCCCAGTCTCCTATCTACTTAACCTTTCTAAATCTGTTTCCTTATCTGTAAGATGAGAGAGTTGGACTAGATGGCTGCTAAAATAATTGATCTTAAATATTTAGTAAGCACTCTCTACAAGCAAAGCACCAAGGAGACAAAGACAAAAATGAAAGAACCCTTGCCCTCCACGAGCTTACATTCTAGTGCTGAGAGGATCAAGCTTGTATGTATGTAAGTAATTCAATTCAATCAATCAACAAGTCTCTGTTGAACGGCTTCTATTTTCCCCAATACTGTGCTGAAGAGACGCTATTGAGACAAAGTTATGAGATGAAGCAGTCTCATAACTGTAACATTCTTTATCTTGTTATTCTAAGTGTCATTTTTAGAAAATTAATTCCCCAGCACTATGTTAGAGAGACAGGAGAGGAGAGGAGAGGGCTCAGGGTCTGATTACGGGTAATCTAAGTTTGGGACCAAGAATAATGGGGCCTGAAAAAGATTCGTTTAGTACTGGATTGGTGGCAGGATGAGATAGGGACTAATGTAAAAGTCATGAAGATAGAAAGGAAAAAATAGAAGGAAAAAGCAGCGTGAAGGAGAATCAACAGGTCTGGTGTCTGAATGGTTTGGGAGAGAGCAGAACATGTGGAGAAGGAGTCCGGGGTTTTGAGTTCAGATAATTCAGAGAACAATTATTGCACATAGGTAACAGCTTACGAATCCTAGTCTTTTCAGTCATCAGATGTTCAGGCCTCTGGTACTGTCACATATCTGAGGGGAGGCTTGTTAGTTCCATCTTTCTGCCAGGACGTATGGCCAGCCAGTACTCCTAGAATATTCACCCTACCTAGTAGGTCATTTTAGGTTAGGTGATGGCAACTGTTTAGGATCTTCAGAGACACTTAAAAAAGAACCTCTCCGAAGTCAAAACCAAAGTCACCAAGTCTGATAGTAAAAATCCACCTTTTTTTCATAGTAGAGTCACTGAGACAAAAGCTCAAAGTTTATTTGCTCTTATTTTACACACAATTCTAACACTCTTGGTTTTCTGGTTTCCCAGGCCATAGAAGATTAAAAGTAACAAATCGGGGTGGCTAGGTGCCACAGTGAATAGAGCACTGGCTCTGGAGTCAGGAGGACCTGAGTTCAAATCCATCTGCAGACGCTTAAGACAAAACTAGGCATGTGACCTTGGGCAAGTCACTTAACCCTAATTGCCCTACCTTCCTTCCTCCAAAAAGCAAAAAAGAAAAATGTGACAAATCAGAAGTGGAGAGGTGCCACTAGAGAACAGAAACGAGAAGTGATGGCTTTCAGCAACTACTAGGGTTCTATAATTTATGATAGCAAGTACACCTGAAAGAAGAGGAACTAGCACAAGGGTATTATCAAGAGTA
>CM053594.1:320392770-320413516 GCA_028646575.1 Pseudocheirus occidentalis
TTGACTTTTTAAGGCATTCTTCTCCTCACTGGCTTTCTGGGCCTCTTTTCCCATTTGAGTTAATGTATTTTTTAAAGTGTCGTTTTCTTCAGTCAGGTTGTTGACTCTCTTTTCATGATTTTCTCACATCATTCTCATTTCTCTTCCCAATTTTTCCTCCACTTCTCTTATTTGTTTTTCAAAGTCCTTTTTTATATTATCTATAGTTACTGGAAGCAGTTGGTGTGGGAGTTCTGACTGGGTTGTCTTCCTCCTCTTCCATGCTTTGATCTTTTTTGTCCACAAAAAGGATTCTAGAGTTTTATTGCTGTTCTTATTTTGCTTCCTTTTCCTCATGTTGGCCAGTCAATTAATTGGTTAGTGTTTTTTAGCTCTGTGGAACTCTGCTACCAGGGGGGAAAGCTCTGTTTCAAATCACTGGAGTTTTCCTAGCTGCTGGAGCTATTAGGGGGGTGTTGCAGCCTCCCCTAGCTTTGGCTTGCTGAAAGCGCACCCCAGTACCACCACCCAAGACCACGATCTGGATCTGGGCCACTCAACGCAAGAGCACTTGGCCCTGATCAATCAATTTAGCCCCACTGCGGAGTCTGCAGGCCAGGCACTCTGAAGCAGCCCAGTGGGGGCATCTGCTGGTTATAGCAGTTTCTGCCCTTCCCCCAGCTTCCTTGCCCTGGGGATAGATTGGCAGAACTGCTTTTCCTCCCCCAAATTTAGCTTGAAACTTCGTTCACTTTCACTGACCTCTAATCCTGGCTTATGCAGATTGCTCCAGGTGCTTTAGATCTTCTCTGAAGTAGATTCACTCCGTGGCTTGGGAGGCTCAGCTCCTCCAGGTCGCCCTGGAGCCTGGCCACATGGTGGTTTCACGCTGGGCTGATCTCAGCTCCAGCCTGGGATGAGTCCCTCCAGCCAGCTGCCTTTCTCTAATCCCTATTTTTCACACCTTTCTTTAATCCCTATTTTTCACACCTTGGTAGATGTGGAGGTGCTGGAGGCTGTAGATCTTCTCTCTTGTAGATTGGCCACAGCTCTGCTTGGCTCCTTCCTACTGCCCCGGGGCCTGGCCATGGTTTCAGTTTCAAGCTGGGCTGGCCTCGGCTTGCATCCTGCTGATGATCCCCTGCTGCCGAGCTGCCTTCCGTGAGAGATGTGTTTTCTGTATTTTTTGAATTTGAGAGGCCTAGAATTTGTCCAGCGTCATATTTTTATGGGTGGTTAGGGTGGCTGCGTGGGAGCTGTGGGATGCTGGTGCTTCTAACTGCTATCTTGGCTCCGCCCCCGGAAGTCTACCTGGAGTTTTTCTTTTTGTCATTGACTTCCTTGAAGTATAAGACTGTTAATAGAATCTCTGAATCAAAAGAAATGGACAATTTATTCACTTCCTTCAAATGATTCTAAATTGCTTTCCATAATAGTTAGATCAATTCACAGCATCACCAATAATGTATTACAGTGTCTGTCTTTCCATAACCCTCTAATACCTAATTCTTCTTTTGGAGAAGACAAAACTGAGAGGAAGCAAAGCAAAGCAGAGTTTTTGGATTTGGAGGCAAGAATCACTGAGTTCAAATACTACCTCAGATACTTACTAGCCCCATGGCCCTGGGCAAATCACTGAATTTCCTGAATTCTGTTTCCTCCACTTTAAAATAATGAGAATTGTGGTGAGAGATCACGTGAGGCATCAGTGTATCTTTGATCATTTCAGGGAATGAGAGCTAATAGGTACAAACACAGGCGATAGAGAGTCAGCCTTGTCACTGACTTTGGAGTCAGAAAGACCTGCGTTTGAACCAGGTCTGTGATACACACTGGTGTGTTGTTGAATTGTTTCAATCATGCTCGACTCTTAATAACCCCGTTTGGGTTTTCTTGGCAAGCATCTTGGAGTGGTTTGCTATTTCCTTCTCTAGCCCATTTTACAGATGAGGAACTGAGGCAAACTGGGTGAAGTGACTTGCCCAATGTGTCTGAGGATGAATTTGAACTCACAAAGATGAGTTTTCCTGATTCCAAAGTCAGTGTTTTATCCACTGTGCTATCTAGCATGGTCCTGGGCAAATCACTTTACCCCCTAAGTACCAAAGTAACTTTGTAAAACTAAAGCTTTTCAGAAGTTGCCATTTTGTCTTAGTAGAGAAAGTTTTCTCACCAAAAGCAGCTCACACCAGGTAAATCACAGTAAAGAAAATTACTAAGGCATTTACCTTGCAAGGTTATTGTAAGGATCAATCAACCAACTGTAACCAAATGCATCTAAAACACCTAGTAAATGAGTGTAAAGAGCAGGGATAATAATAATAATAACTGGGTTTCAGGCACATCAGGATTCAGCCCAGAACAAGGAGGGCTGGGGCCTAACTACAGATGGGCAGAACTGACTGGAAGCCAAGTGTCTCAAACACAAGGAGTTCATTATTCTAGGAAGGGGCATGCAGGGACAAGTGTCCAGAAAGCAGATTGATGATCATGGAGAAAAGAGAAGCAAATTTAAGTGTCATGAGCCAAGTTTAGATTGAAGCCCAAGATCTTTGCTGTTCATAATAATAATGACTCAATTCTGAAGTGCTTTATGATTGTTTGAAGGACTTTCCTTGTAACAACCCTGTGAGGTAGATTGTGCTTATGTTTCCCCATTGTAAGGAAATGGAATGACTAATAATAATGGCAGATAGTATTTACATCGTTCTTAAAGGCTTGCAAGGCATATGTTCTCTGTTGGTCTCCGCATCAATCCCACGTAGCAAATTCTATTGTTATCCCAATTTTACAGACAAGAAAACTGAGATTTAGATGGACTTGCCCAAGGTCATACAGGTAATAAGGGAGAAAGGCAAGACTCACTCAGCTCCAGTCTCTGCCAACGCTCTAGTTCAGGCCTTGCTCCCCTCTTTCTTGGACTTTTACAGCAGTCTCCTGACTGGTCTTCCCACCTCAAGTCCTTTCCCCTCTCAGGGGTCAAAGTAATTTTCCTAAAGTAAAGGTCTGCCCATGTCCTGTGTCTCCTCATTAAACTCCTGTTGCCTTTATGGAAGCCTTCAGGGAGTGTATGAACTCAGATGGAGAAAAAATAATTACACCTTTATTTTTACTAGCCTCTGAAGTTGAGTAGTTCCTTTAACCATTTTAAAACATGGTCTTTAGAAAGTGTGTATCCGCTTAGTCAACAAACTGCCAAAGGCCTTTGGGACACAAAGAAGCTTAAGCACTCCTCCTTTAAACCAGAAGACCAATTTCTTTGAGCGGTGCTTAAAGATCTATACAACCTCCAGTTTACCTTCCTAGGCTTATTATAGGTTACCTCTCTATACAGATTAGTCAAACTGACCTACACACTGCTTGCTACACACAGCCCTTCATTTCCCACCTCAGTGCCTTTGCACAGGCTGCCCCCCCCCATGCCTGGAACACATTCCTTACTCATCTCTGCCTCTTAGAATGTCTACTAAAGTACAGCTCAAGGGCCACCCTTACCCAAGGCCTTTCCTGATCCTCCCAGCAGATAGGGCTTCTCACCTTCTTCACATTTTCTTGTATTTATATTTATTTTGTCTGTCTGTCTATCTATCATCTATCTATCCATCCATCCATCCGTCCATCCTTCCATCCGAACGTCTGTCCGTCCATCTATCTATCTATCTATCTGTCTGTCTGTCTGTCTGTCTGTCTATCTAGTCCATCTATCTATCCATCCTTCCATTATCTATTGTTATCCATTATCCATCCATCAATTCATCTATGATCTGTCTATAATTTTTATCTATCTATCCATTCATCCATCTATCATTTATCTATCCATCTGTCATTCATCTATCCATCTATGCATCTATTTATCCATCCACTCATCTAGTCATCTATCATTTATTTATCTATACATCAATCCATCTATTATCCATTTATAGATCTATTATCTATCTATTCTATCTATCCATCCATCCATTCATCTATCCATTTATCAATCCATCTACCATTTATACATCTGTACACCAATCCATCTATCATCTTTCTTTACATCTATTATCTATCCATCCATTTAGCTATACTTCCATCCATCATTTATCTATCTATACATCTGTCATCTGTCTATACATCTATCATCCATCCATCCATCCATCCATCCATCCATCCATCCATCCATCCATCCACCCACCCACCCATCCATCCATCCATCCATCCATCCATCCATCCATCCATCCATCCATCTATCCATCCATCTATCTATCCATCTATCCATCTATCTATCCATCCATCTATCTATCATCTATCTATCTATCATCTATCTATCTATCTATCTATCTATCTATCTATCTATCTATCTATCTATCTATCTATCTATCTATCTATCTATCTTCTCTCTCCTCCAATAGAATGTAAACTCCTTGAGGGCAGGAACTGTTTCCTTTTTGCATGTGTATCCTCAGCACATAGCACAGTGGCTGGTGCATAGGTGTATAATAAATGCTTGCTAATTGATTGATTCCAGGTGACTGATCTCCTGGAGTCATGTGGCTGCTAAGTGAGTTTGGGCATCGACAAGCCAGGCAAAGAGCATAGGCCAAAGAAGTAGACAGTTGCCATAAAGGGAATGCCTTGGTAGGAGTCAGGGGACCCAGCTGGTGGGGACCTGAGGTACCGAGCCACCCATCAGGGCCAAGCAGTATGGAACATTAGAACAATGACTGTCTGAACTTTCCCTCACTCTCTTTTTTTCTCTGTGGCAAATATGCTAACAAATGCACACTGACATCTTCTCACGGATTCCTCTTACAGAAATTATGTTTTGTTATTGTTTCAACTGCTTGCCAGAAGCAAGAGGGCTTACCGAGGGGAAGCCAGGCTTGGGGGAGATTTAGGCTTCACTTGTTCACCCTAAATGCTGAGTAACTCTGGGTGAGTCACGCTTCTTAGTCAAGGGTACAGAATTTCAGAAATTAAAGATGAAGGAAGAGTGTGTGCAATTATAATCTTAGGCCTGGTCAACAGAAGGGTAGGTAATCCCAGACTCTGCTTTATAGTCATGTCCCAAATGATTTCTCCTGTTTGTATTGTGGACAAAGTGGGATGTGAAAGAGGGAAGGAGAAAGTAAGATGAGAATTGATCCATTGACAACCAACCAGCAGGCTTTGCTCTTGGAATCTGACTCTGACTGGGGGTGACTCATTGACAGTCCAGCTGGATAGAAGCTTTTATCTGAAAATTCCTTTCAAGATATTTGAAAAAAGGATTCAGATAAGGGTAGGGAGTGTACTGGGGGAGCAAAGCAATTCAACACCTTAAAAAATTGTGCAAAAATATTTTGGCCTAAGAATGTTTTTAAACTTGACCATATTTCTCTTTCTATCAGTCTCAATGCTCCTCCCTCCCCACCCCCCATCTTCTCTCTCCCCCTGACTCCTCCACTGTGTAAGAAATTTTCACTGATTTGGAATGAGGAAGGTTGTCAGGCTGATAGGGAGAAGTCTCAATGACAGACCAGTTTTTTAAAAAGTATAGCTGGATGCCTCCACTGAAAACCTGGGGCGATGCCTCATTGTGAGGCTGAGGTGACCCAAGGTTCTCAAAGGCTGGGCCAATGGCAGCCAAGTTGTAGCAGGCCCTAGCAACCTGGGATGGCTTTGGATGGAGAGGCTGGGTGATGGAATTCCCAGCATGTCTGTTGTTTAAGAACTTCTGGTTTCTTTAGCCTAGGCTCTCTTGCAATATGCTGTCTCTGCTGGTGATAGACCTCCTTTTCCTTGTCTTGTCACCCTACACCCTGCTCTGAAAGAAAAGGAGGTGATAGACCTCCTTTTCCTTCCCTTGTCACCCTACACCCTGCTCTGAAAATCCTACTCACTAGCTGGAATCTTCTTTTCTGGAAACTTGTGCCTCCCTAGCTCTAGCTAACTGCCATTGAAGGCAGGAAACCAATTTTATATGAGATTCTGCCCTCCCCCCACATATCTTACCCTCTAGAAGTGGGGACTCTGGAGGGCTTTGGCATGACACATCCCACACTCCCCAGTGTAGGCTTATTTCCAACACACCCACACCCACCTTTCTTTATAGCTCAGTGTTCCCACCACCCACCCTCCTTCCCACAGCTGTTCCAATTTACCCCTTTTGAGCCCAGCATTGATCCTTCAGGGCAGCTATATGCTAACCCTCAAAGTTGCATAGGTACCATTGGGAAAATAATTTCCCCTTTTTCCTTCTTGTCCTTCCACTTCGCTCTATTGCCCCCTCCCTCTACAAAACATACTCACTAGGAAGAAAAATTATAGATAGGATATGTGGTCCAAAAAATTAGGAGACCACTACCCTAATAATTCATGGGTCAGTAGCCTTGTATGGAACAATCCAGGGATTCTAACATGGAACTTAGTAGAGTTCTTTTTTAAAAATTTATTTTAGGCTTAAATATTAAAACATACACACAATAAGAAAAGAAAAATAAACATTATGAACTTAAATATTAAAACTTGAATATAAAATAAGAAAAAAATGCATTGCCATGCACACAGCAGAATGTGAGAGGATTCAAAATATACAGCAATAAATTTCCATTCCAAGAAAACCTATAAAATAAGTACCACACATTATGTTCAGAACTGTCCAACCTTTATTTGCTTCCTTGTAAGTTTTCTTTTGTGCTGCTGTGCATTTTTTACTTCCTTTTTCTTCACTTCCTCCTTCCCTCCCCCAAGAAGGCTACAATTAAGCGTGGATACATGCATATGCATATGTATGTATGTGTATGTGCATGTACATGAATATGTGTAGGCGTATGTGAGTATTATATGTATATACAAACATAAATGAATGCCTATACATAACCCAAGATACATATGTATAATAAACATGCATGCACATCTACTCAGATATAGACATACACATTCATATGCTTCTATGTAAGACTTTACTAGACTTATTTGTCCTCTGTTTCTCTGAGGGTCATAACCTCTCTCCTGGGGGAGGGGTTCTGAACCTGGGGTCCTTGGATAGATTTTGGGGTCCATCATTTTGATGGGAAAAATTCTGTCTTTTTCAGTATAATTGGTTTCCTTTATGATCCTATGGGTTTTTTTTAAGCCTTTAAAACATTCTGAAAGGAGTCCATAGGCTTTTACAAATCACCAAAGTGGCCCACAACACAAAAAAGGGTAAGAACCCCAGGACTAGGGGGAGCGAAGTGAGCCTGGAGGGAGCCTCTCAATTAGTCATCTATCCTCCCCACTGTAAGAAGATCATTTTGACAAAGACTTGGCTGCCCCCAATTCTGGCTAAATCACGAGTGTATCCTGACCGTCCAGAGAGCCAGATTCATTCATGTTTCTCCATTGGCACTGATCCAGAGGCTTCTTTTTCTATTCCATTTGCTCCCTTCTCCCCTCTCCCCCCCCACCCCCATTCTCCATTTCCACGTCACCTCCAGTGTGTCAAGTTAAGTTATGGGTGGATACCCTAAACAGATAAAGGTTATTGCTTTTAGCATCATTGACCAGTCCGCATCCTCTGCCGAAGTCTCCAAATCCAATAACAGTAGCTCCAACAGACTGCGTTTGGAGGGAACGGGTGCCTAGTAGTTAATGTATTTTTTTAAACCATAGCTGCTCATCAAACCACCTACCAAAACGTGGAGAAGCTGCGATCTGCTGAGGTAGAGGGAATATTCAGAAAGATAAAAATCACAGTTCCTTGACGTTTTGAAATAAGGAGTTTTATTGCTTTTAAGCATATAACATACCAGCGGGGATAAATAAGAACTAGATATACCCATGCCTAAATTTAAAGGGATATAAATGGTCGTTATGAAAATCACAAATAGCTCAGAATGTGAAAGGCGGCTAGATGCCGCGCTCGAAGACGCTAGCTAAATCCTGCTTCAGACGTCACTTAGCCAAGCGATCCTGGGCCAGTTTCCCTCTTTCTCAGTTTCCTCATCTATAAAATGGGAACAAAAATGACACCTGCGTCCCAGGGATGTTTAGAGGATGAAGGGAGATAACATACACAAGGCGCTCTCCCGACCTTAGAGCGCCATAGAAAGGCTGGCGATTATTATTACCGTGGACGTCGCTGTTGTCACGGTTCCCAGCAGGAGCTCAAGGCTGGCCTGAGGTTCTCCAGCACCTGGACACTGGGCCGGCCAAACAACGGATACCGAAGGTGGCTCAGCTCAGGTCAGTAGGTCTCGGGCGGCTACGGGAGCGGCTGTGGGGACAGCATTCAGGGCCAGAATGGCCAACCCTGTAAAGACGAGAGTTCAGCCAGGAAGGGAGGATCTCAGACCCGGTGCCAAACCCGAGGTCGAGGGACCAGAGTTGAAATTCTGGCTCTGCTAATTGGTTTCTGTGTGAACAACCGATTGACTTCTCAGCCTACCTAAGTTTGGAGGGATTGGTTGCCAAATTATGGAAAATTTTTTTAGACAAAAACAATTTATGAAACCACTTTCCAAGACACCTCTGCCTGGGGGGAGCCCCCAAAGGATAAAACTGTGGATCCTTAACTTCTGGAAACCTCTGTTTCTTCATTTGTAAACTGAAGGGGTTTAGAGCTAGAGGGAACCTCCAAAGGCAATCTGCTCTAACACCATCATTTTCAACAATTTTTGTTAATGAACAAAAATCCGTTTTTTTCTCTCTCCTCCCCACCTCTGAAAAGAAGAAAGAAAAACAAGACCCTTTTAACAAATATGCATAGTCAACCTGAGCAAGACAACAGTCAAAGATCATTCATTAAGTGCTTGCTATGTATCAGGCACAGTACTAAGTACTATTAATAAAACTACAAGCCAGAAAGAAAGAAAGAAAGAATGAAAGAAAGAGAAAGAAAGAAAGAAACAAAGAGAAAGGAAGGAAGGAAGGAAACATGGAAGAAAGAAAGAAACAAACAACAGAAAAGCAGTCTATTGTCAAGGAGCTGATTTTCTAATGGGAGAAAATGTAAAAAAAAAATTGAAAAGGGGAATTGGGAGAGAAGAAGGTACAGAACAAGGGCAGTGGTGGAGAAAGTGAAGAAAGTTGGGAGTGGAGACTGGAGAGGAATGAAGATGTGGTTGGCCTGGGCACTCTCTTTAAGATAGAGGTTCTAGGAGTAGCTGACCAGTCAGAAGAATGGGCTACAGGGGTAGATTGAACTTCCAGGGAGATAAGACTACTATGGCTTGGTGGAGAAAGTTCAGAAGCAGGAGGGAAGCCTCATCCAAAAACATCTCTGTCTCTGTCTCTGTCTCTCCATACACCCACCCACCCCACCCCCACAAAACTCAATGCACATACATGTATGCCCCCCCATAAATAGTATATACACACATGCACACACAACACATGCATCAATGTAGATGCACACCATGTGTGCATGCACACATATATGCACACACATGTGTTCATATCTTCTCCATCACCTTTCCCTCCTGGAGGCAGGTAGCATGTTTCATAATGAGTCCTTTGGAATCATGGTTGGTCATTGAGTTGATCAGATTCTGAAGTCTTTCAAAGTCTTTACAATGTTCTAACACTGGTATTTTTAGGATGAGGGACCTGAGGCCCAGAGAAGTGACTTACCTAAGGTCACACAGGTGGTAAGTAGCAGAGGTGGAATTCAGACTAAGGGCTCCTGATTCAGCATCATCCAATATTTTTTCCGTGCTGTAGCATGCTGTGACCTTGGGAAAGTCACTGTCTTCTGAGCCTCTCTCTTCATTAGTGAAACCAGAATTTTTTGTTGTTCATTTGTTTCAGTCATGTCTGACTCTTTGTGACCCCATTTGGGGTTTTCTTGGCAGAGATACCGGAGAGGTTTGCCATTTCCTTCTCCAGTTCATTTTACAGGTGAGGAAACTGAGGCAAACAGAGTGAAGTGACTTGCCCAGGGTCACACACCTAGGAAATGTCTGAGGCCACATTTGAACCCAGGAAGAGGAGCCTTCCTGACTCCAGGCCCAGTGCTCTACAGGCTGCCCCATTTAGCTGCTCTCTAGAGGGTTGCTAGAATATTCCTAGGGTCCCTTACGGCTCTCAGCCCTTTCTTAGTGTCCTTTGCTTTTCTCCATCACTTTCAGCATTTCAGTGATTATTCTGTTTTGCAGCAGAGACTTTAAGGAGGCTTTCAGACCTTCATGATCTCTAAAATTCCTACCAGCTCTCGATTCATGACTCTGCGACTGGGTAGGGAAGCAAGGCTAGGACTGAGGTACAGGAGGATAAGCCAGGGACCTCATTACAGGAACTAGGGAATAGGGTTAAAGCAGGACCACAGGGTTCTGTGTTCAGTTTAGTTTCAGGGACTAGGGAAGGGTTGAGTCTACAGGTGTGGGTTAGATGGGCCCATCATTGGTGAGAGATGAAGGGCCTGACAGTCAAGCAGATCATTTTGCAGGAATGCAATAATGTTATCACTAGAAAAGAACTTACCACATGAAGACAGGTTATTGGACCTGCAAATCAAATTCCCAGTAAAAGAATTTCTGGAGCTCCTAGTTTGTTGATTTTAGGAAATTTTGTAGAACATGGGATTATTTTCAACCTTTACTTCTTATAATCACATGTGAATGAAAACCAGCATGGTGCAGTGAATAAAAGGCCTCTCCTGGAGTCAGGAAGATCTGGGTTCAATTTCTACTGCTGACATGTGAGCTGTGAAACCATAGGCAAAAATCATTTAATCTTCTTAAGCCTTTTTTTTTAAAGGCAAACGGTGTTAAGTGATTTGCCCAGGGTCATACAGCTTGTAAGTGTCTGAGGATGGATTTGAACTCAGGTCCTCCTGACTTCAGGGCCCATTCTCTAGCTACTGTCTATCACCTAGCTGCCCCAATCTCCTTATAGCTTGAAGATTTTAAAGTCACAGAGGAATCGCTGATCTACTGCTATGGTTAGTTCACCAAACTGATGAAATCACGGGTCCAGGGACTTCATCCCCCTTTTCACCCTTCCTTCCACAATTATACATTTGTTATTTGGTCGTGTCCAATTCTTCATCACCCCTTTTGGGGTTTTCTTGGCAAAGATACTGGAGTGGTTTGCCATTTCATTCTCTGGATCACTTTACAGATTAGGAAACTGAGGCAAACAGGGTTAAGGGACTTGCCCAAGGTCACACATCTAGTAAGTGTCTGAGATCAGATTTTAACTCAGGTCTTCTTGACTTCAGGGGCAGTTCTCACTGCACAATCTGGCTGCCCCAATTATAATAACTGTCAAATTAGTTGAGTCTGTATTAGTGAATATATTATTGTACCAAATTATGTTTCCTATAAAATCATAGAATGTTAGAGGCCATCTAGTCCAACCTTATTTTGTCAGTGAGGAAACAGGCGGGGGAGAGAAGGGTAAAGATCTCCCAAAGACACAGGGCTGGGAAGGGCCAGAGCCAAAGCAGAGTCCTGGGTTCTTCCCTGGCCACACCCCCATCTTCCTCAACACCTCAGACTTCCAGAAATGCCTCACAGTCCGTGCTTATTTAAGGATGATGGAACAAATGCCAGTTGTACCTGTGGGTATAATTTCGGGGCAGGAAGGTTTTCATTAGGAGAACAGCCAGAGTCTGCAGCTGACTCTGGGATTCTGCCTCTAGTTACCATAACTGGCTCTAACCTTTCATTTTCATTTCAAGACCTCTGAGGCCCTGGTGCCACTCGGCCTGGCTCTGGTGACTACCATCACCTTGCTTACGAGTCAGGTTCAGTTGGCTTGGAGACTGGAGTCCCCATATGCTCCCTCTCCAAGCTCAGGGAGGTCCCCCGAAGTGCCCTCAAAGGGCTGACTTTGTGTTAGGCTGCAGGGGGGGCTTTGTTTGCTCTGACTGTCCCTGACCTTGAACTTAGCCATAGAGAAATGGAACAGTCCGCTGTGGATTGAACTGGGATTGACCCAGCAGAGAAACATCAATGAACTTGAGAAAGGATTTTGAATCAGGGGACTTTGGTTTGAAGCTTTCTGTGATTTCTGAGTCTCAGTTTCCTCATATGTAAATGAAGGTGCTGGACTTGCTATGGTCTACCTGGGTCCGGGTCTATTCTGAGAGAGACCAAAAGTCTCACTTTTATGGAGAAATGCAGTGTATGTGCTTGCTTGTGTGGGTTGGCATAGGTAGGCCTGGGGCTATTTGTCCTTCAGAATTCCAAATCCAAATGTAAAGCCTTTCAGCCCAGATGAACCAGTTTATTTCAGCCCACAGCTTTTAGATAGTGCCAGGAAATAAGACCTCTGATAATGAAAACTTTCATGCCATTAGGCACATTAGGTTGGGGACACTGAAGGGGAGGTTGACTTTAATGAGAGCTGAGAGAGGATTCTGTCCAAACTGTTATGTTCAGTTAAGCTGATGCTATTGTGCCCCAAATAAAAATCACCTTATCTATTTTGTACTTTAAAATTCATTTTGAGAATGAACGTTTTATCAGAAAATTTCTTGAATGCAATTTAAAAAAGGCTTATAGGCATTCTTAAACGCACCTGCCATTATGTCTTGGGGACAAAATCTTCTCTAAACGAATAGACTCATAATTATTGATGCATTGTACCCCTTGTGAATTTCCCTATGAAGTTCCCCTCATGACTCCCACCTCCACACACAATTTGAGAAGAAAGTAAGAAAAATGATTTTTTCTACTTCTCTCTCTCTTCTGACCCTCCTGGATGCTCTTTGAAAGGAGGGGGAAAAATAGCCACCACTGCCAGAAAAATTTAAGGAGATTGTGTTTATTCTTGCTAGAGCAAAGAGCTAATTTAAAGGAGCAGCCAGCTATTTATTACTATCTGGGTCCTGGATGGGTTAATAGTTAGGGGTGAGGAACCTGCAACCTTAAGGCCACATGTGGCCCTCTGGGTCCTCAAGTGGGGCCCTTTGACCGAATCCAAACTTCACACAACAAATTCCCTTAATAAAAGGATTTGTTCTGTAAAACTTGAACTCAGTCAAAAGGCTGCACCTGAGGACCTAGAAAGCCACGTGTGGCCTCGAGGCTGCAGGTTCCCCACCCCTGTTAGGGATTCTACCCTAGTCCAGCCTTCCTTCCCTCTTTCCCTTTGCCTTCTCCAACCACCTCTGGAGCACAAGTGCACAGATCTTGGTCCTCAATTGACAATGACTTTAAGAAAGTCTGAAACTTAACAGGAAAGGAAATTATCAACGTAAGTGAATACAAATTATCTCCCTCTTTCTCTTTTACTCATAAATACACACGTAGCCTCTGTTAAAAGGAATCTTTTGCATTTTTAAGGAACGTGATGAAATGCTGAAGGGAGGAGATGATGTAGCTGTTGTTGGAGGTCCCAGCTTTCAGTTAGCTTTATCACAAATTACAGCTCTGAGGAAAACCTGTTCAAAAGTTAATAGAGGGAGATTCTCAAAAGTTAATGAAAGTTTCTAGATTTTTCTTTAGACCAGGAGCATGATATTCACATTCTAACCTGTACCATGTTTTTGTTTTTTAATTCTATTTTTAATTTATGGAATAAAACAAGCATTTCCATAATATAGTATAATAAAAAGATTGCACATGAAACTGTAAGTGCATTATGTACAATCTGTTATTCCTTTTAAATATATAATAAAGTTATCATATAAATTTATTTTTTTCTTTTATTTCTTCCTTCTGCCTTCCCCCCAGAGATGGCTACCACTAGATAAAAATATATGTATATGTAATATATATGAGTATATATATAATTATTCTACGCATAATTCTATTTATCACTTCTCTCTCTGGATGCAGATACTACATTAAAGTAAAAATATTGGGGAAGGGGTAAGAAATCATCAAATTGGAGCTAATATATTGGAAAAATAATATTCAATATTATTTTATGAACAACTTTTGAATCAGGTAGTTTGCTGGGTAGATAGCATGCTGGGCCTGGAGTCAGGAAGATCTGAGTTAAAAATTAGGCCTCATATACTTACTAGCCATGAAACCCTGGATAAACCATTTGACCTCTATCTAATTCAGTTTCCTTGACAGCAAAATAGAGCCTACTTCCCAGTGTTGTTGTAAGGATGCAAGATAATGGTTTTGGTCTATTTTTTGAAGGGGGGAAGGCAGGGCAATTGGGATTAAGTGACTTGCTCAAGGTCATATGGCTAGTGTTAAGTGTCTAAGGCTGGATTTGAACTCAGATCCTCCTGACTCCAGGGCTGGTGCTCTATTCACTGCACCACCTAGCTGCCCTTGAGATTTCATTTTTAAAGTAATTAGCTTGGGGCTGGTACGTAGGGGAACTTAATAAATGCTTGTTTTCTTTCTACCTCTTTAGGAATATGTCTGTTCCCAGAAAATAATAATAACCTTAGAGCTGGAAGTGACTTTTAAGGTCATCTATCTGTTCCAGCCCGAAATGAGAAAACTGAGGTTCAGAGAAAATTTTTATTCTCTTGGCTGTGCTTCCATTTTTAGCCTTAAATTACCTTGGACTGACTTTGCTTGTTGACTCTCTTGCCAAGCTTCTTTAAGCTGGCATTGCCCCCCACTGCTTCTTTCTGTCTCATGAAGTGCTACTGCTCAAAATCATTCATTGAATGATGGATATTTTCCCAAATAAGTTTATATTCAAAACTGGTGCTGATGTCATCTATCATATATGCCTCTGTTTGTCATTTAGGTGTTTACTGACAAAGGTCCTTTTTTAAGGCTCTTTTGGTTATGGCAATTGTTTTTATGTCAGTCAACATAATTTCTACTGCCTATTTTGCACTATTAACTAAATAAAATAATTAAAACAGTTCAAGGATGAGTTGTTTTAATTATATGCCGTGTCTTTTTTTCATTATTATTTTTTCTAGCCTTTTCTAATTCTGATCTTTGCTCAAATTGGAGATCTGGTTGTTCACAAAAATCTAATTTGGGGATGATTCCCCAAAATAATGAGTGTTTCTGTTTATTAAAATGTAATCAATTTCATTTTTATACTGCCATTTGTATTCAATATGTTTAATATTTACTGGTTTTTATCAAGTAAATTATTCACTACAGAAAGACATGAACATTCTATGTAGCTTATATATCTTTGTCCCTCTTGTTCCTTCTTCCTGGTCCATACTTTTCAAGATATCTTATCCTTACCTATTCTTCCACCATTTTATGGAAGTCACTGAATATCAAAGTGTGTTTTGATTTAATTTGGAGAGTCTTACTAATTTTTTCTCTACAGTTTCTCTACTTTCTTATGTTTTGCAACCAGTTTTAAGGAAGGAAAGCTCAAACCTTCATTCTGCTAGGTAGGAATGATGTCAGGGTTGGGATGTGAAATTTTTAGTTATTGTATATGAAAATATGACAATAAAGCCTCCATTTCTATCGTACCAGGTCTGCTTCTAGTGTTTTATGGGAAGAGGAGAAATAGCATTCTATCACATCTCCTTGGCTTATATCCTGCCTTTATGGAGAAGGAGAGTGACACAGTCCCCTCAGCAACCTTGTCTTATCCCCTCACTGAGCTGCCTGAGTCTCTGAGAGGCCTTTATCCTGAGGCCAACCACCAAATGACGTGGATAATCTACTGAGTTCATTCCTCACTGATTAACAAATTCCCGCCCCCCCAATCCCAGCAATTATGAACCTCTGGCTGTCAGCATTCAAAACTTGTTCTCCATCCCTTCTTCTTGATCCTTTATTCCCATTCCTTTCAAGCCAACACTGTCCTGCTCTAAAGTTACCCAGCCCTTCTACTGTGCAATCTGGAATGATTGCTCCATAGACAACAAACTTGCTTTTATTTTGAATTTTTTCCTTTCCCACTTCTTTTACCTTTTGGCTCTTACTGGGAACTGGTTTTCTTCTGATGACACAGTCTTCCCTGACCTCATTTTCCATCACTGTTGCTCTTTCACTCATTCCCCCATTCCACTTGTAAAAGTGGGAGAACACTACTCCTCACTGCCATTTTCAGGTTCTTGCTCTATCATGGTTATTCAGCAATCAATGTTCCTTTTAGTTTCACCCAATCCATTTCTCCCACCCAGTCAAAATTCTAGTAGCTGATTGGTAGCCTATCAATCTCCAAGAAGCACACTCTTTGTTTACTCAATGAGTTCAATGGCCAGCTTATATTCTTTTTCTCCTCCTCAGCTCATACCTTCATACTAGAGAACCTTAGCATACACATTGTGATACTCCCTTAAATATCCTAACCTCACAGTACTTCAACTTACTAATTTCACATGACCTACTTCTCTACTGCACCTCAACTACACACAAAGATGGTCATACCCTCGATCTTGCCATCAACCACAAATGCACCACCTCCATCTACATGAATTCTGAAATTCCCCCATCCTCTGTCTTGTGTCTCCAAATCCCATTTTTCATCCTTACCATCCATCCTTGGACTCCTCAGTTCTTTCCCAGGCAAGATCCCTTCACCAGCTAAACTCTCATCCCTTCTCCATCTTGATACATTAATGAACCAGCTCAAATCTAGGCTGGACTCTTCTCTTGAGTTCCTTGTCCCCTTATTGTATCACTGATGAAACATCACCGGTGAATTATTCCCACCATCCACTGCCTTCACTCCTATTAATGTGCTACTGAACAAAGCTAGGAAAAAAATCACAAAGCTATAATGACTGGATCCATTAGAAATTTATGTTGCGTACTCTCAACTGGACCTTCACCATGGCAAGGCAATCCTTTTATACTTCTTTAGTTGATTCACTATCCCAATTTGCTACAGTGGCTCTTCTAAGATTTTTTGTCCATCCTCAAACCTCGCACGGTTTCTCCTCTCTGCACCTTCTTAGTTTATATGTCACTGAAAAAAAGGAGGCCATTTGTTGAGAGCTCCCTCTTTTCCCCTCTTTATCTCACGTTACTCCAAAGCTTTCTGCAATTTTCTGCTCCTTTACTCTGATTCACATTAAAAGATGACCCTTCTCTTTGCCACGGCAAACCTCTCTACAAACATAAGTGATCCCATTTCATCGGCAAAAGATGAATACTCCCAGGGTCTGTCCTGGGCCCTCTTGTCTTTATGTCTATACTGTTTCACTTGGTGATCTCTTTAGCATCGGCGTATTCAGTCATCATCTCTATACTAATACTTTTCAGATCCTATATCCAGCCACCCCTCCTAAGTCTAGACTTGCATTTCTAACTGCCCAATTAGGCATTTTAAACGAGATGTCCCATAGATTTCTTAAACTCAGTGTGTCCAGAATTGAACTCATTATCTTCCCCCAGATCATTCTCCTTCCAAACTTCTCTGTTACTGTTGAGATCACTGCCCTCCCAGTTACCCAGGCTCAGGTGGCATCATCCTTGACCCTCCCTTTCTTGCTCTCACTCCATATCCAATCTGTTGCCAAGTGCTTTCCAATATTTCTCATATACACCTCCTTCTTTTCTGTACCTCCTTCCTTCTATACACCACCCTGGGGCAAGCTCTTGTGATCCCACAGCTGGACCGTTGCTGTAGTGTGAGGCTCATCTCTCTGCCTCAAGTCTCCCCACTCTAACTCATCCTCCGGTCAGCGGCCAAATTCAGCACCCTACCTTACCTGCTATTCAGTTGACTCTGGTAGCTTCCTATTCCCTTTAAGATTAAGTGTAAAATCCTCTAGGATTAAAATCCCTTCAAAATCCGCCTCTCTTTTACCTTTCCAGCCTTTTTACACTTGACTCTGCCCCAGCTGCCAACGTCTTCTGTGATCCAGGGACACTGGCCTCCTTGTGGTACTGAGCATTTCCCCTTGCTGTCCCTTATTTCAGGAACTCTCTTCCTCCTCATCCCCTCCTCTGGCTTCCTCCAAGTCTCAGCCAAAATCCCACCATCTTCAAGACTGTAAGCTCTTTGAAGGGCAGGGACTGTCTTTTGCCTCTCTTTGTATCCCTAGTGTTTAGCACAGTACCTGGCACATAGCAGTGCTTAATAAATACTTGTTGACTGACTGACTGACTTTCTGGCCCCCATAGAACTGGGCACAGAGCCAAAGCTTCAAAAGCCAGGGTGGGAGTGTGTGGCAGAAACATCTCATTCTCATAAGATGCCAGAAAGATCCTGCTTCTGAGGCCCTGTGTGTGTTGAGAATCCAAAGAGCTCTCAGTAAAGAGGTGAAGCTTCAATGAGGGATTCTAGTGGTGTGGCCATCTAGTCTAACCCCTTCCTTCTAGAGATGAGAAACGTGAAGCCCAGAGAAGCCACTATATGTCCCCAAGGTCACACAGCTGGCAAAACCGGGTTCTCTGACCATAGGACCTGTGCTCTTTCCACTTCACTGCACCAGAAATCCCTGGTCTGGGACCTCCAGCTTTCGGCTGTAGGCTTCACAGGCGCTAATAGCCATAAGCCTTCACCGGACTAGGAAAGTAATTCTCAGGTTTTCCCATCAATGCTTATATCAGAGGAAGCTGTATCTGAGAGAGGACACAAAGCAGGAGAAGATGCTACTGGAAACTCCAATAGAAAAGGACTGGGTATCAGCGACACCGATCAGTCAATGCTCAAACATTGATTAACAATAGTAGCTAACACTGGAACAACTTCTTAAGGTCTGCGGATCGCTTTATAGTGCCTCATGTGATGTTGCGGAGGGAGGTGCTAGTATTATTCCCCCTTTCACAAATGAGGAAATTTAGTGCAGTATGTGGCACGGCACGCAGAACATATTTATTTAACAAATGTTTATTGATTGACCAAGTGAGGTGAAAAGAGGTCCAGTGATTTGCCCAGGATTATAAGTCAAAAAGTCTCTGAGGCGGCATTCAGATGCAGGACTGCCTAACTCCAGGTGCTCGGTTGGCCAGACTGCTTAGCTGACTGATTACAGAGTGCCTACTGTGTGTGAGGCACTGTTTTAGATAGGCGAGATATGAATGAATGAAAAAGCGTGCATTAAATGCTTACTCTATGTCAGACTCTGTGATAATTACAGGGATGCAAATAACAAAGCAACGCAGTCCCTGAGCTTCAAGGAGCTTGTCAAACAGGGCAAGACAACAATGAGAGGTGCTTTGGTCCCAGAAGTCACAGGCATGGCGAATGCTGTAAAACATGAAACAGTGCCTGCCCTCCAGATGCTTACATTCAATCAGGGAAGACTATACACATATACATGTACACACATGCATATACACACATATAAAGATGCAATATACAACACACATGTACACCACACATGTATAAACCATAACACATGTTAACATATGTACATGCAGGCATACACACGCACACATGTATGCCACATGCATATGTAAAATGTGCCCACCTACACACATATATACATGCAACCCACATAAATACATTTACACATACTCATGTTCGCACACAACACATGCAAATACATGCATGCACACAATACATATATATATACACAACACGTGCATTTATGTACACATAAACACATGTACATACATTACACACACATATCTCAGTACATACAAGAGGGATAGAAAATAGCAAAGGGCAGGCCTGCCCCGGGAGCAGGGGAGCAGGGGAGCAGCTGGAAGCTGGTGGCGGAGGATACTTGTGTGAAATGACTCTTCACACCAGGTCTGTGAGGCGGCACATGGGTCTGGGTAGTCATCATTACCCTTAGTTACTGAATGAGCAGTTTAGTATTTGTGGTTTCCTTTTCATCGTTTTCACTTATTTTTAAATCCATCCGTTTCCTTTTGCTTCATTGTGGCTGGTGCATTTGAAAGGGGAGGACTTGATCCCAACCTTTTTTAGACTATTCAGTGAGGAGATTTCTTTGTGTTTGGAGGGGTTATAGATAAGAGGAGTGTGGCAGGGCCTCCTATGCCCCGTAGGACGATGTCACCCGGACCCTTTCTTTCACTGGCATCATCCCTTTCCTCACCAAGGTCATGCCTTCAAACTAGCTATTTCTGTATTTTCTTCCAGTTGACATTTTCAGGCACATTATAAACCAATCACATGAAAGGCATGGTATTCTGTGTGTCTTAAAGTTGGAAGGGACTTCTGAGGCCATCTAGTCTAACCTTTTCCTTGTGAAAAAGGTACAAGAAATTATTGCAAACTAAACTATGAAGAGCGGCACACTATTTGTTTGCACATTCCCTCATTGTAGCAGCTGTTTTAACAATAATGTGGAGAGAAGAAATAATTAGGGTGAATCTTCCCCTGGTAGAGCCTCTGAAGTCCTGACAGAAGATATGAATAGTGCTTAAGCACTTGGCTTTTCATTTTCATAACTCTTCAACTGTTCTTATCACGTTGTGTTGGAGGAATTCAACCGTCTTAGCCTCTACCAGGAAGAAAAGATTATATGGAATAATGTTTTTCTTTTGCAAAACTGTGGGAACAATTTTCAAGGGGAGAAAATATATAAATAAATAACTGTGTATCATTTTGTGAGCCTAAAAACCACGTGGGTTCTTTCCACCAACTTAGGCTGTTCTATGCCACTGAAAGTTTGAATAGTCTTGCCACGATGGGAAACAGTCAGGGATTTTGATGAGGAGGCAGAGACACTGCTGATTCCTACCCAGTAGTAGTTGGAGGTGTAAACTGTTCCAGATAGGGAAGGGAATGTTGAGCATGGGAATCCTGCAAATGAATCGGGGCCCCTAGGAGCAAAGATTGAACAGTATGGATAAGGAGACACTCTAGAGGAATTGAGACTGGCCTCTCACAAAGCTTCCTGTTATATTCGTTCAGTGGGAAAAGCTTCCAGAACAGAGACAGAGAGAGAGAGAAAGGGAGAGAGAGAGAGAGAGAGAGAGAGAGAGAGAGAGAGAGAGAGAGAGAGAGAGAGAGAGAGAGAGAGAGAGAGAGAGAGAGAGAGAGAGAGAGAGAGAGAGAG
>CM053594.1:320414016-320433356 GCA_028646575.1 Pseudocheirus occidentalis
CAACTTGTTAATAATCACTTTGTCATCAAATAATCATGCAGGAACTTATCAGTTTACAGATTGGTTTCCCCAGTAGAAGATAAGTTCCTTGAGGGCAATTAAATGCTTTTTAATGTGCTTTTGTATTCTGACTGCGTTAGACTTAGTAAATATGCTTAATAAATATGCTAGTTGGATTGGATTAATAGAATATCTAATTGAATTCCTAATAGTTATTATATACCTGAAATGCTTAAGGCACTATGGTAAGAAAAGGGATATAATGATTAAAAAGGAAAAAAAAAACCACCACAGACTCTGTCCCCGAGGAGCTTATACTCTACAACATGTAAATAGATGAGTAAATATAACAGTGTTTTGGAATATAGGAAAAGGAACAAGGGGATCAAGAAAGGCTATGTTTGATCCTCACAACAACCCTGTTAGGCAGGTACCATTATCATCCCCATTTCACGGATGGGGAAACTGAGCCAAACAGATTAAAGTGACTTGCCTCGGGTCATGCACACAGTAAGTGTCTGAGGCTAGATTTGAACTCAGGTCTCCTTGATGCCAGCCTGGCACTCTATCCACTGTGTCTTCTGTGCCACCTCGCTACATGAGGGACAGCTAGTGCCCAGGCAGAGATGGAGAATAGGTTAGTTTATTGGAATAAGAATTAGGATAATTTGGTTGGAATGAAGAGTACTTGAAGAAGAAGTGGAGAGATGCGAAATGAACCGAAAAAGAAAAGAAATGGTTGGAAGTGTCTTAAAGTGACTTTCCCATGGTCACATGGTGAGATCTATCTAGGAAGAGCTTGGCCTAGAATCTATCTCTTAATTCAGTGTTCAATCCTTAAAATGATGTATCTTATGTTGAACGTCTAAGTATATAATTTGTAACTTGAAGTTGTACTTCCTACTTAGCTCAGTGTTAAATGACATTTATTTGAGTTAAATATTTCATCCTATATATAACTTCTCATGGAATGTTTTTATTAGTTGCAACATTATAAACTATCTCTTGGCTTCCCTTCTTTGAGAGATTCAGGAAAAAGCCATAAAATTCCATTTTAAGGACTGGATTATGTTCCATAAAAACATATCTCCTTGGGGAAAAAAATGAAAAGGGCAATTTTGCACCAAGAATTTTCTTTTTTAAAAAAGATGTCATATGCTATCCATCTCCAGAGAAAGAACTAATGCAGTCCAAATGCAGACTGAAGCTTACTTTTTCTTTGCTTTCTTTATTTTTCATGTATGTGTGTGTTTCTTTCACAATGTGATTAATATGAAAATATGTTTTACATGACTGCACATATATAACCTATAACAAATTGCTTGCCTTCTCAGCAGGGGGAAAGGGAAGAAGGAAGGGAAAGAAATTTGGAACTCAAAAATTTTTTAAAAACAAATTGTTAAAAATTGTTTTTACTTGTAATTGGGGTAAAATAAAATATCATGTAAAAAAAGACATTGTATTGAATTGGAATCCTAGTGGGAGACAAAGTCTCAGTTTTCTTCTTTATAAATGTGTTGTTCTACAGAACACTGTGGGATTGTCAAATATTTTCTGTTAGTTTCAGGTCATCCCGGCCTAGTGCAAAGGGGCAGAATTTGGACTCAGATAGGAGTTTGGACCCCAGTTCTTCCACTTACTGCCTGTGAGGAGACTCTGGAGAGGCATGCCACCTCACTTTTGGGGGGGCCTCCTTTTCCTCATCTTTAAAAAAATTTTTGGAGGCAAATAGGGTTAAGTGCCCAGTGTCACACAGCTAATAAGCGTCTGAGGCTTGATGTGAACTCAGGTCCTCCTTACTCCAAGGCTCTACCCATTGTGACACTAGCTGCCCTAGAAGCTTTTATTACATTAGATCTCAGAAATCTTTTCAGAGATCTCTAAATTCTATAATTTCATAAAATGGGCACTTCCATTAAAATAGTATCATATGAAAATGGGACTTTAAAGCAATGACCAAATGTTGCTAAGCCCTGGAGGCAATGAAGATGATCCAGAAGATATAGATATAGATAGATTACTCATATTGGGAATGCTAGAATTACTTTTCTTAGCTAGAATCACTATTAAAGTCATATCTTAGGTGCAAAAATCAAATGCATAAATAAATAAAATTAGTACAAGTGCCTTCTTCATTGTTTGATATAGGTCAAGAGGTAAGATGTGCAGCTGTAGCTGTTTTCGAAGCTGTTCTAAGTGTTGCTAATAATTATACATAATTACCATACCACAGCTTTGAAATCCCTGTGACTTTCTCTGGCATTCCGGTAGAAAGTGAGTCTTCAATCACTCATCCACCCCCAAGAGCTCTGGTATCAAGATATCCAACGAGCCGGTAGCAACAAAACACTGAGGCCCTCTTGGCATGATGTAAACTCCAGTCTTCCTCAAGAGATTTAATAACATAGTTTAGAAAGTAGGGCTGGAAAAATGTGGTCATTCAGTTACTGTAAGACATGAGAACTTTCCGACTGGTCAATGTAAAACAAATTTGGGCTTGTAACTCTTTCACAAGCACCTGGCCCCTGGCATCAGCCACTTTACTGGAACTGTCTATCTCGTTGAGAGCCAAAGGTAGATGTGTGCTTTATGCCCATGTGCCTAGCACTTGGTAAGCAAGTTGCATAGTGAAGGAGACCTCTTGCTTACAGAATTGTTTGATCCTGGGGTGAGGGTGGTGAAAGGTTATATAGAAGATGGGGTGTAAATATGTTGACGAGAGTGAAGTGGGGAGGAGAGTATGGTTTGGAGAAAACAAGGAAAAGCGAAACTGTTATGTTGGATGAGATTTCTAATTTCAGAGCTGGAAGGGCTGGAGCTGGAGAGAAGTAAGTTTTGGCTTACCCAATAGCATTTAGCAAGTCAGAAACAGGGCTAAAACCTAGGTCCCCTGATTCCTAAAGAACAACAAAAATGAAAGTAGCTCCCTGTATGGGGGTACCTAGATGATACAGTGGATACGTCACCAGGGCTGGAGTTAGGAAGACTCATCTTCCTGTGTTCAAATCTGGCCTCAGACACTTATTAGCTGTGTGACCCTGGGTAAGTTACTGAGCCCTCTTTACCTCAGTTTCCTCATCTGTAAAATGAACTGGAGAAGGAAATGGCAAACCCCAAATGGGGTCACAGATTGGACGTGACTGAACTGACAGCAGTTACATAATCCTTTCTGGTTTCTAAAGCATTTGATTCTTGCGATAACCTAGTGAAAGAGGTGCTATTATAATCTTCCCATCTTTACAGATGAGGAGACTGAGGATGAAAGTAATCTGTCCTAGGTCACACACAATTAACAAGTATTTGAGGAAGGATTTCATCTTAATCTTATGGTGTCCTGCAGCTAGCGCTGGCCATAAATTACCATTTCCAATTTGGGTGACCTGAGGACTGACTCTTTCTAGTTTTCCTTCAGACTAGAATGAAATTAAATGTTAGCAGGTACACTAGAGATCCCTGAGCCCTAGTGATGTTAAGTGTGTTGTCCAAGGTTACTTAAATAAATCAAGGGCATGACTAGTATTAGAACCTTTTGCTGTTGTCAATGAGTTAATTTCAGTAATTTCTCATCCCATTTAGGGTTTTCTTGGCAAAGATACTAGAGTAGTTTTCTATTTCCTTCTCCAGCTCATTTTGCAGATGAAGAAAATCAGGGCAAACAGGGTTAAGTGACTTGCCCAGGGTCACCTAGCTAGTAAGTGTCTGAGGCTGGATTTGGATTCAGGAAGACTGAATCCAGGCTCATTCTATCCACCGTGACCCACTAGAACTGAGGTAAGTTAGTGGAACTTTTCTAGACTGGAATGATTTCCCTGATGTGATGTTAACCCTAATTGGGTATAAACTTGATAAAAATACTTTCACTTCTCACTTTATGCTTTTCCAGTGGAAGTGTTATCCCAGTTATTCATAGGGACAATGAGATCATATGAGGAAAATACAATCTTTGCTTTGCTCCCCGTCCCCTTCCCCAAGTGTCCCAAGAGGATCATGCTTATTGTGTTGTTCTTTAACTGGTCAAAGACTAACCAGTTAAATTGTTTGGAGAGGACAGAGAACCGGGTTTGTGGTTAGAGGACCTGGATTTGAATCTTGGTAGTGCTACTGACCACAGTCAGTGATTTGGAGGTTGGTTATAGAAGGCAAATGAGGCTTGTTGGTGAATTTATCTGTAAAATGAGCGTTGGCCGAGGTGATGTGGAAAGGCCCTTCCAGCTCTAAATCCCATCCTCCTATAAACTGAGCTTTCTATTTTCAGTTATAGTGAATATAAAACATTTATTTCCCCATAGTGATTGTGAACTGTTTATTTGGTTGTCGTTAGGGGTTTAGATGGGTATTCTGTTCTAAACTCCATTTTATGACTCCTTCATCATTCTAAAACTTAAAAAGCCCACCAAATCCTTTTGCGTTTTAATTCTCCATGCCTACCATCTGAATATACGTGAAATTTTATTTTCTGAGGAGCTATAGGAAGTATTTTAGGAAATCCAGATGAGAATGGGCAAAAAAGAGCTTTTAAAAAATGCTGGCATGCTGGAGCAGGTATAGGGAACCTGCAGCCTCAGGGCCACATGTGACCCTCTAGGCCCTCAAGTGAGGTTCTGAATCCACTGAAAGGGCCACACTTGAGGATATAGAGTGCCACATGTGACTTTAAGACGGCAGGTTCCCTACTCCTGTGAGTAATCACAAAATGAGATAAATACGAGCAAGAATTTTCTTTGCCTGAAAATCACGGGCTATTTGGAAGCTATGAAGTACATAATTTTCTTCTTCAGGCCTGTAAACTGTTTTTCAGCCTTGATACTCAGAGATTTCCAGCCTATATTGGCCTACAGAACCCTTCTGTCTATTCTCCTGTTTGTTTATGCTGTTTGTCATAACATCCAAACCTGTCAGAGGAGATTTATAGGGAGGGCTTGCCTTACCTTAACAGAGAGTTCTATATGGTCAAGAGAATGAGATGTTTTGCCTAATAAAACATCTGATTAACAGAGGTACCAAATGTAGACTGCCAATTGTCAAAGAATTAGGTGCAATAAAATACACTTAATACAAGAACATAATTTAATCTTTGTTTCAGAAAGCACTTCATGATCTTATGGTACTCTGGAGTCATTGTTATGGGTATGAATTATTCATTTTTTTTCTGGTGAAGTACGGAAATGCCTGATAGAGATTCCAGTTGCTAGAATGGTAGATAAGCTAGCTTTCACTGTAATTAAACAATCTAGAAAGTTGTAAATTTTAAAATTTGAACATGTGCCTTGCCTGTCCAGAAAAATGAAAGCCCAGATAGGGACCTGGAGGCCTACCTCCACAATTGTCTTGAAATGTCACCCTGGTCTCCTCAGTTTAAGTCAGCAAACATTTAAGTGCTTACTCTGTCCTTGGAGAAGGAAATGCCAAACCACTCTGGTATCTTTGCCAAGAAAACCCCAAATGGGGTCATGAAGAATTGGACATGACTGAAAATGGCTGACAACAACATCAAATACAACATTGACTCTGACTCCCGAGTGCCAGGAACTATGATAAGCACAAGGCATACAAATGTAAGCAGAGAAAAAAAAAAGATTCCATGCCCCAAAGAAGCTTACATTGCAACGGGGGGAAATAATGCATAAGAGGAAACTGAAGAGGATGGGGTGGGGAACCCATAGAGGGATGTGATAGAGAAAGCCTGGAATGTCAGGAGCCTCTGTGCAGGGGAAGGAACCTGCGACTGGCCTGGATGGTTTCTTTAAAATGAAGGTTCTGGCAGCAAGGGGTGGGAATGGGAAATGGGAACTTCCAGGGTGAGGAGGTCTCCAGGTCATAGCAGAGAAAGTTCAATGTCAACTTTTTTCCCTGGAAGAGAATCTAGAAGCTTAGGCAGTTTCCCCCCGCCCCCAGGGGGAGTTTGTATAACCTCTTAAGAAGATGAAGAGAGAAGACGATGTCACGACATATCCTCCCTGTTTCTTTAAATGCTCCATCTGGATCTTACTTGGGACACCATTTGATACAGTGGAAAGATAGAGCCCCTGGTAGTCAGGAAATCTGGATTCATCCAGATCTGCCACATACATACCTGTGATTGTTGGACAAGTGAATTCATCTTTCTGAACCTTTTTTCCTCATCTAGAAAATGAGGTGGTTGGACTCTTTTGGAAGTGGTGACAGTCAAATTCCAGTGGCCTGTGTGTAAGTTCTGCATGAATCTGCCCTGAGTTGACCTTTCACTCTTGGATTTCTGTACCTTAGAAAAATGCATCACTCCCCTTAGTGTGGACATCATGCAACGTGCACCGAGTTCCACTTTTACTCAGTGGAGTAACTCCTTCAGGGTTATAGACATTACCTGGTGGGACAGTCCTGGTGAGGGTGAGATGTGTGACTGCCTGTTACATGCCTCAGGTCTCCAGGAAGCATTTCTTGGACCCACGCAGCTGAAGCTGAAACATGCTGCCATTTGCTATGGACAGGAAGATACGATCTGAGAATCTGAACAACAACATCTTCTGTTTGATCGCTGTGTAAACAAACTATTGTCTATGTCCTCTGTTTATGGCTCTTTACTTGGAGGTCTTTTCCTCTCTTAGTTGATTATGACTTTGCTTATGGGATGGTCATTTGGTGGCTATCCATTTTGCGATGTCTTTAGCAATACTCCTTATTTTATATGATGGAATTCTTTCAGAAGTGTGTCAGGAAAAAATCAAGGGAAATTCTTACAGGTATATTTACCCTAGTTATGTACTCATTTCTTTTACCTGGGGAAGGGTATTTCCTATATGAGAGTCTGCCTTTTGGGTTACATTAGATACAGCAAAATAGTATGGCATGTTGGAAAAAATATCTACTGTGTCAGAGGTCATAGGTTAAAATTTTACATCAAATGTTTACCTGGATTGTGACCTTATGCTTAACTTTTCTGGGTCTGAAGTTGTTCATTTATACAAAAATGAATAGGTTGGACTAGATGGCCTTTGAGGTTCCTACATCTGTGTTCTAACAGAGGAAATAGCAAAAATAACAGCAAATTGTCTGTTAAAATACAGGTTAGAACAGAGTGTTTATACATGCTAGTGTTTACAAGGATTGTATAAATCCTTAGCTAGGGTGTTTACCTCTATAGGTGAGCTATTCAAATCTTCCATGACTTGGGACCAAATTTAAAGTCACCTTTTGGTTTCCTAATTAGTTATCCAAATACTGGTCTCACATTCCATGGAATCATTGGGCATTTTAGACACTGAAGAGAAGAAGAGGAAATATAATTTGATTTCATTTTAAATACCTACCCTGAGAGGGCACCCTTTATCACTGCTACTTTTGGAGAGAGTTAAATGTGGACAAATTCACTTACCATTTATAATTGGAATTTTCCATCAGTTTGGGAGCTAGCCTAAATATGGGGAATTATGAGGCTTCTCCAAAGCGTAGAATAAGCTTAATGCTCTCCCAAAATGTCTTGTATCTTAAAAGAGGTGATAAAGTTTTTTGTCAGGAAGCAGAATGGTTCTCTAGGACTGGGATAGTAGAGAGAATACCAAATTTGCAGTCAGGAAAGATCTGGGTTTGAATTCTGCCTCTAGCCCTCTAATAGCTCTATAATAATAGGCACTTTCACTGATTTGAGCCCTACTTTCTTCATCTATAAAATGGGGATAATACCAATGTTATCAATATTACAGCATTGTTCAAAGAATCATTTGAGATAATGTATATTAAGTATTTTGTAAACCTAAAAAATACTCTGGATGTCAGACTTATTCTTATTCTCATTGTTATTCATTGCCACCATCACCCACCACCACTACCATCATCTACCAGCTACCATCCACCATCACCCATCATCATCATCATCACAATCATCAATCATCCCTTGTGCTGTCTACCTGAAATCTGTTTCCTGTGCCTTCTTCTTTTCCCTAAGATTAACTCTGTGTTTTTCCCTGTCTAAACTCCTTTCATCTCTTTGATATCTCTTGATGTTCTAGGCTTTAATGATGAAAGGAAAAGAAGGAAATGTAATTATCTCTTTTCCCACCTCCATGTCTCTCCTAGGTCCTAAGCTTGAGGTCCAGAGAGATGATGCTGTTGAACATGAGCTGTGATCTTGCAGATAATCCTTTGAGTTTTTCTACTTACATTTTTCTGGCATTTAATCATTTGAACTTCTCTGTGTCTCTGAGGCTTTTGGCATTAATGTATTCTGCTTTGCCAAAGGTGACAAAGCTTGAATTTTTTTTTTAGAGAGGACAATACAGCAGGGTTGTTCACAGCTAAAATTGTAGTTCCAGATTTTTTTGGCTAAGGGACCACATTCTACAGGAAGCTTTTTCAGAACCCTCTTAATGCCGGCTAGCACTTTTCCTCAGTTGATTATCTGCAATTCGGCCTGTGTATGTCTTGTTTGTACATTCTTCTTAACATGTTTCACCACTTACTTTGTGAGTTTCTTGGGAGCTGGGACTCCATTTTGCCTTTCTTTTTATCCCTGGCACTTACCTTAGTGACTTGACGCATAATAGGAACTTAATAAAAGCTTGTTGACTTGAGTTGTAGTACATGACACAGGAAGGTGAAAGCACAACCTTAACACTTTTTTTTCTTTGTCAATCTGGAAGCAAAACAGGATTATGCTGCAGTACCTGGTAGATGGGTAAGCAGGTAGAACAAGCTCCATCATCTGTGACTTCTTCTCTCCATTCTTTGTCTTCTCTCTTACTCACTGCATATGTCAATAAGACAGAAACATATTTCTATCTTATGCACACACATACTTTTTAATAGGAATATAAAATCACAGTGGTTCACCAGTCCAACCTTCTCATTTTACAGATGAGAAATCTAGACGAAGAGCCCATGGAGATTAACTGACTTGTCCAAGATCAAATGAGTAGTAAGCATCAAAGGCTGGATTTGAACCCTGGTCTTTTGACTGTAAAGTCAGTGTTTTATCTACTGTACCACTCCACTTCCTCCTTCATTATATTTTTCCCCTACTTTCCCTACATTCCTCCTTTTTAGAAATGTGGTTTTATTTATGCAAAAGTTCCCAAAAGATGGAGTCTAGCAGTGTTAAGTATGTTGGTTTACTTTTGTTTGCCAGAGACTTAATTCATTGTTCTTTATCAACTGTTTGGGTGTTGTTAGTACTCCTTCCTATCTTGGTTTCCTTCTCCATTCTGGGTGAGCAGCCAAATCTCTGTTATTGAGTATCTCTTTCATTGCTTTTCCATTGAGGAATTTGGGCTATGATTCATCAGGTTCTGATGCTTAGTCAATTTTTACTGGTTCTAATTTTCCAAGAATTGGCCCTAATGTTATGAGGAAAAATGTTTAAGTGAGTAATTTTCAGTTCTGAAAAAACCATCCCCTGTTTCTAGCTCCATTAAGCTTTTCATGGGAATACTTTGGTAAATAAGCAATTTGAATTCAGAAGAATAATTTAATTCCTTGTCCTTTCTTTCTCTTTCCCATGGCAGTGTCAGTGATTCTCCCTTATTTGTTTAGTAAAGTTGATTTTTCTGTATTTCCTGAAAGGTTCTGAAACAAAATCACCATACCAGTGCTAAACCTGTTAACTTTGTAAGTAAGGTAAGTTCTTGTATTAGACTCTGAACTGGGTTCCCAATCATATCTGTTATTGTTATTTCAATTCTGTCTGACTTTTTGTGATCCCATTTAGGGTTTTCTTGGCAAAGATACTGGAGTGCTTTGCCATTTTCTTCTCCAGCTCATTTTATAGATGAGGAAACAGGCACACAGGTTAAGTAACTTGCCCAGGGTTGTATTATGTCTACACCACTTACCTGCCCCTTTCTTATCTGTAGCCCACTTCAAAGGATGAGAGGCAATGTAGTGGAGTGGAAACAACAATGGCTCTGGTGTCAGAGAATTGGAGTTTAAATCCCATTGGCTCTTGCTGTGTGCTACCCATGGAGCTTTGTTTCCTAGTATCTGAAATGAGGAGACTGAACTAGATGGTCTCTAGTTCCTTCTAGCTCCTTATCTATGATCTGATGGTGGTCCCAGGGAACTTTTGTAGGAAATAGGTCCAGAACTAGCAGTTCCATACTCTGGCCACAGTTGACCATTTGCAGAACAGTAGAACTGGAAGGGAGTGCAGAGGCTGTCTAGTTAACTCGTACCTGAACAAGAGATCCATTTACAATATGACCTACAAGTCTTTGTTCTAGATTTTGTTAAGAGATTGCCAAGTGAGGGGGAACCTGCTTACTAAGAGGTAGTCATTTTGCTTTGGGACAGTTCTAATTTTAAGATGTTTTCTTTACATCAAGCCTAAGTTTTGCCTCTTTTTGAGTGCTATGCATTGCCCTTAGCTCAACCTCTTGGGGCTAAGCAGAACATCTTTCATCTGATAGCTCTTCAGATTCTCAAGGACATTACCACGTCTCTCCTATATTTCCCACCTCCCCCTTACTTTGGTAAGGCTAAGCATGTCCAGTTTTGTCTATATCTCCTTGTATAGTCTAACTTTAGATTCTTCATTATTCTGGTGGCCTCCATGATTTCATTGGTCTTCTTTAACAACAAAGGGTGAGCAATAACAATTTTGAGTGCTCTCATCGGGAGGCTCTGGCTTTTCAATGTACTTTTTGAAATGTAGCCCTCAGAACTGAGCAAAATGTTCTAGTTATGCTCTAACAAGGGCAGAGTCAAACCATGGAACTATGACCTTGGCCCTGGCCACTTTGTCTTTTTAAATATTGCCTATGGTCATATTTAGTTTTTTATTTGCTTTTGCTTTTGTTTTTGATGGGGGCTCTCATATTAACAGTATTGATGTATATTGAGCTTTTTGTTTTTGTTCAGTTGTTTTACTTGTGTCCAACTTTTCATGACCTCGTTTGGGGTTTTCTTGTCAAAGGTACTAGAGTAGCTTGCCATCTCCTCCTCTAGCTCATTTTACAGATGACGAACTTTGGTGAATAGGGTTAAGTGACTTGTTTAAGGTCACACAGCTAGTATCTGAGGCCAGATTTGAATTCAGGAAGAGGAGTCTTCCAGACTCTAGGCCTGGCACTCTATTCACTGTGCAACCTACCTTGCAATCCATTAAAACCCAAGTAAGAAACATCACACTTATTGCTATTAAATGCCACCTCATTAAAGTTGACCCAGTGTTCTTTACTGGTCAACTTTGGTTTACTTTGGAATCCTCATTCTGTCATCTATGTGTTAACAATCCCTTTAACATTTGCAGCATCTGCAGAGTTGATAAGTATGCATTTATGCTTTTATTTAATTCGTTTCTAAAAATATAGAATAGTTCAGTACCAAACAGAGATTGGTGGGCATTCCACTGGAGACATTCAAAATTCATGACTAGCTTCAGCTACTCAGCCTATGTTCTGAAGCTTTCAGGTTATTAATCCATCTTTATGTGTCAGAGTATCCATGGTCTTATCTCTCTCCATTGGTTCAGATCACAACCTATCCAGAACTTTCTCTTCCATTGAACTTCCTTGTCCCTCCAAAAATGCTGGATGTAGAGTCAGGAATGACTAGAGTTTGAATTCTGCCTTAGGTACTTTATTAGCTATGTGACCTGGATCAATTCATTGAACCACTCTATTTCCCCATCCACAAAATGGGCATAATAATGGCATCTCCAGTATGCAAAGCATCTTGCAAACCTTAAAGTTCTATAGCAATGGTAGTTATGATTGTTAATTTTGCTGTTATTCCAGTGTGCTTGAAATCTTCCTCCAGGGCTTTCCACATTTTGTGAATACCTGCATAGCCCTAGAGTTGTCCAGCTTTTACTCCTTATTTTTGTTGGCTATGTTTATGTTGGCTATATATACTCATATGTGTACATCTAGTTATGCTTGCATAAATATACACACATGCAATGTATACCCATGCATGTATATGTGGACACACATACCTACATGATCCATGCATGTGCACTTATATATTCCACAAGGTGTGTGCGCACCATAGAAAACACACATATGTGTACATATACATGTGCATACATATGTGTGTGTATATACACATATACAAATCAGACAAGTTCTGAAGACACACAGTGCACTGGGCCCAGAATTAAGTAGGAGTTGGAGATTAGTCTAGATTACACTTGAGAAATTCCGAAAGGCTTTAAGCAATCCTAAACTGCTCATGTGGGTTGCTGTTGTTGGTGGGGGGGGGGGGAAATAAAAAACAAAACCCAAATCCGACCCCCCTCTCTCAGATGCCTCTTATTCTCTCCTCTGTGAATGATGGACTGTGACCTGGGAAGGTAGCATGGCACGGGAGGAAGAACGGTGGATTTGGTGGCATCAGACCTGCATTCACATTGTCTGATGCATCCTATACACACAGTCTTGCTGATTCTGCTTAAACTCTTTGGGTGTCAGTTCCCTTATCTGCCAATTAATTTGGACTAGATGAGCTCTATATCCTTTCAAGCTTTAAATATTTGACCTAGGATCTGTCATGCCACAACAGGGAAACTTTGCATGGGATCTGACAGGGATAGGACAGTGGGACTATTGGGCCCTTGGTTTGGGTTTGGGTTATTTTACTTCCTGTAATAGATTTACTATATATGCTTGTTGTATTCCACTGCTGACATACTGAGATCCCTCCCCTCCCAAAAACTTCTAAATGTCTTTTTTTTCCCCCGCACAAATTGCATCTAGTCAATTCACATCTCCTATTTTGAACTTGGGAAATCTATATCCAGAGGAAGGCCTTGATCTAAATTTTGCCTCGGACACTTGCTGGATGTTTGACGATGGACGAGTTACTTAAGTTCTGTGGGCCTCAGTTTCTTCTTCTGTAAAGTGAGGAGATTGGTGACTTCCTAAGGGCCCTTCTAAGTCTGTGCCCATGATCCTGTGTACAAAGATTTATTTAACAAAAGATTTATATAACGCATAGGATTTATGTAACATAATCTGAGGAATGAAAGAGTGAGTAGGGAAGGGAGATAGGAATAAAAAATGGCTTCATGGAGGAGGTAACACTAGAGTTGAGCCTTAAAGGACATTGTTTCTCTTAGGTACAAAGCATCATGTTCTGATCCAGGGCTGGGGAAGCTGAGGCCTTGAGGCCACATGTGGCCCTCTGAGTCCTCAAGTGCGGCCCTTTGACTGAATCTGAACTTCACAGAACAAATCCTCTTAATAAAAGGATTTGTTCTGTAAAACTTGGACTTGGTCAAAAGGTTCCAGGCCATGTGTGGCTTTGAGGCCACAGGTTCCCCACCGTATTCTAATTATTCACATGCCTAGTAATGGAGTGGAAGCATATATACTGGCCTTGAGCATGGATTGCCCAATGTGGTAAAAAGGTTTAATCACCTGATCCATTCTGATGAGCCCTTTCTCGTTTTCTGATATGCAAATCTGAAGCAAGTGCAATAGAAGTTTTGTTATTTTTGCCATGCTTATGTAATTTCTGGAGACTACAGAAGAGTGAACTCAAATTTCCCATTCAGAAAGGAGACCATTAGGAAGGTTTCACTATCTCTCTCTCTTCACTCTGAATAACTTTCTCCTGTCTCCCAGGGGAGACCACTAGGCACTTAATAATCACTGTGTTAGGAGAATTGTTTAGAATATCCAGCTTCTGTTATTTCCTGCCATTCCCCTGATTTGTTTTTTTTCTTCAGCTCTAATCTTTTTGGTGGCTAGATTTATTTTTAAAAATTTCTAGATGATTACCATTCTTCAAGAATGATGAACAACAACAAAATGATTATCTTTCCTCATTATCATTTGAAGAATCCCTATGCGTTCAGTTTGCTTGATCCATCAAATTGGGTCTCTAAGCATGGGAGCCAGTGACTCAAGGGAGAAAACGATTTGGTCAGCTGCTGCTCATCCGGTTCCTACCGTTCCTCCTAGCTGTTGGTTTTCTCCTATGATTATGTCCTGGCTGGAGCATGGGGGACTTTACAGAGGCTCTGAGTGTGATTACTTCCTGTTTTATCTCGACTTGCTGTATTCAGGGACGCGTCGTCTCTTGGCGCTTCATGTTATCCATCTAACATTAAATGGTCGTGCTTGTCCTTACCTTATCTGCTATTATTTTTAAATGACAGTCGGACTGTAGTGATCTCTATATGACCTTAAGCATGCCCAAGAAAGTCTAGGTGATTGGTCATGTAATCTGATGTTTGTTGGAAATACTGGAGAACTGCTTGATTCTTAATTTAAAAACAAACAAAAAACAACTTTTGAATCAAATACTTAGACATATCTAATAGTTATTTAACCTAAACTCATTAGTATCTCACTTAGCATATCATAAGAGGTGAACTGTTCATGAACTCTAAATTCCATCCAGACTGGACTTAACATTCCCATCTGGTGCCCCGGCATTTGTACACGCCATTCCCTAGGGAGTGAACTCCCTCCTTGTCTCAGTGTCTCGGAATCTTTATCTTCCTTCAGAATTCTGGCCAAGGGTCATTTCATTTCTAGTCTGATGGTACCTGCTTTCTTCGTCAATGGTTTGCCTACAGTAGGAAGTTAATAAATGTGGTGGGTTTTTTTAATGCTTGAATTGGTTTCAGGTTAGATGTCAACTTGCCTGGCATTATTTGGGAAGACATTATTAGATCTGTACTGGAAGAAAAAGTTTCCTGTCCCCTGCCTTCTCTGGTTTTACTAAAAGAATGCTTACCTTCTTATCCAGTGGTTGAACTCTCTAACTTTATTGATGGAAGGCAGCTTAAGACCGTTTTAAATTCAGCAGCTATGATATAGGATGGATGGAATCCTAGAGCTGGATGGACCTTAGAACTTAACCAGCTCTATCTTTTCATTTTACAGATGATGAAAATGAGAGACCCAGAGATATGAGTCCAAGGGTTAAAGCAATCCCATATTTTGTATGTGAAGCCTCAAATGACATGTCTGAAGATGAGACCAGGAAAGGCAGAAGGAGATGGATGAAGGGGACACAGATGGAAAGAGATAGTATAACTTTCAGTGCATCATTTAATTTTATTGGACCTCACTTTCTTCATCTGAAAAATGAGGGGATTGGACTAGATGACCTCTAAGGTTCTGCTCTAGAGCTAAGATCCTATAGTTAAATGGAGCCGTGAGATATGGAATTGGAAAGGAGCTAGAGAGTCTTCAGAACGAGGAAAAGCCTTGAGTCTATGCCAAATTGGAATTGCAAGATGGATGGAAGTTACAATGAGACAAATTTAAGTTTGATTTAAGAAAAATGTCATAACAGTTAGAGCTATACAAAAATGCAGGAGGATGGCATGGAGGATAGTGGGAAGGATAGGGGGCCTAATTGCCCCAGAAAAGACCTATCATTCCTTTCTCGTAGGAAGTGGAATGCAATGTAGATCTGGTTAGGTTTCATGGTTTCCCTGTTTATAGACAACTACCAAGAAAAATGCTGTTCTTGTTCAGTTGATTCCTTCGTGTCTGAGCTGTTGTTATCCCATTTAGTGTTTTCGTGGTAAAGATGCTGGAGCAGTTTGCCATTTCCTTCTCCAGCTCATTTTACAGATGAGGAAACTGAGGCAAACAAGGTTAAATGACTTGCCCAAGATCACACAGCTAGTAAATGTCTAGGGCCAGATTTGAATTTGGGAAGATGAGTGAGTCTTCCTGACTCCAGGCCTGGCACTCTATCCACTGCATCACTTAAGCTGTCAAAGACAATAAGACATCACTAATTTGAACTCTACCACTATGAAATTTGTGATAATTCCTACCATATCACAATCCAGTTCACTTTTGCTCTAGCTATGAAAAAGGAGCTTGCTATGGAAATTAAATCAATCAGATTAAAAGAGGGAGAAGTATTTAACTTATGTGAGAGGAAGGGGTAAGCATAAGACCCAGACCTGTCATTTCACTGGCAGAAGAAACTGTACCGACACAAGTTAGCACCTTATGTGACTTGTCTGGCAGTATGTGCCAGATCTAGGACTTAAACCTAGGATCTGAGTCTAAGGCCACCTCTATAACCATTCTGCCATTATGCCTCTATTTAAAAGAAGAAATTTTAGAAGTATTTCAGAGAATCACAGAATTTTGGATTTGGAAAGATCCATTTAGTGTGGGAGTTCTTACCCCCTCCCAGCCCCCACCAAATTTATCATCCCATTTTGCAGTCTGGCAAAGCCTTTAGATCCCTTTTCAAAGTAATATTTCTAAATGCATGGAATAAAATACAAAGTAAACTGTAAAATGCATTTATAAAATGTACATCCACATCCATTTATATACAAAAAAAAAAAAGGTTCATGGACCTTCCTTCAAGAAACTCTGCTCTCGCTCAACCAGTATAGGAAAATGTTTGAAGTTCAAAAAATTGATATACTAATTATGAACCATTTTAAAGCCCTGTATTTAAAATTACATTATTTAAAAATATTTTCTGATTTAGATTTAAAAAATTGATTCATATTAGACTTCTTTATTCCCACTAGACTCCTAAATCTATAATTTTAAGATGCAATTATAACTTTTACCTACACTCTTGTTTAAAATTCTGCTGCCCAAGTTTTAGTTTCCATTCATTCTTTTTTTTTTCTTTTTGGAGGGCAGTTGGGGTTAAGTGACTTGCCCAACGTCACACGGCTAGTTTTTGTGTTAAGTGTTTGAGGCCTGATTTGAACTCAGGTCCTCCTGACTCCAGGGCCGATGCTCTATTCATTTCACCACCTAGCCGCCCCCCCCATTCATTCTTTATGAAGTAAAAAACTTGGATTATTTATCTTGTATTCTGTATGAATGCATTCCAAAAATCATTTTATAATGTTATTTTTACGTGTCTGTATCAACACTGATTATTCCTGAACATTGCCGTTGCTGATTTTTCTACTCACTGTCCCATTGTACTGTCTTTTCTCACTACCTCTGCAGACTTACTTTTATGATAGCATTTATAAGAGACTTTTCAACTTCCTGACTTCTCTGGAATGCAGCCATTGGATCTCCAAGCCGCAGTGTTTAACTGGAGTTCCTGAGCTAAACTTGATGGGTTTGGAAAGTATTTTTCCCCTTCAGGAAACTCAGCTTATTATTAGGGCTTCCCAAATCTATAGTGGTTGACTTTTTGTCAGGGCTAACATAAAGAGACAAGTAAGGCATTTACCACTTTAAAATTTTCTTTTTGCCTAGATTAAAAAAAGAAAGACGTCAAGTCTAAATGGTATAAAGTACAGTCTTTTGAAAGGAAATGCAAAACAGCAGGAAATCACAGTGTAGTCAGGAAAAAAGCAAAAAATTAAAAAATTAAAAAAATATATATAGTTGAAGTATCTCTTTTTAAGGAATTTTGTCATTTGGAGCAGCATTAAGTCCAAAAGTTTAATGGCCTAAATGATATATTCATTGAACATTATTTTATAATAACTTTAAATATGTCGGTTTCACTGTTAGCTATGATAGTATTTGAAACACTTATACACAAGTATGCTTTTAGGTCATTTAATGCCAGGGGATGGGAAAAACCCTCTTTTTATGGCATGGTGAGAGGATGTACTAGATTTAAATTATAGTTCTGCCACATGTGGAAGTTACTTTCATTGCTGTGCACCTTAGTTTCCTCATCTGTAAAATCAGGGAATTGTCTTAGAATGATCTCTTAAGTCCTTTCCAGATTTTAAATGTGTGATCCTTTGATTGTGAAACAAAAAAAAATTATTAATAGATTTTTGTTACTGAGTGCTCAATATACCACAGTATATTTCTCTAGTTCTTGTGTTTTGTGGCAATTTAAACTCCAAAATGATTTTTATTTGACACTGTAATTCCATCAGAAATCTGCATACTTATTTATGATTGCTAATTCTACTGTCTCTTCTCCATTTCTAGTCTAAATTTAATTTTTAAAGTTTTAATATTTAAAAAATGCTTCATACATACTTTAGGATCATATCAGTCACTTTCTGTTATACCCGCTTTCATATCCACCTCAGTGGAATTGTCCCTTGTAACAAGGGAGAAAAACAACATTTCAGCAAAACTGACTGACAAAACAGTTCTCATGAAGGGTCACATTTTGCCCCCACAGTCACCTCTCTCTCTACAATGAAGGGAAGAAAGTTCTGTCTCATTAAATATTTTCTGGGACCAAGATTTTTCATTGCACTTAATCTGAGTTATATTTTGTAGTTATTATTTGTGTGTGTAAATTAAATTCTGTAGATACTAGTTTCCTCAATCATTTTTCAGTGGTTTGAAATTTTTAGCAAGTGTTTACCAGGAGAATCTTTTTTTTTCTTCTTTTTTCTTTAAGGTGGGATAGGGGAGGAGGTTAGGTGTGGTGTCACAAACACCTCTTCTCTTTGTTAGACTAAGTTTTGGGGCTTCTTCCATCCTTGAAGGGTAGGTCAATCTAATTCAAATTGACTTTGCCTCCAGGGACTAAGTTATAAGGAATATAAAATCAACCCTTTATTTTTTATTCTCTGTTGCCATTACTGGCTAATAGAGAAAGGGCAAAGGGAAAAATACTAGAGAGGGAGTAATCAATCATAACTGTAATTCTGTCTTCATCCTTGCCTTCTTTCAGTCATAGATGTGTTTAAAATTGTGTGATTCTGGAATGTCCCTTTTAAATTTCTCCTCCGGTGGTCGGGTAGGAAGAGGAAGAACAGTAATTCATGATGGTGTGTGTGTGTGTGTGTGTGTGTGTGTGTGTGTGTGTGTGTGTGTGTGTGAGATCTCTTTTAAAGCGAGGAGCCTTCTTGAAGGACTAGGCTGAGACACTGTTTCAAACAGCTGGGTAGTTCAGTGGATAGAGCACTGGGTTTGGTATCAGGAAAACTCATCTTTGTGAGTTCAAATCTGACCTGAGATACTACTAGCTGTGTGATCCTGGGCAAGTCACTTGACCCTGTTTGCCTCAGTTCCTCATCTATAAAATGAGCTGGAGAAAGAAATGGCAAAGCACTCCAGTATCTTTGCCAAGAAAGCCCCACATGGTGTCATGAAGACAGATGCTATTGAAACAACTCAACAAGATGCTGTTTAATTGTTTCTTTTTTTAATTAAATGTAATAAATTTTATTTGTTTTCTTGTTTACATCATTCATTTTCATAAGATTTTTGAGTTACAAATTTTCTCCCCATCTTTCCCCTACCCCACCCAAAACAGTAATCCCACTGTGGAGCCCCTCCCCTGGTCTGCTCTTTAACTTTCTGGTAGGGCAGGGAGGGTCTCCCTATCCCAGCCCCTGTATATCTTAATTCCTAGTTGCAGGTATTGTAGAGCTTTAAATTCTAGATTCTTTTGGTTCCTCCCTTGTCACCCACCACCACTGGAAGGACAACCAATTCAATACAGGTTGTGTAGGTGTGATTATACAGGACATCTTCATAGTGGACATA
>CM053594.1:320433856-320455015 GCA_028646575.1 Pseudocheirus occidentalis
CCTCATAAAATTGTTGTGAGCCTGAAAGTATCATAAAACTGTGAGCTTTTGCTGTTATTCCCAACTGGACAGTCCTTTAGCCTCCAAACGTTCCTTTGATTTTTCTGCTTTCAGTCTGTTATGCATATCATTCCCTTTACCGGGAATACACCTTGAACCTGTCTCCACTCTTCAAGGTCCGGGTCAAATGTTCTCTCTTTTATGAATCCTTCTCCAACAACTGCAAATGGTCTCACTCTGGTCTGAGCTGAAGGTACTCCTCTGAGTGCCTTCTTGGTTCTATTTCATTTATTGCATGTTAACCTTTAATTTCACCACTTGTGGTAACAGTCACTGATATCTACATAGTGCTTTAAAGCATGCAAAGTGCTTTATTCGATTTTTTATATTGTTTAAGCTTTATGACTGCCCTACAGGGCTGATCGTAGGCAAGATAGTTAATAACCTCATTTAACATATTGGGAATCTGAGGCTCAGGTGAAGTGACTAGTCCAGGGTCAAACAGTTGGTGTCAGGAGTGGGTTTTGAGTCTAAATCAAGCTGTCTGTGGGTTGGACATAATTGGCTTTATTCTCTTGGTGAGGAAATACTGTATGGTCAAGGAATGAGCCTAATTAAAGCTTTTAGCCCAAATTTTTTTCAGATGGCAGGATAGTCAATAAATATTTGTAGAAATGAAGAGATTGAACTAGGTTGACACTGAGGTCTCTTTCAGCTGTGTTGTGTGTGTGTGTGTGTGTGTGTGTGTGTTTACACACATTTATTTTTCATTGATGCTTTTAAAATTTTTACATCATAGTCATTTCCAGATAGATCCTTCCTCACTGTGAGCTTTCATGTAAAAAAATAAAATATAAAGCCAAGCAACATATCCATCACATCTGACAGTGTGTTCAGTATGTTACACTCATTCCTCCTCCTCTCCAGTGATGAGAAGTGAGGTCCTTTTCTTCTTCTCTTTCTTCCTCTTCCCCTCCTCCTCCTCTTCTCTGCCTTCCCCTTCCCCTTTTCATTTTTCTCCTCTTCTTCTACGTCCTTCCCATCTTCCTGTGGCCGAGAATGGACGTTCTGATTCCATAACCTTTAGCTTTATTTACTGTTTCTGTTTATGCCGTTATGATAGCTCGTACTGTTTTCATCATTTTGCCTACTTCTCTGTCAGTTCAGACAAGTCTTTTCATGTTTCTCTGAATTCTTCATGTCCTAGATGTCTTATTATGATCTCTTGTTACTTAAGCTGCCCAGTGTATTTTTTTTTCAGCTCTTTGTTTCTCTACAACCTTCCACTCTTTAAAGAGCACTAGGAAAACAACTCTGTATGTGTTCAAAGGACCGTGGAGAAACTGGGATTGAGTAAATATTGTGCTGATCACTTGATGTGCTTCCTGATGGCTGATCAATAGGACATTTGAAAAAACTGTAGACAATAATAAGTCACAGCTAATTTCCTCAGTAATGCATGCCTGCAGAGCTGGCAATTAGGAGAGTTTGTAAAGCAACTTTGATTTTTTTTCTCTCTTCTGATTTTCTCACATCTCCAAAATGCTGTTAGCCCTAGATTTCTTTTAATAAATCTATGGATTTGTGATTTCTTAAATGTAGGTATTTTCTCCAGTAGTGTGGGGAGCAACCCATCCAGGCCTCCTTGTCAATATTCTCCTATAAAGGATCTACTATGTGCTATAGACTTTTCTCTAGTTCTTTTTACATGTTATATGGACTATCACAGTGGTTGGACACTGTCTGGTCCCTCATAACTGCTATGTGACTGGCCCCCCTTTTATTGTTCGTATATTTTCTCAGTAATGCCCTTTGTGACCTCTCTTGTACTACTGTTAAATAAGATAATAATATTAAAGTGCTAAGGACAGTGCCTGGCACATACTACATAAATGATCATTATTATTACTAGTTCACCACTGGAAAAAAAAAAACATTGCTCCTACCTGGTCCCCATCATGTGTTTTCTCTTGCCCTTTGGGCCACCCTTAGAGACATCCTCAGAATCATGGAATCTTCCCAAGGCCAAAGGGACCGCTGAGTTCATCTAATGTAGTCTTCCCTTTCTTTTTATAATTTCTCCTTTATTGAATGAGTATTTTGGACACATCTGTCAGGTCATTTGCACATGGAATTGGAGATCAATTTAAACTGTGATTATGTTGGTATAAATTTTGACTCATCTTGTATATCTATTCCATCTTTCTGTAGGCATGCATTAATGTAGTACTCATATTTAAGAATATTTAGTCACAATCAGGCATTTGTTAAGTCCCTGTCATGTACTGTTTACAGTCCTAAGTGCTAACGATACAGTGACAAAAAGCAGAAAGTTTCTGGTCTCAAGGTGCTTACCTCCTATTAGGGAATAAATAAAATGAATACAAGGCAAAGGAGGTGAAGGAGTGAAGAGGTGTAGGCAGTAACAATGGGAGGATCAGGGAAGGCTTCATGGAGGACGTGGCATTTGAGCTGAGCTTTAAGGTAAATTAGAGATTATAAGAAATTCCTGAATGAGGAGCTAGCACCTTCCAGTCCCTGGTGGGAGATAGCCTGTTTTGTTTTTTCTTTTAGTAATTTTTAATCTGGCATTAATCAAACATATATTAAAATTATATCACACTTACCATCTAGAATAAGTTTTCCTGTCACCTCTATAGATAAGGAATCAGGGGACCTGGTTATGCCAGTGATGGATAATATGACCATGGGTCAGTGGGCAAGTGATTTCCCCTCTGTGGGCCTTAGTTACTTCACTTGTATCAAAGAAAAGAATTATTAATACTGTCCTCTGTATTTAGGCCCCAGTCTGCCCAAAACAGCTTTTATTAACTTAACGGAGTTATGAATTAAAACATTGTTCTGCTTGAAGAGAAATGACCAAGCTGGATGTCTCTTCATGCCCTCAGACATTTTTCTACACAACACATTTTTAAGTAACATTAATCGAAATTTTGAATAAAGAAAAAGTCACAATATTATGATAAAGTACAGTTTTGTGTTTCACATTTAATAGAACCAGAGTAACCTAATCTTTTCCTAAAGCTACTCAAATCTTTCTTTGACTTTTTGCCTCACCAGTTCTTCTGGCATAATCAAAGGGATTTCCTCCCCTAGATCAATATCCTAATGCCTTTAGAAGGAGGCAAGATCCTAGCACCTCTCATCCCTTCCAAGGATGGGGAAGGCTAGGCTATGAGCTCAACCAGACTAGAAGTATTTCTTGTTCTAAATCTGGTTCCCACCTTTAATCCATTTTCCCTTTCCCTAGCTTTAATTCTTTGACCTTTTATACACTTTCCTCAAAGGAAAAGTCTGGAAAGGACCTTATGCTGTAGAAATATTTCTTATTATTTTCAGTTGCACTAAGAAATATGCTTCCACATCTGTAACATGGAAGAAGGGGACAGTTGGACTCTAAGGTCACATGCCAGCTTTAACATTTTACAGAATTACTATTTTTTGTTATACTCTTTGAGATTTAGAATTTCTAGAATATTATTGAATTCTGGTATTCCACATATCATAGTACACTTATTCTTTGCGTCTCCCTTGTCTGGCTGGATAAAAAATGAACTTTTCAGAATTTTAATTTTACTTTTTTAATGAATACAAAACTTATGTTCTTTTAATGGACTATGTTGTGAAAACAATTTTTATTTCCTGTGCATTTCTGGGGTTTGTGATATGAGATGGTCAGAGTTTCCAAGTTCTTGTTAATGTTTTTGATGTAATTGAAAGATGAAAGAAACATGAATTCTTAGATATTTGAGTCATCTAGATCTGAAAGCCTTGTTTAAGGATTTTTTTAACAGGTTATAACAAATTTATAATGAAGTTAATTATGAATTTGTGTTTAAGAGCCACAAATTTAAAACAGAAATTTTCCTCAAAGATAAAATTTAGATGGTGAACCTGGATTTGATCATATCGTTTAAGTGAATGTATAAAAGCATTAACAAAAAATGTATAACTTGTTGTTTTGAAGGAAATGGAATAATTTATTCTAATAAAAAAGTTTGTTTATAATTATGAATAATAGTACTGATCTTGTCTAGCCTTTTTTTTTAAAGAACCAAGACTGACCTTTTTCACTTGAAATTGCCTTTTATGGAAAGAATATGTTGTATTGTCCTCCCCTTGCCACTTAACTGCTAATGTGACTGGGCAATCACTTGACTTCTTGAGGCTTTAGGTTCCTTCTCTGTAAATCGAAGGAGGAGGTAGCCTTGCATTCCTCTGAAGAATCTTTCTAGCATTCTGTGTTTTATCTAAGGAAAAAATGAACTCAGATTTTTTTTTCAGCTTAGTAGATTTGGTCTTTTTGCCTACATCTCCCCTTGTTTTTTGGTGAAAGCAGGGGATTTATTCTTGTCCTTATCATTAAATAAAACTATTTGCCCTTCTTATGCCTATAGATTCAGAATATAACCTTTAGGAGCATTGCTCTTCTCACTGTATGTGATTATAAATGATTTTCTGTGAGGATGAAAAAGCTATAGTGGAGAAGACTTAAAAAAAATAAAACAAAGTATGATGATGGCTGATCTCGAGTATTACCTTTAAACAGGAGAGGAGGAAAAGGTGCTTGTTGAATGCCATGAGATCAAGAGCGAGTCGACCTGGGTTCCCCAGGGTGCCATTAGACTATTGTTGCCTTTAGCTATATCTGTATCCACTAACTACTGTATTTTTAATGAAGTTCAGTAGACCAAAGACTAAGGATATTTATTCCTTCTTCTTTGTGTGTTTATTGGGCGTAGGAATACTCTCAAAAGGGTGGTAAAATAATCACATGTACAGTGACATTTCTGTGAGTTTTGAGAGTATGTGTAGATATTTCCACTATGATCTGAGTTGAATGGTTTGGTTTTTATGGATGCCAGGACTGGAAGAAAGGGGAGGAAAAAAAAATTCGGTTACAGGATGTATAATATTACAACCACTGGTTATAATAGGGTTGACTTTTATGGGGAAGCTTAAAATCAAAATAATAACATTTGAGGGAGCCCAATCTTTTTAGAGTTAGCTTAAATGATAGTGTGGTGAGCTCAGTTCCTTGGAATTTGTCTGTTTTAGAAACCTCTTTGTATATGTTGTGCCTATGTTTCACTGAAGACACATACTGTTTGGCCCTTCCTACGAGGGCTTCTCCACCCCCCCCCCCATCCCCCTTAATGAGATGCATATTAGCTATGCAAGAGCTTCATAGGGCAGCATTTTAATCATCTCCTCTTGATTTATACATCAGCCTCTATGTTACGTATCGAGGGCCTCACTTGTAAGCCTGTTTCACCATGGGCCCCCATTCTCTCAGCTCTCTACCTGACTAGCATAATCTCTGAGACTTTCTTAATAAATTTTTTTTCCTAAGGAAAACAGTTGTGATTAGCAAGCTTCAAAATATCAGAAGTATGGCCGCTTCCCCTCTGCTTTGTGATAGGCATAAAACAAATAATGGGGCCAGAAAAATATTGTCATTGCCCATGACGGATAATGGGCATTCTGCCTTATTTAAAATTAATAAATGCAGAGTTTTGAGCTTGGGCATGAGGCTGAATGATTTATTGCAAGCTGTTGGTGCCAAAAGAATGTTTTACATTTACCAAAGTCGGGGGGGTGGGATAATGAATGAATGGTGTTTTGTCAGTCAGTGGCGACATTTCCTTGAAAAGGTACTCGAGTATTTTATCCAGGAACCTCTCCAGCACTAAGAATGTCAGTTGTGCCTAAGAACTCTGGGTTTGTTACTGCAAGCTGACTGGAACAAAGGGTAATAATATTTAGCCTTTAAGAAAATGAAAACCATAAGAAGTTGGGATCTAGCTGGTGGTGGACATAGTCCTTTTCACATTGACGGGAATAAATAAATTACAACCCAAGGCTTACAACTGAAACTTAGAATCTCATTTGAATTGAAAGAGTAGAGATGGATTTTGCATCTGAAGGGAACTGTTCTCTCATCATTAGTATTCATATTAAATCCCCAAATCTCCTCCCAGAAGACATATTCTCCTCAGCAAATTAAAGCATCTTTTTTTTTTAGAGGCCAAATGATGATGGTGTCAACTATAGATGAAGATGAATAGGTAATTTCCCCCCTCAATTTGTATCTCTTCCCCACCATCCCCAGCTTTTGAAAGTGTCTTTGAAATCTTGTCCAGTGTTGGTTTTTTTGGTTTTGTAGTTTTAAACTAAGTAGCCAAGTCTTTTTCTTCCCTCCTCCAATTGCAGGTTATCTCATTGATATAAATGTACCAGATCAGATGATAGAAAAGAATGTTTGAAAATCTGATGATGTTTTATAACTCTGTTTGATACAGATATAGTTGCTTATGATGGGTTGGATACCATTAGAACAAGAGTGAGTTGACCTGTTTTCCCTGATTGGTAGCCATTTAAAGGGTAGCAGGTGAGTGTGGAATGGGGCATTCCTTTGAATCTATTAAATTCTGTCCAAATGAATCTATTAAATCTATCCAGTTACAAAGAACTACACACATACAAGCATATATGAAAGACTTTAATGATAGTTTTCATCCAAAAATTACTAGTAATTTTTTTTCTTTTTGAAAAAGTTTTATTGGCACCCTTTTGTTTTTATATCACAATCATTACTGGAGATAATTCCCTTTTCTCAACTGCCCCAGCCCACGGCACCTTCCCTTATAACAAAGAAAAACACTAACTTTACATTTTTTAGGCTCTCCATTATACATCTGTATATACTTGCCTTCGTACTCGCTGGCTGAATTTTTCTTGCTTGTGGATTGTCATCTGCAAAGAGGGCCATAGGTTCACTAATAGATGTTTCCAGACTAGGCTAAGCGTCATCTCATCAGTGGTATTTATTCAATCCAACAAAATTTAGTTCAGCAAACACTTTATTAAATTTCTGTTACATAGCAATAGGGCATTTTGACATGCTTGAAAAGAGGAGAGAAAAGCATCAGTGGTCGCTAGCTTGGAAATGGAGAACTCAGTAAGCAATGATGTGTCACCTTTTCAAGAACTTTCTCAACAATGAGGTTAAAAATGAGGCATCAGGACACAATGTGAAGAAGTTCTTGAACTTGAATCAGTACTTATTGCAGGCCAGTTATGTTAGCTATGTCAAAGAAAGCACCAGCTTGCCTCTGTAGACTTGGTAATTTTGATTAAAAATGTTGGCAGATGTCAGTATTATTCCATTGGTTGTTCAGTTGTGTACTACTCTTCATGACCCCATTTGGAGTTTTCTTGGCAAAGTTACTGGTGTGGTTTGTTATTTCCTTCTCCAACTTACTTTACAGGTGAGGAAACTGAGGTGAATAGGTTTAAGTGACTTGCCCAGGGTCACATAGCTGATAAATATCTGAGGCCAGATTTAAACTCAGGAAGATGAGTCTTCCTGACAACCTCTGGCACAGAATCTGCTGTACCACCTAGCACTGTTTGATGGAGTTTGTGCTCTACCAAAGAGAGAGATATATTTGCTCACTAAGACTTCAGTGTCTGTTTTGTGTTTTGTGTTTTATGATAAAATAGCACTGGTAGGAACTTAGAAATAGCTGCCAATCAGAACAGCTATTATCTTTGGAGGAACTGGGATATGTCTGTCAACCTCCTACCTTCAGCATATGGGGTTTAAATGAATGTGTCATCATAGTTGTTTTATATCACAGGTATTGACTATTGACATTCCCCTTGGTCAGATGACTCTGGGGACCAGCTATTCTGCCCATTTCTTTTGGCAATTTACTCCTGAAATAGTTTTCATATCACCCACCCCAGAACTTCATTTGGTCTTTTGGTTTTGCCTTAAATAGGCTGTCATTGAGGTTGAAAAATAAATGTGTCTATCATTAACACATTGGGTCAGTGGCAGCCTTTATCAATGCTAATTTGACCACACAGTATTGTTGACATGGAATTTATTGATGGAACCCTTAAACAGTGATTTAGGAGCCTGGAATACCCTTGGGATAAAAGGAAATGTGGAGAGATTTTAAAACAAAATGTTAAGCTTATTATTGTAACAGGAAAACGACCATGCATAAATGTAAATGGTAATTTTAAAATGTATGCATCATTTGGTATTTTATAGGTGAGAGGGTCATGAGTGTTAGTTAGCATTCTTCTGATGGAATCCCTATTCAGAGTTTGGAACGTGGAGAGTTCCATAGAATAATAGAATTGAGGAAATGCTTTCCTATAAGCTGCCTAACATCTGGATATTTTGGAACATGAGGGCAACAAGATTTTCTTTTTCCATCTAGATGTTGGTTATCATTTATTCTTGCCCCTAATCTAGCTGTGCTGAAAAATCAACGAAATATGATTCTCATAATTTTTGAGATGGTTGACCTGTTGGTTTTTGTCTTCTCTCTTGAATCTTGCCTTCCGTTTTCCTAGTGTCCATATGTAATTCAGCTGTTAAGGTGGTATTGCCTTTGAACTGAAATTGTAGAATTTATTTTCTAGCATTTGGTTTCAATGTTTGATGTTTACTCTCTCAGGAGATATAATAGTAATTATTTTTGTGATCAATCTGGACATACTACCGTCTTCCCCTGCAATCTTGACTCTTTCTGTCCTAGTTCTGTTTCTAAAAAACCATATCCATCTATTCTCTCTGTCTTGCATGTACCTATTTCCTTGTTGTTTCTTCTTTAGAATATACGTTCCTTGAGCACAGAGGCTATTGCTGCCTTACTTCAGATCCCAAGAGCTCATCACAGTGCTGGCATATAGTAAGTGCTTCATAAATGCTTGTTGACTATTTCCTTCGCTACTTCCTTCATCCAAGGCCTTTATTTCCTCATGCCTGGTTTTCCGACGTTAATCTCATTTTAGCTTGTCCATCTTATACAGAGATACATGAAAAATTGACTTCAAACATTTTTATTATAGGGTCATAGATTCGGAGCTTGGAGGCATTTTAGAGGATGTTTAACCCCTTGAAGTCCAAGAGAGATTAAGTCCAAGGTTGCATAGCTAGTAATTGGTAGAGTTGGGTTTTGAATCCTTGAGTGCAAAGCCAGTGCTATTTCTATCGAGCCACGTTCTTTCCTTCATCATGGCTCCCAATTGTCTGTTGTGCTATAGCCAGACTCCTTAGTTCTAGAAATCATGTACCCTTTTACTTTTCTAATAGGACCCCTCCATCCTCTGATGGTCAGTTTGCTTGTGCCCCTAGTTCTTTCTCACAACCCTTACCCCAGTGTCTTTGGTTTTGTGAGTCTACTCTTACTCCCCCAGAAATCCAAATTGATTACTTCTTTCTATACTCAGCTAAAAACTCACTTTCTCTGAAAATTCTTCCTTGAGTAATCTCACCTTGGTCTTTGTAGATAGATTCTCTTATATGAGCAAGTTCTTATTATATAATTTTGTATTATTTATATGTTATTTCCTTTTCCTTTTTTTTTTTTTTGGAAGCAATTGGGGTTAAGTGACTTGCCCAGGGTTACATAGCTAGTAAGTATTTGAGGCTGCATTTGAACTCGGGTCCTCCTGACTTCAGGACTGGTGCTCTATCCACTGCCCCACCTAACTGCTCCTATTTATTGTTTTCCTCTTGTTCTTTAGTAGTTGCATGTGTGATGGCCTTGTCTACTAGATGAATTCTAGTGGGAAGGGATTTATATTTTGCGTCTCTGAAGTGCCTGGGCTTCGGAGGATCATATTAAAGTGTGAAGGGACCTGTCTAGCCCAACTTCCTCTTTTTACCAAAAAAGAAACTGATCCTTGACAAGTTGAAATGACTTGTCCAAAGGTTTGTGACAATTCCAGTGGCAGAGGTTGGACTGTGGCCCTCTGACCCAAGTCCTTTCCCTTTTTGTGTGTGTGTGACAGTCTCTCTAGTAAATATTTGGTAACTAAATGGAAGTTGGTTCCATTTATGTTATTGGTTTATATAGCAGTTTACAGTTTTATCGTGGGCCATTAGCCTGTGTTCAGTCTGATTGTGTGTAATGGTATGGAAGGTCCTAATGCATTCTTTTGAAATGTGTAGACATCAGTGCCAAAGTGTAATTGTATTAGAATTGGTTCCTTCTGTGTTGATAAGATCAGAATAATGTAGTTTTTCTCTTTTCAGGTAAAATCAAATCTCTTTTTAAAAAATTTTGAATTTATTTACTTTAAGTTTAGTTTAGTTATAACATTCAGTTCCACAATCTCTTCAGTTCCAAATTCCCTCCCCTCCCCTCCCCACCCCTTTATAGAAGCATGTGAGCCAATAGAGTAGGCCAAAATTATAATCACAGACTGAAAGAAAGTGGGTTGAGTATAAGGGAAATTTTATTCAGATAAGGTAGAGTGTTATAATAAAAGACTATAAGTACGCCTATGGCACAAATGCAGTACTGCATCTTTTGGTATTTGATCAGATGCATTGTTGATTTGTGATGGGAAAGACTAGGAATCTGGGTTTTTTGTTCGTTTTGGCAAAGTGATATTTTTAGAATTTTTGAATTCCATTCTATGAATATTTATCAAGTACTTCTGTGCCTGGCATTGTGTGAGCTGGATGGAGATAGAAAGATAAAACTCCAAAAGTCTATCCTCAAGGAGTGAATCTTCTGCTGGGAGATGGAGATGCAACATGTACATGTAAAGCAATTTGAGAAAGAAAAGAACAGGACAATTCTTGTAGGGTGTGAGGACCAGAGGAAGGAATTGACTGACACTTGAGTTAGGTTTATCACTAAAGGAAGGGTTTTGAGTGTTCCCTATGAGGAAGGAGGACATCCCAGGTGGGTACAGGGGATGTCTGGTTCAAGTACACAGAGGGATGAGATTGACAAAGTTGGGAAACAGCTGGTATAAGAATTTGACTAGAATAGAGAGTATATGATGGCAAGTAACATGGAATAATGCTTAAAAGGTAGATGGGAGCCAGATGTTGAATGGCTTTAAACTCTGACCAAAGACAGAGTCCTGAAGATCAATAAGCCATGTTTAGGGAATGAGAGATGGATGAGAACTGTCCAGAAAAGGATATTGAGAAGGACAATTTGGACAGGTGGGATGGGAATCTGGAGAATAGGAAAATAGATACCACAGGAGGAAAGATTCTGGGGCGGTCAACTGTGTTAGACTTACTAGCTGTGTGATCCTGGGCAAGTCACTTAACCTCTATTTGCCTCAATTTTCTCAACTGTAAAATGAGGTTAATAGTAGCACCTACCTCCCAGGGTGGTTGTGAGGATCAAATGAAATCATATTTGTAAAGTCTTGGCACAGTGCCTGGCACAGACTAAGTGCTATACAAATGTTAGCTGTTTTATTATCATGGTTTTTATTATTACCACCACCACTGTCTGTGGCATTGCTGCAAGGATCAAGTGAAATATTTGTAAAGTTCTTAGCACAGAGTAGGCTCTTTATAAATATTTATTCCTCTTCCCCCTGCTCCCCCAAAGAGCTATAGATAAGTCATCGTGATAAGGGTTGAGAAGAGGACACAGGTTTGTAAAGTGCTTGTGATGTGCTGGGCGCTGTCGGGTGCTGAGGATACAAATATCGCAAAGTCCCTGACCTCAGAGAGCATGGGTGCCTGCTCCTGTGACAAGATATAGGCAGAGTGATTTGTGGGAGGGGAAGACTCCACGTGGGGCAGTTTGGAAAGGCCTCTTGCAGCAGTAGTGGGCAGCTTATCTCCTCCTTGAAAGAAGCTGGGAGGTCCAAGAGCCATTGGTGAAGAGGTAGAGCTTTGCAGGTACAGAGACACCGAGGTGGGAGATGGAATGTTCTGTATGCAGAAAGGCCAAGTAGGACACTTTGTTAGAATGATATATAATCAACCAGGAGGAACAGGTCAGACCCAAATTAGGAAGGAAGTTTAGTGCCCTAAAATAAGTACTCTCTCCTGCCTGCCCGTGGGCTTTTTCTACTATGTTCCAGGAAGCTCTTTACCCTGGGAGCTCACTCCAGTATTTGAATTCTCACCCTGGAAGTGCCCTCTACCTTTTCTGCCTCTCCTTCCTATTGTGTAGAGCCCCCACTGAAGGAGGACATCCAGGCCAGCCACGGGTCATTGCTTTCATTTCTACTGCCTATTACGGCTTTCGGTTTCCTTTTAGCTGTTGTCTTTCTTTATTAGAATGTAAGCCCCTTGAAGACAGGGATTGTTTTTTGTTTTGCTTGTATTTATATTTTCAAATATCAGCATGGTACCTGGCATATAGGAAGTGTTTTAAAAAATGCTTCTTAATAACTAGAAACAGTTAATGAATTCAATTTTGGACATGTAGAGTTTGAGATGCCTACAGGACACAGAGGCAGATATATCCAGCAGGCAACTGGAGATGCATATTTGTAAATCATCGTTGCTGTTCAGTCGAGTCCTTGGAATATTCTTGGCAAAGATACTGGAATGATTTGCCACTTCCCTCTCGGCGAGGAAACTGAAGCAGATAGGGCTACGTGACTTGCCCAGGGTCACACAGCTAGTAAGTGTCTGAGGCCAGATTTGAGCTCAGGAAGATGAGTCTTTTTTACTCCAGGCCTGATACCCACTGTGCCGCCTAGTTGCCCCACATACATGAACTGCATAGTGAAAAAACCACGGGAGCTAATGAGATTACTTATAGAATTGTGGTGAGAGCTGTCCCTTTGCATGCACAGTGGGGGCCTGCCTGATGATCCAGCAAAGAGTAAACCAGTGGTGGTCAGATGAGTAGGAAGAGAACCAGTGCAAAGCACTGTCACTAAAACTCAGCGATGACAGTACCCAGAGGATGGTAGATTGAAGGGATGTCAGGGCTAAGTAAAGGTTTTGTAAAAAATGGAGGATGCCTGGGCACGAGTGTAAGAAGATGCTAAAGGAAACAGGAAAGAGATTGTTTCCAGGGTTCCTTATCGTCCTGTAATCCCTGGAGGGGCAGGTACAGTATCCTTGATTTTCTTTGTAATTCCCCAGAGCACTGTATAAATGGTATCGATCCGTAGCAGGGCAGCAGTCCCGTTGGAGACTCTTGAGTCGCTGATGACTGGGTTGCTCTTGCTGCTTCTCTACTCAATGATGGAGGAAGCCATACACTCCCAGGGTGTGATATATGATAGATCATTTGTTATTCTTGTCCCATCCCCAAGAGTGAAATCCTTTTTCCTAGATAGCAAGAGGCAAGTCTTCACTTGGGATATTTCTGGAAGCTCCAAGGAGCAGTTCTATGTTCATAGTTCAATGGATGGCTCTAAGAAAGTGAAGTTTTATTTTGATGCAATACATTAAAAATTTTGTCTACTTTTTAGTTTTCAGCATTCATTTCCATGAGATTTTGAGTTACAAAAGCAATAAATTTTTGATTTTGTATATTTGTATCTGCATGCATCTTTACCCACACATACAGATGTACAGATTTCTACGTACTGTGAAACTGGGAGCATATGATCATAGATCTAGAATGGGAAGAGACATTAGAGGTCACCTAATTACCACCCTCTTCTTGACCCCTTTCATTTTGCAAGTAAGGAAGCTGAAGCACAGCACACCTGACTTATCCAAGGTCAAAGGTAAGCAGGACAGCCACAACTTGGAGCCTGGCCCTCAGAGTTCACATCTGGCTGTCCCAGGCTACAGCAGGGCTTCAAGTGAATGTTTGTCTCGTGAATGATTAAGTTTTAAAAATAATTAAGTAACTGAGAAGCTGGTGAAAATGACAACATAGGACTATGGGAAAGTTTCTCTATACATAATTTGGCGCACAAAAGGCTATATTTAACACAACGTTAAGGTAACAAATGTATACCCCACAGACGTAGGTTTCCATAGTAGCATTATTCACTTGCATATCCCATGATTCTGATTAGTATAACCAATTAAGTGTGGAACTCGAAATGTGAGTCAGTAGTGCTTTGAAAGCCTTGGCTTTGCATAAGTTTCACATGTTGCTTTGTTCAGAGATCTGCATGCTCCTGAGGAGGTGGACAAAGGTGGTTTTAGCTGCTTGAAAGAAGAGGAAAAAAAATTCCTTCAGTGTGGAATACTTTTCAAAGTATATCCCTGCTTCTTGTCTGCAGTCTTTGTAGTGGTAGAATGTAAACTTTTAAGGGAAAGAATATTTTCTTGTTTGACTCCTGTTTCGTGCTTGGCACCCAGAGTGTTGTTTTGCTTTTTTTACAGTTTCATTGCTTATGGGCTTTTTTTCATTCCCCGTCCCCCAATAATTAGCCATGGCAGTGAGAGGGTCTTTTGGCCAAGGGAAATAATTAAAACTGAATTCTTATCCAAAATAAGATATTTATAGGAGTTTATAGAAGAAGACTCATCTGTATTCCACATAGTTCTAAGTGGTTTCATTTTTACTAGTGTTACTATGACAGTATTATGAATCATAGCTGATGTTTTTATATGGTGAAGTTTGTGTATAACTTTTATGTGTGTTTTCTCATTTGGTCCCCACTAACCACGGGAGGCAGGCACTCTATTATTATCCCCATTCTACACATGGAGCGAAATGACTGGCCTGTGGTCAGCTAGTAAGTCTTGGTGACATTAGGAATTTGAACCCTTATCTTCCTGATTCCAAGGCCAGTGTTCTAACATCATGTAGCTATCAAGGATGTTTGTTAGATTTAAGATCTGGAGAGATAAACAGTAATAACTATTAGTTATAGATGTTGAACATTCTACCTTCTCACTGTAAGGAAGAGAGGATGTGCCAGGGGTGGGGAACCTGTGGCCATCTAGGCCCTTGGGTGCAACCTTTTGACTGAGTCCGAGTTTTACAGAATAAATCCTTTTATTAAGGGAATTTGTTTTGTGAAGTTTGGATTTGGTCAATGTGACCTAGAGGATCCCGTGTAGCCTTGAGACCACAGGTTCTCTACCCCCTGATGTATTCTATGATATGGTTGTTCCATTCTATTGGACTTGCCAGATGTGGACAGCATTAGGAGTTTCTCATCCTTTCTTGAAAACAAATTAAATGCCTTTCTCCCTTCCTTTCCTCTCTGTCCCCCCCCCCCCCATTAAGAAAGAAAGATAAGTAAAACCCGATTTACAAGCAAAGCAAATTCTCACATTGCTCATTTTTTTAAAGTCTCAATTTGTACTCTGTTGCAGGAAGAGGCAGGTAGTGTGTTTCCTCAAGAATCTTAAGAAATTGTAGTTGGTCATTGCATTGAACAGAGTTCCTAAGTACTTCACATTTTTTTGCTTTTACACTGTTGTTGTTGTATGACTTGTTCGATTGGTTTTGTTGATTTCGCTCTGTGTTAGTTCATAAAAGTTTCTCTAGGTTTCTCTGAAGTCATTCCTTTTATCATTTGCTAAGGCACAATAACATTCCATCACATTCATATATTTTCCCTTGTTCAGCCATTGCCAATTGATGGGCAACCCCTCAGTATATTTTTCCCTTTCCAGTTTTCTCTTTAAAATCATTAAAACACAACAGAAACATGTTGAGGCCTTTTATGATCCCTGGTAATGATAAGGTTCAGAGGGAACATATATCATCTCCCCAAATTAGAAAATAAATGGCTAATCCTTGTTTAGTCCTTTATCATTATTCACTTATATTTAACTTTTTATGTTATGCACTTGATTGGACATTTCCCAACTGATCCATTTTTTATGTAATAAATTTTATTTGTTTCTTGTTTACATCATTCATTTTCATGAGATTTTTGAATTACAAATTTTCTCCCCGTCTTTCCCCTACCTCAACCCCAAAACAGTGATTCCACTGTAGAGCCCCTCCCCTGGTCTGCTCTCTAACTTTCTGGTAGGGCAGAGAGGGTCTCCCTACCCTAACCCCTGTATATCTTAATTCCTAGTTGCAGGTATTGCAGAGCTTTAGATTCTAGATTCTTTCGATTCCTCTGTTGTCACCCACCACTGCTGGAAAGACAACCAATTCAATACAGGCTATGTAGGTGTGATTATACAGGACTTCTTCATAGTGGACATATTGTGACAGTGATCATATGTCCCTCCTTCCTATCCCTCCCCCCTTGTTCTGTTCTCTACCCTGTCCTTGTCCCTTTATTGAAGTGTGAACATCCAGCATCCCTCCCCTAGACCCTCCCCTCCCCTCTGTCATCCCGCCTTTCATCCCTATGCCCCCTACTCTCTTGTGTGGTATGATGCCCAGTTTAGAGTTCATTCCATTTCTTCCCTAAACCAGATTCAATGAGAGTAAATGAAAATAAAATTGTAACAGTTTGATGTTATTTTTTTCAGTCTTTTGAATTTGTTTTAACATTTCTTGGTGTCTTATGGAGTCATTATATTCTGTTTGGGTCATTCTGATTTTTAGGAAGTTAGTTGCTTGGGTTAAGTTTTATACCTTTTGTACCATGCTGTTGTTTCTCTTTCTAATTCTTTCTTTGATAGCTCTCATTTCTTTTCTATTTTTTTCTTTTCTGCTCTCATTTAAATTTAAATTTAAAATGAATTTCTGGAGGGAATGTCTTAGTGGAACTTGGGTTTTGCTCCAATTTTCTTGGGTTGTGTTGTGTTATTCCAAGATTTCAGGGTCTGCTCAGGGTGAGGACCTGTAAGTTCTCAGTGTTCCCAAAGTTGTATAATCCAGAGCAAAATGTCTTTGGAAGCCTTTCTGGTCTTAGCTTTACAAGTTTCTCACCGAGAACATATGAACTCTCATTCTATGATGTGAGCAGCATACCTGTGGGCTTGCCCTAGGTAGAATATTACTGACTTTGACAACTCTGCTGGTTCAGAGTGACAGAACTTTAACTTTCCCTTTGCTGGGGCTTCCTGCCTTGGTTATTCCCCTGAAGGCTTCAAATTAGACTGGGAGCTAGAACTGAACCCCTTCCATGCTCCCAGAGCTTGGAGTCACACAGCTGCTGCCGGCTTCTGAACTTGCTTCTTGGTCAGTATACAGACTCAGACCATGGGCCACTCCTCACCCTGAAATGCCCTTAGGTGCTTGTCTCCTCAGTCTGCTCTGGATCTGTGACCCAAAACTGGGTGGTAAGAGACAGAGCTGCCAATTGATATCTGTTCCCATACCCCTACAAGATGGTGCTGTTCCTTTGTGGGAATCTGGGAGCATTTCTTGCTCTCATAGACAACACAGAACATCTTTCTGATTTTAGCTTGGAATGCTCCATTTAGTACACTTAGGGATAGACCAACTTGTATAGCACATATAGACTTCTTTGTCTCCCTATGCTGACTTGGGTTGGAAAAATGTCTCACTGTGATTTTATCTTTGATTTTTTAAATCAGAATTGAATCAAGTGCATTTGGGTGCATTTTCTAAGTCTTTCTGGAAGAAGTTTTGGGGAAAGCTGTGTTGTACCTCTTTCTGCTACTCCTCAATTCTTCTTCCTCTTCCTCTTCTTTTCCCTCCTTTTCCTGATTCTTAACCTCTTTTTCCTCCTCTTTTTCTTCCTTTTCTTTTTTCTTCTTCTTTTCTTTTTCCTTCTTTTTCACCTTCTCCTTTTCTTTCTCCTCGTCTACCTCCTCCTCCTCCTCCTTTTCTTCTTCCCCTCCTTCTTCCTCTTCTTATTCTTCTTCCCCTTCTTCCTTTTCCTCTCTTCTTTTCCCTTCTCTTCCCTTCCTTTTCACTCTTCATGTTTTTCTTCTTCTTCCTTCTTTTTTCTCTTCCTTTTTCCTTTCTTCGCCTTTTATTCCTTCTCCTCATCTTCCTTTTTTAAAATAAACAGTATGGCATCTCTTAAGCCCTCCAAGTCATACTGAATGAAGGGCATATACACAGTATGACTATAATATAATAAGACAGATATTCATGCATGGCTTATGGAAGTCTATTCCATTACTTCACAGTCACACTGCATGTGTAGCCGATGACAGCTTGCCTTGCGAATTATATTGTGATCATAGGTTGTTGCACTTGATTGGACACTTTCCAACTGATGCATCTTATTTTAAAATTAGTTTTTTCATTGTGTTGATTGAACTTTGGTTAGAAAGTGTTGGGCTGCCTCACATTTGGCAGCACAATAATCCATGAAGTTCTCGGTGGGTTGCTTTCCTTCAAGAGTAGTTATCAAAGTCTTTAATTATTTATAGCTTCTTGCCACCAGCCTCCCTTTCTCATTCTTTGCCTTAATTAGCCATGGCAGTGAATGAAGAGTCTTTCATTGCAGAGGAAAAAAGGAAAATCACTTCACTGAGAATGTTCTTCATTATTCAAGTTACCCCCAAGTTGTCCAAAATAAGACCCTCAGGGAAAACTTCTCTTTATTTCCTGGATTCAGAATGAAGGAAATGGCAGTTCCTATTTGTAATCAAATCCAAGCTTTTTTTTTTTTTAAAGGAAATAGTATTTCAATCCAACAGATACTTTGGAATTTCAGAATTACTTGCATACTTGACCACACCCTCCCTGCTGAGGCTGATCCAGAGAGCCAATAACCTATATCTTTCTCCAAGAATTTAGGGATGAAGGTAGGAAATAAAGGCATCAGGGTAGGAATTTCATACCACTAGCAGCCTTGTTTTAATCTCTCCTGCCTATAAATCCCTTGTTGCTGGAAGTCCTGGCATGGAGAAGAAAGAAATTGGGCAAATAATTACTTTATTTCATTGTTCTTTTTTGTCAGATGATGATAGCAGGCCTAATTTTAGGCTCTATAAAATGTCTAGCACCATAACTAGATGTTGAAGGTCTCTCTCTGATGATCCTTATTTTTTTTTGGTAATGACTAATTAATATTTAATTTGCAGTTTTGAAGGCTCCTGTCCGTGTTGCTACCTTCAGCCTACCCTCAAGCAATAATGTAACTGATAACCTTCCACAGCTGTCATCATAAAAATCCTATCTATTAAATATGTTATACTTATGCTATGTAAAATTTATTATATGAAGACAAATGAAACACGATATTTTTTACTACCATTTATGCACATGGAACTTTGTGCATGGGCAAGAGATATTTCTGTGTGTGTGTGTGTGTGTGTGTGTGTGTAAGAGAGAGAGAGAGTCAGATAATCAGTAATAATAACTTTTGTTGTTGTTGAGTCATTTCAGTCCTGTCTGATTCTCTGTGACCCCATTTGGAGTTTTTTGTCAAAGATAATGGAGTAGTTTGCCATTTCCTTCTCCAGCACATTTGACAGATGAGGAAACTAAGGCAAATAGGGTAAAGTGACTTTCCCAGGGTCACACAGCTAGTGTCTGAGTCTGAATTTGAACTCGGGTCTTCCTGACTCCAGGGTCAGCACCACCCAGCTGTCCAGTGAGAATAACAGCTCATATTTATACACCACCTACAAGGTGACAGACACTGTGCTAAGCACTTACAGCTGTTCTCATTTGATCCTTACAACAACTCTAGGAGAAAGGTGTTATTATTGTCATCATCATTTTACAGCTGGGGAAACTGAGGGAAGCAGAGGTTAGAAACCTTGTCCAAGATCCCTCATGTAAGAGCCTGAGGCTAGATTTGAACACAGATCTTCCTGACTCCTAGCCCAGGGCTCTAACCACTGCTTCACACAGAAGTTTATCTGGAAAGGAGTGCTATAAAAAACCAACAGTAATCCATAACACCGTCTAAAAGATCTCTCACAAGATCTAGGGATCACTTAGAAAGAGCAGAAAAACCTTAGGTGTAAACTAATCTTACAGGTGTATCCACAGTGTTCTTCCCCTAATAGGGATTATTTCTTCTCAAGCCACAAATGTATTTTTTATAATTTGCATCTACATTTATGCCTGTGGGGTGCCCCTAAGGGACTTCATAAACCCTCCAAGGGCTCATGACTAGAATTTGGTTACCAGAGTTGACTTTATTTCTGGTTGTTGTTTATGGACACTAATGAAGGCAGTCTTACCTGTGGCGTTAAGGGGATGCCCACTAGTGCTGGTGAGGGGAGAAGAATGCTATGAAATCATGCATCCTTGAAGTAAGATATGCCTAAGTTTAAGGCATATTTCTGAAAAACTTTATTATAAGTCTCTTGTGACCGTGTCATGCTTCTCTTGCTTTCCCTTATCATTTTAAAGACACCATCTACCACCCTTCTCAGGGACCCCCATCATTTCATACCTGGATAATTTCAGGAGCTTCCCTGGTGGTCATTATCGATGCCCTTTTCTGTCCTTTGTTCTAATTCAGCCTGTATCCAGCTGTTGAAATGGTCTTCATTTAACATTACTTTACTATAATATTTCCCAGCTCAAAAACCTTGGATTACTTCCTATTTGAGATGAGGCTAAATCTTAACCCTTTTGATGATGCTTTCAAGACCTCTGGCCCCACCCTATTTATTTAGCTTAATTTTTACCTTTTCCCCCAAGACTTCATCCTCTGCTGTAGTCAGAAATTTCTCTTTATTCTTCCACAAATGTGCTCTGCTTGTCCATACCCCTTATACTTTCTTAATATCTTTCCCCCAAAGGAGCAGTTTTAGGGATGGGGTAATGTATGCCAGTGCTGACACTGAGTAATTAAGAAGCAATCAACCAACACTTAGACCATTCCCATTTATTGTTTAGGTCCCAGTTTGAGGTGCCCTTCAAGTCTCACCTTTTCTGTGAAGCCTTCTCTGTCTTTTTGGATATCCAGAACCAAAAGAACCATCTTGGAGTCTTAGAGTTAACAGGAGCAAAGCAGAGGGATCCCAGGGGAGCCCAGTGTTGAATCAGGGACATTAGAGAACCTCACTAGAGATGAAGGGTACTGGTGGATCCCTGTCACTTTTCAGCTGATGTGAGAAAAAGGCAGGGAGGGGCTCCTGAAACCTGTCAAACAAGCCTGAACATGGGGGGAAAAGCTTCAGTCAGAGTGGGTTGTGGAGGGCTAATTTGACAACAGTAAGAGAATGGGCAGTGTGTTAGAGTAGATAGAAAGCCGACTTCTGAATGAGGAAGAACTGGGAGACCTGGGATTGTGTCCTTGTCATATACTGGCTATGTGTAATTTAATTTTGCAGTCCTCTAGGCAATCCTCTGAGATTCTTATGTAGAAATGACATCGGCATGGGGAGGGATAGTTTCCGTACCAGAAGGAATCATCCCGCTCATCATTTCTTATAATACAATAATATCCCATTACAATCATGTACCTCAACTTGTCTGGTCATTTCCCCAATTAATGGATATCCTTTTAGTTTCCAATTCTTAGACGCCAAATCAGAGCTGCTATACATATAGGTCCTTTTTCCCTTTTAAAAAAATCTCTTGGGATATAGATGTAGTAGTGATATTGCTGGATCAAAGGACATGCACA
>CM053594.1:320455515-320487785 GCA_028646575.1 Pseudocheirus occidentalis
CTCCCTCCCTCCCTTAAAAGAGAAGGAGAATCCTTTGTCACATAAGCCTGTGCTGTGCTTGACAGATGTGCTCAGTGTGAGAGGGAGACTCCTTGTTAATTAGTCTATAATTATAGACTGGAGGATGCAGCCAGGAGGAATGGATGGCAGGCAAATAGGGAAGACTGGGTGGGAAAGAGAGAGAATAAGCATTTTATGCAGTGCCTACTATGTGTCAGTCACTGTGTTAAAGCTTCTTGCAAACATGATCTCATTTGACCACAACAGTCCTCTGAGGCAGATGCTACGGAGAGAAGAGACCTAAGATAATCTGAGGGGAGGCAGGTTTCACACTAAGACAGGATTGTCTCTCTTGGCAAAGGAACTCCAAAGGATGCCCAACGGGTGGCAGCTGCTCTGGGGAAGTCAAGCCATGAGCTCCAAGGACAGCCCTGCCCTCCCTCTGCGTCTGTGCCTGGTGCTCAGCCCCGGCTTTGTCTGCTTTCCTTCTCAGCTCCTTCCAGCAATCCTGGCAACCGGGTCTAGGGTGTTCTGACTCCCAACTTTCTGTGGCCGCATTGTACAGCCATGCTTAGGAGCCCCTTGCTCACCGCATCTCCCCTGTATCTGGGCATAGTAGCTCTGTCCTGCTGTATGTGCCCTTTAGTCGTACAAGTTCAGGCTTTCTGTGCCTCTCGTCTCTCTCTCTCGTCTCTCTCTCTCGTCTCTCTCGTCTCTCTCACACACACACACACAGAGTCATTTTATATTTAACATTTTGTAACGGAAAATTATTTAGTATAGACATTTTCTCACATAATACTGGCTAACATATTTGTGGATTGCAAAGTGTTTTAAATATATCATTTAATTTGATCATCACTGTTGATTGGCTCATAGATGTAGAGCTAGAAGGGCCTTTTATTCCCACCCTTATTTTATAGGTGAGGAAGCATAAGCCCAGGAAGCTAAGTGACTTGTCCAAGGTCCCACAGGTAATGTTGGAGGTGGGATTTGAACCCAGGTCTTCTGACTCCAGTCATTTGCTGTTTCCATTGCACCATTCTAGGTGGGGAATATCAGGGTTCCATGAAACAGAATTTAGGAAATGTTGATCTCAAACAGTTAACCAACATTTATTAAATGCCTACTAAGTTCCAGGTACTGTGCTAAGTACTGGGGATACAAAAAGAGGCAAAACACAGTCCCTGCCCTTAAGGAGCTTACAATCCAGTGACTTATAGTCTAGTTATCTGAGTTTTTTCAGCTTCTTTATGAAACATTCAGACTACTTATTGAAACATAAGCTAAAGCGCATCTTGAGGCCTCTAGAGTCCAAAGAAAGCATCTTCTCAAGTTTAGAGAACTTATTTTCTATGATTATCTAATAGAATCATTCATTTTGGCCTCAGACACTTACTAGCTGTGCAACTGTGGGCGAGTCATTTTACCCTGCTTGCCTCCTTTCCTCCTCTTAAAATGAGCTGGAGAAGGAAATGGCAAACCATTCCACTCTTCATTTGTTGCGAAATAACTTTTTCTTAGTGGATAAATATCCACCTTCATTTTGGCATTTCCCCACTTTGTAGAAATGTGGGCATTCCCTAGATGTAGAAAAAGCTTCATGGCTTTTCTAGTTGCGGTCACTTTATGTTTTTAACACGGTCACTTGATGTGTCCAGTGTCAATAAGGGTCCATCTGGGGGCAGGGAGAAGCCTTATCTCAGCAGGGGAAGCAAGTCCTAAGACCCAGGGGTTAGCTTCTTCTTCCAAGCCTTCCCTATTCTTGAACATCATGGGACTGAAAACAACACATTTTTCATCCTTTTCACTTTTTGAGTTAATATGGGCCATTGCTTGATATAAATCTAAATAGTACATGTAAGTTGTAGGTCAAGATGTTAAAAGAGTATATTTGTGTGAAACACCTGGGCAGCTTCTGGTATTATTTTTGACATCAATTCCTAGTTCCCTTTTAAACTGGAAAGCTTAAAAGCCTCTTTACCCTGACAGGGAGCAGTCCAGGTGACTTTTGGCATTTCGGAGGTTCGCTGGCATGCACTCTGTTTAATTCAGTCTGGGTGAAAAATAACTGGGGGATGAGGGGAGCGGTAGAGGCTGAGCCTGCATTTGGCGTTGTCATTTTCTCCTGCAATCTCCTTTTGTCCTCCTGGGTAGAGCTCATGAGCTCATTGACAGTCTCCTCGATGCCTGCAGCAAGCTCCCCCCTTCCCTTAATAATTAAAGAAGGAATGAGAATGTCAATTCAGCCTCTTACAGAGAGTTAGAGAGAACCACAGATCTTGTTTGAGGGCCAGGCCTTTCCCCTCCAGCTACTTTAAATCCCCTACTAATTCAGAGGCTTTATTTACTGAACAAACACAGAGCACACAGAACTACTGCTTTGCTTTTGGAGAAGCCTGCTTGTGTTGATATTTTTACTGAAGTCAGAGATTATTTTATTTTATTTTTCCCATGTATGCGTTGTGTGAGCTGTCAATGCCCATCTCTGTAAGAAAAAATAAGAATCTAGCATGTCCCAGTGAGGTCACACAAACTTGTCAGACAAAGCATTATTCAATTAATCAGCATTGATTAAGTACCTACTATGTGCTATGGGCAGGTAGGTGGCACAGTGGGTAGAATGCTGGGCCTGGAGACAGGAAGACTCATCTTCCTGTGTTCAAGTCCAGTCTCAGGCATATACTAGCTTGGTGACCCTGAGAAAGTCATTTAATCCTGTTTGCCTCCCTTTCCTTATCAATTAAACCAGCTGGAAAAAGAAATGATGATTCATTCCAGTATCTTTGCCAAGAAAACCCTGAACTGGGTCATGAAAAACAGCTGTGTGCAAGGTGCTTTGCTAAGCATTAGGGATACAAAAAGAGGGAAAAAATAACCCCTGTCCTCTAGGAGCTTACAATTTAATAGATAGAAGACAACATGTAAACAAATATATATAAACAAGCTATATACAGGATAAATAAGAAATAACTAACAGAGGAAAGGCAGCAGAATTAAAAGGGGCTTAGGGAGGCTTCTAGCAAAAGGTGGGGTTTTAGTGGAGACTTGAAGGAAGCCAGAGAGGTCAGTAGTCATTGCAGAATGGTCACCTCCAGAAATGGAAGAAGCCTAAATGACTCTTTAAAGGTCTCAAATGTGTCACTGCATCAATAACCAGCTATGAGAGTGTGGTATAAACAAGACCAAAGTGCTGGGTACGTCACAGGGGCCAGTTAGCTTTGTTCTGTTGCATTATCATAGACTACATCCCTTGAGTCCAAATGGCATGACCACATTTTCCTAAAACAATTTAAAGAGATGGATGTTGAAGTCTAAGAATTTGTAGGATCATAGACACAGAATCAGAAGGTATCCTGTTGTTGAGTCATTTCTGTCATGTCTGACTTTCTGTGGCTCCATCTGGGGTTTTATTGGCAGAGATACATGAGTGGTTTGCCATTTCCTTCTCTAGCTCATTTAACAGATGGGGAAACTGAGGCCAACAGGGTTAAGTGCCTTGACCAGAGTCACATAGGTAATAATTGTCAGAGGCCAGACTTGAACCCAGGAAGATGAGTCTTCCTGACTCCAGGCCCCATGCTCTATCCATTGTACCACAAGGGTATCCTAGAGGTTATTTACTCCAACCCTCTTAGTTTATGGTAACTTGCCCTAGACTACACAATCCCAGGCAGGTCAGGATTTGAACCTATGATATTTAATTGCAAATCCTCACACTTTTGTCTCATCCTACATATTCAACCAGGTTCCAAATCTTGTTTTCTCCCTCCGTGCTATGTCTTATATTTGTGTCCTCAGCACCTTTTATCTAGACTATTCCAACAGCCTCCTAGTGGGTACCCTTGCTTAGAGTCCCTCCCTTGTCCAAGGCATCATCGTTCACACAGTTGCCAAGAGTTTTTCCTGAAGTGTAGATCTGACCATGTGATTGTCTTAATTAATCAATTCCAATGGCTTCCTATTATCTCTAGAATTAAATATACATTCCTCTGGCTTTTAAAACCCTTCACAATTTGACCCTAAACCTATCTTTCCAGACTCATTATATGCTACTCGGCTTTGTGAACTTTCTGTGGCCCTGCCTTCTCTTCCTCACACATGATGCTTCATGTCTCATCTCCAGGTCTTTGCATCTGTAGGGCCCTCGTACCTGGAATGTACTTCCTTGTCACTTCTGCCTTGTAGAATTCCTCAATCCTTCAAGATGACACTCTAAGTACCCCATTGTCTGTAATGTCTTTCCTGATCCCCCAACTTCTCATGCCCTCTTTGCTTAACTACCTTTTATTTATTTTGTATGTATGTGCATGCTGTCTCTCTTATTTCAATGTAAGCTACTTCAGAGCAGAAGCTACTTATTTCTTTGTCCTTGTGTATCCTTGGCCTGGCATATATTAATGTGCTTGTAGGTTGACTCCACAATGTAGTACTCCAAAATTATGTGGGTTATCACTAAATTTCTTTTAAAATCCATTTCCACGTAAATTCCTAAAATACAGTGTGAACTTTAAAAACATGGTTTTAAGGCTTTTCAGATATGAAAAAGATCTTGCAAATGCTAATAAGAATAAGTTAAATCAAAAGATAAGTTGAAAAATGAAAATTGATCCAGGAACTTAAGCAACAGTAGTATTGAGAACAGTTTATTCAAAACAGGGGAGGGAAAAATAGTCCCCAGAATTGCATGTAGAAGTTAAGAAAATCTTTTGGTTTGTTTGAACTTAGGACTGATATTTTGAGCATGCAGACTGAATTAATTTTAATGTATAGGAGATCATATCACCTTTACCAATTAGAAAGGCATGATGTGCATATCTGGGGCAGTTAAGTGGCACAGTGGATAGAGTATCAGACCTGGAGCTGGGGAGACTCTTCTTCCTGGGTTCAGATCTGGCCTCAGACACTTACTAGCTCTGTGACCCTGGACAAGTCACTTAACTCTGTTTTCCTCAGTATCTTCATGTGTCAAATGATCTGGAGAAAGACATGGCAAAACCTTTCCAGTATCTCTCCCACGAAAACTCTGAATGGGGTCACAAAAGAGTCTGACATGACTAAAACGAATGAACAACAGCAAATGGGATTGGATCACATTTAGGAAAGTATGATGTACGTATCTGTAGACTGAACTGTAGCAAATATTGATAGCAATGTGTGTGGGAAGTTAGAAGTTGGGTGTTTAGTCAGCCAATGTTAACATTAGCCACTTGGCTATCATAAGATTCAAACAAAACATTTTCTCAGTATAATTTTGCTGCTTAACTGAGAAGTTGGCAAGATATGGTGGGAAAAAACATTGGAAAAAGCTTTTAGGAAACCAGGATTCAAATCCTAATTCTACCACTTATTAAATGTGATCTTGGGTAAGTCTCATCTCCTGACCTCAGTTTCTTCAAAAGTCAACGTGTACCATGTTGATCTTGGAGCTTGATTCCAACTTTGCTGTTTCTTGACAAATTGTTAATGCTGCAGTTAATTTTTTTCTGCCTTACTTTGACCTTGAATGTAGGTATAATAAACCTCCCAGAGGTAATGTATGATAGAACGCTTCATCCAGGACTTAGATTTCTACCTTCTTGGCTTTCCACAGAGAATAACATAAAACTTTGAGAAGAGTTGACAGAATTGTGTGTTTGTAGATTACCTTCATACCTGCTTGATCAGTATATGCCTTCCTGTAGGTGACTCTGGCACCAGGGACCAGATAGAAGACATAGAATCCTTGATCTTAGTGGCTCCCAGGCCCTCATTTTTCATTCATTTTCAGCTGATCAGTCAATCAATCAATCAACAAACATTTGTTGAGCCTTGGCACCGTGTTAGTCACTGATAGACTGCCCAGAGTGAAGTTCCCACTGGGAGCAACTGGAAGGAAGAAAGGAATTCCCACTGAGGATGGGGACACCTTTTGCCTTTCTTTGTATCTCCAGCATTTAGCACTGATCTAGCACATAGTAGGAACTTAATAAATTCTTTGTCTGGAGCTTACCTTCTGGCCAGGGGAGACAAGGGTATGCACATGTACATAGACACACCATACACACATATGATGTGTACACATATGTGTGTGCATGTGCATACACACATGTATATCTGTGTGTAACATTTAAAATTTCATATGCAAACTGTATACAGGATAATTTGGGGAGGGAGTGTGGAAATCGGGAAAGGTTTAATTTAAGAAGTGGTGTCCTTGCTTCTGAATGACCAGAAGTCATATTACTTTCTTTTTTTTTTTTGGAGGGCAGTTGGGGGTTAAGTGACTTGCCCAAAGTCACATGGCTAGTTAGTGTGTCAAGTGTCTGAAGCCGGATTTGAACTCAGGTCCTCCTGACTCCAAGGCCGGTGCTCTACTCACTGCGCCACCCAGCCGCCCCAGTCACATCACTTTCTGAGGCTAAAGGCTCTTTTATGACCTTAGTAACACAATTTTCTGTCTTAGAAACCTTGTCCCATAGCTTCAGAAAATTGTCCTTCTTGGTTTCTGTTCAGTACCTTGTACTCAGCTTTCTACAGTACCTTTGCCTAGCTTTACTATTACTGAAAGTCACCGCATTGTTGTCATGTTTCTCTATTGGTATGTTTTAGCTGCTGTATTAAAAATCTTGGCTCCCAAATTAACCCTCTAACTTAAAGGGGTGAAAGCTGTGTTTTTAGCCATTACCGATGGTAGCGAAAAGACCTGTCCATAGGCACCCTGATCCACATTGCAAATATTCCTGACAAATGGTAGTAAGTCCTGTTTTATAAACTTATAAAACACAGCCCATGGCCCCTTCTCATCATCCTTTAGTTAGCATGATGACCCAGTAAATAACTGTACCTGGTGACTAACTTCTTGCCATATCTATCCAGGGGATAGTGTCCTTCCTACCTTGTTGGGCATTCCACAATTTTCTGAGGGCAGAAACTTAAGACTACCTGCTCCCCACCAGGAATGTGGGTGATCAGTCAAGAAGCATTTGTTGAGTATGTACTATGTCAGTAAATCATTCATTCAATCAGTCAACATTTATTAAGCATCTATTATGTGTGGGGTACTCAATACTGGGGATACAAAAGGAGGCAAAAGACAGTCTCTGCCCTCAAGGAGCTTATAATCTAAAGGTGAAACAATGTGCAAACTAATATATACAAAGCAAACTATATACTGGATAAATAACAAATAATTAAAAGAGAGAAAGGATTGGAATCAAGGGTTGGGTAGGATTTCCTATAGAAGGTGTGATTTTTAGTTGGGTCTTAAAGCTAGCACTGGTGAGTCAAGACATCTTTCAGGAGCAAAGGACAAAGAACAACAAGGAAGGAAGCTTGGGAGGTCAGCCAGGCACTGGGAGTACAAATACAAAGAAAAAGGAAGTAAGCTCTGCCCTCAAGGAACTTGCATTCTAATGGAGGAGATGCCAAGTATATATAAATGAATAAAGAGAAGAAATATAAACACATCCACAAAATAGTTAAATACAAGATAGATTTCATGTAGAAGATGGTGCTTAGGCTACATCTTAAAGAAAGAAAGGGACCCTGAGGTGGATGTAAGGAGAGAGTATATTCCAGGTATGGGAGAGTGTTAATGCAAAAGTGCAGAGATGGGAGATGGATTGTTGTGGGTGTTGAACAGAGAGAAGATCAGTTTGGCTGGATTGAATGGTGTGGGGGAGAAAGAGTATTGTTGAATGAAGCTGAAAATGTAGGTTGGGGCCATATTGTGTAGGGCTTTGGAAACTAAATGGAGTAGTTTATATTTGATGCTTGGAGTGATAGGAAGGGCAACTGGAAGGAAGAAAGGAAACAGGCTTTTATTAAATGGCTTCTATGTGCCCTGCATTAATGCTAAGCATTTTATAAATATCTCATTTGATCTCCACAACAACCCTGGGTGGGAGCATCTTAAACTAGCGTTTTACCCATTTTAAAGATGAGGATCCTGAGACTGCGAGAGGTTAACTGATATTCCCAGCAACCCTGGCTTCTCCTGCCCCACTGACTCCATGCATTTACACACTAGGGCAGGTTGCACTTCCCAGGGAGCATCTGGCTTCCTTTTGCACATGCCCTTCCCCTTGGAGCTCAAACACAGTGTTCAGTGAGTTGCTTGAGAATCCTCAAGCATTTTGGATTATTCTAGAGTGGGGGTTAACCTTTGGGTATCACAGACCCCTTAGGCAGTCCAAAGCCTATATAGATTCCCCAGAATATTGTTTTTAAATGCATACAATAAAATGTATAGCATTACAAAGGAAAGGAATTACATCGAAATAAAGATGAATTTTTATTTTCTCATCCACATTCATGGATCTCTTGAAATCTGTCCACAGACCCTAGGTTAAGAACCCCTGCATCACAGTGCACAAACCCCCAGCAGCAGGTCTCGTGTTTCCTGGGGCAGCTCGTTATAAAGTAAAGCAGTCAGGTGACTAACAGGGTAACCTGCTGCACAAAGGCTTGAATTCAGGTTGTCCTGACCCCCAGCCGTGATAAACCGTACTCATTGTGAACAGAGAATGAACCCGGCTAAGTGTGCGTCAGGAATCCCATCATCAAATTAAAACACATGTGTCTTATTGCCTGCAATTAAAGCATGTCTTATTTTCCTCGCTATGATCTCTTGGGAGAATTTCAGAGAGGGAGTTTTGCTGCTTCTAATACTAATGTGGCAGCTTGTTTTAAGACACAGCAGGGCGGCTTGATGTAGAAGGAAGGTCATTGAGCTCAGCTCCAAACTTCTTGTGAAAGCCATAGCGGGTCTAGCTCTGAAGTGTCTGTTTCAACATTTTCCCATCAAAATAGGGTAGAGATCTGACTGCCATTCTCATTGTACAGCTCTCCAGCCAGAGCGTCTAGGAAGCCAATAGTAATAATGGCAAGGCAGAAGTGGGGGGAGGGAGGGAAGCACACTGGGAGGACCTTTCTACAAACTATGAAGCTGTAGGGGGAAAAGTAGTAGTTTCTTATCTTTGAGCCACACTAGAGGGCTTTTCCCCCATCTCTTTTATGCTCTATTCTCAAAGAACACTGGTTAATAATTCACACAGAGTTACCAATTAAGTAGAAATTTCATTCGAAGCTGCAGCAGGTTCCATTAAACTTATTTGGGAACTGAGTGCATGAATTGCTCCAAAATGTAGTTTGAATATTATTAATATAGATATGTCTCTGACGACCAGCAGGCCCTGAATGTTTGCCTAAGAGGTTGGTTACCAGCTGATTTGCCGTCCAGTTGGTCTCAGAAAATGAGTGCATTTGCTGGTCATAAGCAGATCGGACTTGGGGTGTCACACTTGCACACTTGTCCTCAGTGGATGGAGCTGGTTTCTTGTTTGTGGGTTGGGTGGGGCAGGAGGGAAGGGAAGAGAGGAAGTAGTGATGAGTGGGCTACTGACAGTGTTCAGACCAACCATCTTGTGTGGTGCTCTGTACTGGGCACTATGAGAAATAGCAAGGAGCTAGGAGCTGTGTCTTTTAGGATAGAGGCAGCTAGGAGGCACAGTGGGTGGAGCACTTGCTCTGGAGTCAGGAGGACCCAAGTTCAAATCCAGCTTCTGACACTAACCAACCTTGGCTGAGTCAATCGGCTTTTGTCCGCCTCAGTTTCTTAACTGGCAGATGGGGGTAATGGTAGCACCTACCCTGCCTCCTGCCCCCAGAGTAAGTTAGGATCAAACGAGATTTGTGAAGTCTCATTTGTATGTGTCTCATATGTATCAGGCATTTAATAAATGCTCGTTCCCTTCCTTTCTTCCCCTTTAGGAGGAAGAGGACAAATAAATATGTTTGCATACTTTGTATACAGGGTTGGTATTGGGTAACTTTGGGTTTGAATCTTATCTCTGACTCATAGTAGCACTGTGACCCTGGACCTATCATTTCACCTTGATGTGTCTCTGGCACCTCCCTAGGACTTTTCTATTTTATGATAGATAGCTGGTTGGATCTATTAGAAATTGAGTGAGTTTCCACTCTGAGAGGCAGTAAGGCATGTCAGGAAGACCCAGCTTCAAGTTCTGACTCTGACATAAAACTATTTATGTGATGGTGGGTAATTCACCTCATTTCCAAGTTATAGGTTAGTTACATCTGTGTCAGTGGAGGGAGTTTCCTCCGTTCTCTACCAAAGAAGAATTAGAGTTCCAGGTGCAAGTGATGAAAGTATACACTGAACTAGAGGTATGAGAAATTTACTCCCAAGCTGAAACTATAGCAACAGCAATAACTCTCTTTCTCCCCATCTTTTTCTCATGAACTTCTGGGAAGGACATAGGTGCAAACAAGTGGTATACATTTTGCTTAGTTACTACATCAGATAACAAATTTGGATGACCGTCCCTATGTTTTATATGCTTCTTTCTTTCTTTTTTTTTTTTGCTTTTTTTTTTTTGGAGGGCAGTTGGGGTTAAGTGACTTGCCCAAGGTCACACGGTCAGTTTTTTGTGTTAAGTGTCTGAGGTCGGATTTGAACTCAGGTACTCCTGACTCCAGGGCCGGTGCTCTATTCACTGCGCCACCTAGCCCCCCCTGCTTATTTATTTCAGTGGGAAAATGGAAGGGAAATAAGGGAGAAGAATCCACAAGGTTTTCTTGCCCCCAGGTATCTGGTTTCCTGCCTTCAAATTGGGTGTTCTTTACAGATAACTCTTTTCTAACCAGTCTAACCTTAAAGTTGTCCAAACCTCATAGCAACAACTTTATCCATTTACCCTTGAATAACTCTTAACTCAACTTTTACTAGGATGGTTTTCCTCACTTTAAACTACTTAGTGACCGCCAAGGCAACCCTGGCTTCTCCTGCCCCGCTGGCTCCTTGCAGTTTCTGCATTGGGGCAGGTCATGCTTACCAGGGAACATCTTGTTCCATTTTACCTGGTAATGTCCTCATAAAACCAACTGCCTTCCGTAGCATTGTTCTGCTTCACAATATTGTAGTTAAGGTGTTAAGTAACACCTAGCGACATCTCTGGCTGTACCCATACAATTACAAATGTTTAAAGGAAATTCTTTTCCCTCCCCATCCCCTTTTTCCTACCTAAGAAAGCATGACATAAACATTTATTGTTGTATGAAAGTTTACTTTTGAGACTGGCCAACTGAGAACCTGGCTACTGAAGGGTTGGTCACCAGAAGGCTAGTAATGGGAGGTGCTGATGCTGGTGAGAGTCAAGGACCTTTATACAACATAATGAAGGTTTGAAAAGCATTTTGCAACTATTATCTTATTTAATCTTAGCAGCAGACCTCTGACGTCACAAGGGCCACCTTCTCCATATGGTACCCCACAGCAGGAACTGTGGGATTCTGCCCTCGGGGCACGTTCTCCTAAAGGGTGACTTCTCATGGAGCTCTTTCAGGAAATCACCAGCTGTGTCTTCACTCTTTCTCCTCTTCATCTCCTTCCTTTCCTTCTCTCCTCACCCTAGAACCATTGAATGATGGTCAAATAGACTTTGTCATGTTCTTTGATAGACCTACTCCCCATGATTGTGGTGGGCACAGTTAGCAATATGTAACCCATGTTCAAGTGTTGTGGGTAGAAGAACCCAGGAGAGGCCATCACAGTGCAGCCCCCTCCTCTGTCACCCCTTTGCCCTTGACTTTTCTCTTTTCTAAGATATCACCTGTATGTGTGTGTGTGCTCTAGTGGAATGATGGCTCAGATAAAAGCCTTTCCTTTTATTTCTTTGCCTTATGACCTTGGACTTTCTAAGGAATTCTATGGCAGCAAGATATTCTTCAGGGCTGCTAGCAGTCCAGCACCAGATTTACTGTTCTTCTGCCTCCCCTAGTTACTAGATGGGCCCCCCTTTGTTCATGCTATCCAATCCTCTGACCTTTATCAGTAAGATCTCTCTCTGTGTCTCTGTCTCTCATGCTCTCTCTCTTACCCTCTTATTCTCTCTTATCTTCCCTTCCTCCCTTCTTCTCTCTCTTCCCCTCTCTCTTCCCCTCTCTCTCTGTCTCTCCTTCCCTCCATCTCTTCCTTCCTCTCTCTCCCTCTCTCCCCCCTCTCTCTCTTTCTTCCTTCCTTCCCTCCCTCTCTTCTTTCTTCTCTCCCCTTCTCTCTCCCCCCTCTCTCTCCCTTCCTCCCTCTCCTTTTCCTTCTTTTTCCCCTCCTTCCCCCTCTTCCTTCCCCTCCCTTTCTCCCTCTGTGTGTGTCTGTCTGTCTCTCATTATCTGTTTGCCTTCTCTACTTCCTGTCCTTCTCTTTTTCTTTCCCTTCCTCAGGGTCTACTGTAAAGCATGGCAAACATAGTGACTAGATCTTGATGTCCCTCCAGTACTACTGTATGTAAATGGACCAGGAAAGCAGTCCTGTGGTGTTGTATGACATTGGATACACAAGTAAATGATCACAGCTCTTTTATAAGTGGTCAAAGGAAAAAGAAATTCAAATATTCACAGTTTTTCTAATACGAATGACTTTGACTGGATGTGCTCTGCCCAGTCAAATATAAGCAGCTTAAGAGTAGGGATTATTTCATTCTTTGTCTTTTTAGCATCAGGACTTAGCATAGTGCCCAGCACACAGTAGGCACTTAATTAACTATTTGTGCATTGATGGTGTTAATGCCACTGTAATAATGCGAAAACTGCCTCCTGATTCAGACCTGCAGTACTCGACATATTTTCCATGTGTGCTGACATACTGTTCAATGAGAGGGAAAGATACATCTGGCAGTACAGAAACGAGAGGCTTAGATTTCTAGGCTATTGTTCCTAAGCAAATATATTATTGAATGTGATATTTTCAATCATTAACTCTCCTTTCTAGTATAGCAGTCATATGTACCTTACTGACAATAAATGAGTTTGGTTATTGGCTAATCTGTAATAAAACTCTTAGCAGATAAGTCGTTATCTAAGTTTGAAATAGCAGCTGTTACACACTGCTCTAGGAGTGGTAGTGACTTTGGTGACTAATGTCCCCTAAGCATACAGATCGGGGACTCCCCCATTTTCTGTAAAGATTTGTACTCACCCTTCATCAAGACCAAGCTATAAAAGGGCAGTGACCAAGCAGGTGAATGAAGTGTGTTGAATAAAGCCTGAAGGCTTCTGAAGGTGCTGGAAAGGATCTTAGAGACCATCTTGTCCAACCCCCATTTTCTAGAGGAAGCTCCCAGGAAGAGAGAAAATGACTTGTCCAGAGTCACATGGTAGCTTTGTATCAAATCTGTGACTAAAGCCTATGTTACCACTATACTGAATCATTTAACAGAAATTTTCCAAGTACTTACTGCATGTAAGGCACTGAAGGAGATAAAGTCAGAAGGGTACAGGTCCTGTTCAAGAAGCTTACAGTTTGGTAAGGGCTACATACGGATATACCTCCCCCCCCCCCCCGGATTCTATTTAGAACATTATTTACTGAACACCTATAATGTGCAAAGCACCAGGCTAACATGTTGGGAATGCTCCGGATTGGTGTTAAATGGCAGATTTCTCCTATTTTATGCCAACTGCTAAAACATGGGGTTCCTGTAAAACTACAGAAATCATGGGTATAAATAAATGTCTACTGGAAAGGCAGCAGTTTTAAGTCTGTTTCTTGAAGTGCTAAGAATATCCCAAGGAGACAGGCAAAATGTTGCTTAAAACGTTGAAAAGTAACAAATTTAAGTAGCCCATGGCTCTTTTTGTATGAATCTATATAGCCCATTCATAAAGATTTGGGAAATTTGTAGAAGTGAAACTTTGAATTAGCAATGGAGATCATTCTTTAGATGACCACGGCAACCTTTTGGCCATAGGCCTATGTGAAATTTGGCGCTGATTAATTCCTTAAGTGAGTTGGACTTGAACCCTAATGGGAAATTGACATAGGATTTGATGTGAAAACCTGTTTATTGTAAGGGTTTGATTTAGTTTAACAAAATGTATTATTGAGCTTCCTTGGGGACCCTCATTCAAGATAGCATCATAATTCAGAGAACATAACTACCTGTGTGACCTTGGATAAATCACTGAAATTTTCCAAGCCTCAGTTTCCTCATTTGTAAAATGTGGGGGTGGGATGGGAAGGGAATTAGAGTATATGGACCTTTAGGTCCTTTGTAGTTCAAGAATCTAGATCAATGATCCTAATTAATAAATCTCTTATTTTTATACCACCAGTGAATGTCAGCATCTTAGTGTGTGATAAAATGCAAAAGTACAATGAGAATATCAGAATTTATAAGTTGAATATTTAATTCTTCGCCTTGTGCTCCCAAAGACACTGAAGTGATAAGAATATCCCAAGGAGACAGGCAAAATATTGCTTAAAATGCTGAAAAGTAATGAATTTAAGTAGCCCATGGCTCTTTTTTATGAATCTGTATAACTCATTCATAATTATTTGGGAAATTTGTAACAGTTGAACAACTTGAATTCCTGCCCTCATAGGAGGGGACTTCAACATACATTGCTGACTTTCCCTCAAATATCTGAACCACTTGGTTCTTCAACCGACTTACTTCCCATGAGCTGCTCCCCTACGCCACCTCAGCCACAAAGATGTTCATGCCATTGATCATGTTGTCACCCACAAAGTACCACCTCTGTGTTCAAGAATTCTGAAATCTCCTTATCCAATTCTAGATCTGTTGGCTTTTCTCCTCTCCCTCTGCCTTTTCTTATAAAACCCCCTTGCCTGCAATGTGATCTCCAATCTCTAACCCCCTCAGTTCTCTCCCAAGCCACCTCCCCTGCACTACAGACTCTTCTTATTTCAGCCCCTTAGTGAACCAATTCAACTCTGTAATGGCTTTCACTCTTGAATCCCTAGTCCCTCTTTCATATCATCTCAGCCTTGGATCACCCCCACCATTCGCTTCCTTTGCTCCTACACACATGCTAGGAAACGAAAGTGGAGAAAATCGCTTGATTGTTTGGAATAGTTCCATTACAAATTTATGATACGCACCCTCAGCTGGGCCCTCACTGCTGTCAGGCAATCCTACTTTACCTCCCATCACAAACTCACTGTCCCTTTCTCTATAGTGGTTCTTCTCATCCTTCCTCAAACCTCCCACCGCTCCCCTTCCCTCTACTTTCTCAAGTGAAAACTGTTTTACATTTTTCAGACAAATGGAGGCTTTTCGCCCTGAGCTCCCCCTTGTCCTCTCTTTCTCACCTCCTATCACTCAGGCTACTTCTGCTGCTCTCTCCTTCTTCATCCCTGTTTCAAGTGATGAAGTGGTTTTACTCCTTACGAAGCCCAACCTCTTCTTGTTTAAGTGATCTCATTTCATCCTGTTGCCTTCAACAAATTACCCCCTTTTGTTATCTCTACTCTCACTTATTTCCAATCATTCCTTTTGTCTTCTGGCTGCTCATATCTCCTTCATCCTGAGGCAGGGAGACCCTCGCTTGATTGTTGCATCCTCTCTAACTATCATCCCATATCTCTTCTGCCCTTTGCAGGTAAATTCTTCAAAAAGGTTGTCTATGATGTACTTTCTCTCTTCCCACTTTCTTCTTAACCCCTTATAACCTGACTTCTGACTTTATCATTCCACCAAAACCGCTCTCCAGAGTAACTAACAGTCTCGTAGTTACCAAATCCAACAGCCTCAGTACTCATCCTTTTTGACCCATGTTTGACATGGTTGGTGCCTCCCTCCTTCTTGATATTCTCTCCTCCCTAGGTTTTGGCATGCCAGCTGGTTCTGCTCCTACCTCTCTGACTGCTCCTTCTCTGTCTTCTTTGGTGGATTCTCATCCAGATGAAGACTTCTAACTTTTACATGTCTCTCAAGACTCTGTCCTGGTCCCTCTTCTCTTCTTTTCTATTTCTGTTCTGTTTCACTTGGTGATCAAATCAGCTCCTGCGAATTTAATTACCATCTCTGTGCCAATGATTTATATATCTACCTACCCTGCCCCAAACTCTCAGATGCCTCTTTGTCTCACATCTCCATCTGCCTTGAACTAGATATCCAGTAAACAACTTCAACTCAATATGTCCAAAATGGAACTCATTATTTTCCCCCTTAAACCTTCCCCACTTCCCAGCTTTCCCATTACTGTAGGAGGCGACACCATTCTCATAGTTCCTTAGGTCCACAACCTGTGAATCAGCCCTGACTCTTCATTATCTTGCATCATCCTCCCTAGCCAGTCTGTTGCCAAGGCCTGTTTCACGTTTGAGACATCTCTTAAATACACCCCCTTCTCTCTCTGACACTGCCACTACTCTGGTGCAAGGTCTCATCACCTCGTGCTCTGATTATTGCAATAACTTGCTGGTGGATCTACCTGCCTCAGGTCTCTCCCCACTACAATCCAGAATTCATTCAGTTACTAAAGTGATTTTCCTAAAATACAGGTCTAATCCTGTCCCTCCTCTGCTGAGTAAACTGCAGTAGCTCTCTGTCACCTCCATGAACAAATACAGAACGCTCTCTTTGGCATTCAAAGCCCTTCATAACTTAGTCCCTTCCTACTTTTCCAGTCTTCTGACACCTTACTTTCCAACATGAGGTCTTTGATCCGCTTGACGCTGACTTCCTGGCTTTTCAGTGAAAAAGACACTTCATATCTTGGCCTTGGGTATTTTCTCTGGCTATTTCTGCAACGCTTTCCCTCCTCCTCTCCGATTACTGACCGCTCTGGTTTCCTTTAAGTCATAACTAAAATCTACAGTTTCTACAGGAAGCCTTTCCCCACCCCTCTTAATTCCAGTGCTAATTCCCTCTGTTAATTATTTCCTATGTATCTTGTACATAACTTGCTTTGTGTATATTTGTTTTTATGTTGTCTCCTTTAGGGCAGGGACTATCTTTTGCCTCTTTTTGTATCCCTAGCACTTAGCACAGTTCCTGGCATATAATAGACAATAAATGTGTATTGATTAAACTGTGTAGGATGTAGTATGTTTAATGTGATGGCAGTAAGGGCTGCATAAAGTGGAGGGAACATCCCACCTTTCTAACCCCATGAAAAGATTTTGCAGAGTGTGGGTTTGTGAGATGCTTTATCCACTGTTAGAGGCTCTAAATCTCTTACACCAAGAAATATTAAAGACTATCTCAGATTAAAGTACTTGCATGGTTTTGGCAAAGCTTTCTTGGAGTCTATATCATGCGAAGGATGACCTCTGAAGGTACCATTTACTTTCATTTGAACATTTATTGAGCATTAGAGGCAATGTAGTAGAGTAGATGGAGTATTCACTTTGGAGTCAGGAAGATCTGGGTTCAAATGCTGCCTCCAACACTAGTTATATGACCCTGGGTAAGTCAAATTACTTCTGTGTCTTAAAGCAGGGGTGTCCCACACATAGCCCTGTACTCATTATGCTTATAACCCTTGAGTGCTGTCTAAGCCAGTTTAAAATGTATTTGGGAAATATTTATCAAAAAAATAAAAATACAGTAGAGCACAAATAATGCTGATATGTGGTTTTCTAAGTCAATATGCAGCTGGCAGAGATCCTCACCTAAGTTTTAGTTACTCTCGTTTGTATTTGAATTTGACACCACTGTAAACTAAGCCTCTAGGACTTATATACTAAGTCAGAGATGGATGCAAAGGTCTGGGAGTTTGCCAGGATCAACAACCATAGATCCTTCACAAATCTCCAGTAAGTAACATTTACTCAGAGGAAGTGTGGGAGTGACTGGAGCGTTGGCCTGGGAGTACAGAGACTCGGGTTTGAATTTCTCCGTAGATGCTAGTTGTGTGATGACCGGCAAGTAGGTTAATCTCAAAGCCTCAGCTCCTTCATCTCTAAAATGAAGATAACAGTAATTGCGCTGCTTACTTTGATGGGTTGTTGTGAGGCCCAAGTAAGATAACGTAGATAAGATGCTTTGCAAACCTTACACAGCTATATCATTGTGATTTGTTATTTGTGCTGCTCTGTTCTAGATTCTAGTCGGAAAGCTAATAGGTGACTGAGTTAAGCACCAAGTCTTATGGTATGCCTAGAATCTAGTCATAGTTTTACTGTTGACTTGAATTGACCTTCAAAACAAACCAAAAATCCAACACACCGATGTTTGCATTTCACACTCCATTTGTGAAAGAACGTTTCTCCACACCCACCCCTTAATTATATGTGAAAGTGTTTTATTGCTTCTAGAAATCCTGCAGTTGCATCTCTGAGAGGACACCAGAGCAAGCAACCTTGATTAAAGCCATGGTGCACCGGTGGAGCAGATAGGCATTCATTGTTACATCCATGAGTATAAGGACTATGGGAAAGATCAAATGAAGTAATGTATCTAAAGAGTTTCTAAACCTTAATGCTCATACTAGTTGTTGAACTCAAGAAGAAGCAGTGAGTGAGTCAACAAGCATTCATTAAGTGTTTACTGTGTGTTAGGAATAGAAAGGCAAAAACACAGTCCCTGCTTTAAACGAGTCTAAAGTCTAATGGCATCTAGGGAAATTGGTTTAGTCCAGGCCAGGAATAGCAGTGTTTGGGGTTCTGAGAGATCTGGACTCACTGAGTTGTTGAAGGCAATGTAGCAAAGTAGATGTATTCACTGTGGAGTCAGTGCCTACATTGCCTTTTCTTTTCATATGCTGTCTGTAGCCTGGGCCATGTTTGGGGCCTTGTGAATTAATTGGTGGAGTCACAGCGCATAGTGGTACTGCAGAGGACAGTGGTATAGAAGGAGTAGACTCTGTGCACACTCTTTTCTTAGGGGAAGAACCTAGATTTTAAATTTAGGTCTTCCCTTCATTCAGCAAACCAGACCTACTCAAAAGCTTGTCCTTGGTCTTGTTCATACTTAAAATTGTTCGCCTTCTTCCATTGGTCTCAGTTCAGTATTGTGTTATTCATACTGATAAAACAACAACAACAACTCTTTGGTAAAGGAAAAGTCTCAATTTTCCTTTGTGACCCTTTCTAAAATAAAACTATAGTAAGAAAATTTACTGTTCTATCTAACCTGAATCTCTCATGATTCCATTTAAGGCCATCTCCCGCCAACCACTTCTTTTCTCCATAAAAATAGCTGGATACTTTTCATCCTCAATTCTTTGTGACCTTGAAGATAATTAAATTTAGCCCCCCTGATATTTTAATCTTCAGGCTGAGACTGAAATTCTTTAACATTTTATTTTGGGTCTCCTCTGAAACATCTCCTAGTCAAAAAAACAAAGTGACAGAGAGAAACTAATGTGCCTCAAACCAATACCAATTCCAAGAATTCTTGGTAGGTCTTCTGCTAATGTCCATTAGTTTGTGGTTAGCCTTCTTCTGCAGAGTATTCTATTGCTTAATTCAGTAAGTTGTGGTCTTTTTTTTTTAACATGGGCAATGAGGTGGTGCATTGGAGAGCGTGCCAGGCCTATAGTCCGGAAGACTCATCTCATGAGTTCAGATCTAGCCTCAGATATTTGCTAGCTATGTGACCCTGGGCAAGTCACTTCACTCTGTTTGCCTCAGTTTCTTCAACTGTCAAATGAGCTAGAGAAGGAAATGTCAAACCATTCCAGTATTTTTGCCAAGAAAAACCCAAATGAATATGCTTCATGTGATTACACATATGACCTATATCAGATTGCTTGCAGTTTTGGGGGGAGGAACAGGAGAGGGGAAAGGGAGAAAAATTTGGAACTCAAAATCTTATTAAAAAAAGAACACTGAAATTTCTTTACATGTAATTGCAAACAATAAAATACTAAGAAAATAAAAGAAAACCACGTGGGGTCAAGAAGAATTGGACATGACTGAAAATAACAGAACAACAACAGCATTCTAACTTGCTGTCCATCGCCTCTTCAGCTGAACTTTTCCCACCTCCCTTGATTGACTTTTTTGTACTTGGATGTTTTGTTTTACTTGCCAAGAACACTAGGGTTGGACTGACATGATTAAACTTCCCATTCTTCCCATCTGAGCTCCTTAGTATTTCTCAAGCTTGTCGATGTCTTTTTGAATTACAGCTCACCAAGGTCATTTTTAATTCTAAGCTCCCCCAACTCCCAATTTATGCGACTCACTTCTACCCGGTGCTATTGGGCTACTCTAGAGGTTGATGAATAGCTTGCTTCAGATGGCTGATTTAAATAGATTCCTATTTTCTGAATAATCACTGAAATTTACAATGATTAGCATTACAATATTCTATGTCATGCCGTTTTATGTCATTCCATAATATACCTTACTTTATTACAAGGGAACTGTGATAATTTGTAGGCACTTTCAGCTAATTTGGTTGAGTTCCAGGCTAAAATCTTATTGTTGGTAAACTTGTCTGCATATTTATATGGTTTGGCCCAGAATTTCCTGTTGCTGTGATGAAAAACTTTGTAATATTTGCATAATGTGGAAAGCTTTTGGGGATAGGTGGAAATTCTTCCGAGTGCATTAATCATTACTCAGGGTGATATAATGGAAAAAATCTAGGGATCAGGAGACATGAGGTCTTGTCCCAATTCTGCTCTGCACTTAGTCTGTGACGTTGGATGAGTCAATCTAGTCATGGTTCTATCCAAGTCACAATGACTGGAGGGATTGGGTTTTAACAGAAAGAGTCAAAGGTTCATGGATAGCGCCAGAAAGGCCCTTAGAGGTCATTTAGCCCAGCTCTTTTATTTTACAGCTGAGGAAACTGGGCCCTAGAGAGGTCAAGTAACTTGCCCAAGGTCACACACAGGTCTACAACTGGAGCTGTGTTCTCTGATTCCAAATCCAGCTCTCATTCCATTGTGCCAGGCTGGCCGCCCTTACTGAATGGCGTGGGGTCTAAGCCTGCAGTGATGATGTTATACAAGCACTCCTACGTCTTCTCACTAAAGCCTCTTCTGTATGATACTCCATAGTCTCTGTGGACTTAAAAAACTTTTCATCTTTTAATACCCCTCGATTGTATAATAGAGACAACCCCCCCTTTTATGTAATGAGCCTCAATTTTCTGTTTTGTAAAGTAGGAAATTGTTCTTATGTTCTTATACTATCTGGTTGTTGCAAGGATCAGGTAAGATGGTGTATATGAGATGACTAAAACAGCTGATACATAAGGTTTTTAAGGGTCATAGAATCCTTTATCTATATCTATATCTACATCTACATCTCTGTCTCTCTCTCTCTCTCTGTCTGTCTCCATCTCTCTCTCTCTCTCTCTCTCTCTCTCTCTATCTCTCTCTGTCTCTCTCTATCTCTCTTTCTCTCTGTCTCTGTCTCTGTCTCTATCTCTGTCTCTGTCTCTCTCTCTGTCTCTGTCTCTCTCTCTGTCTCTGTCTCTGTCTCTGTCTCTCTCTCTCTCTCGTCACTTAATCCTCCCAACAATCTTTTGAGGAGTAGGTATTGTTGGTTTTAGTGTTCACATTTTGTAGATAAGGAAACCAAGGCTCAGAGACGTATAAATGATGTGCCCTGCAACTTTAAATACCGTTGTCACTATATAAATATAAAGTGTTGCTTATAAAATAAAATGGAAAAAAATAAATATGGTTAACAAGTGTTTTAGAAAATTTTACTATGTTCCAGACACTGTACTAAGGGCTGGGAAATAAGAAAAAGGGAAAACGAGCCCTTGCCCTCAAAGACCTGACATTTGAATGGAGAAACAATATATAAGTAATGTGCATAAGATACATGTTGAGTTGTTCAGTTGTTTCAGTTGTGTCTATTTGTGACCACATTTGGGGTTTTCTTGGCAAAGATGCCAGAGTGGTTTGCTATTTCCTCCTCCAGTTCATTTGGCAGATGAGGAAACTGAGGCAAACAGGGTAAAATGACTTGCCCAGGGTCACACAGCTAGTAAGTATCTGAGGTTAGATTTGAACCCAGGAAGATCAGCATTCCTGACTCCAAGCCTAGAGCTCTGTCTTGTCCACTACGTCACCTTGCTACCCATATACAGAGTAATGGAAAGTAATATGAGAGGAGAAGGTACTAAAAGAAAGTAGTATTTGAGTGGGGTCTTGAGGCCAAGGTGGCGACTGAGAGGCAGAGGTGAGAGAGGACAGAGCATTCTGGGAACAACTGGTGCAGCTGCTGAGATAAGAGATGCTGTGTTTAAGGAATTGTAAATAGGCCACCATAGCTGGATGGTTGACTGAGTAGAGGGAAGGCACCAGGGTATGGAAAGCTTTAAATGCCAAATAAAAGAGTTTATATTTAATCTTGGAGTTAATAAGCAGCCACTGGCACTCAGTGAATAAATAGAGTGGGCACATGGTAGACCTAAGCTGTAGGAAAAATCCCACTGCCAGCTAGAGTGTAGATTGTAGTAAGGGACCTACAGGGAGACCCAATTAGACTATCTTGAATGAGGGTCATGGAGGTGAGAGTGAAGAAGGGGAGACATACAAGAGGGATGGCGAGAATGGCAGGATTAGAATATGGTTCAATTTCAGTCATTGAAACCCTCTTCCTTGGCATCATGGCAGCATGGAAGTGATCCTAGGAACTTGAAAGCTATTCCAGGGGGACAGTTTCAAGTGTAGGCCTGGATTGACAATCGACTGTTTGTTACTGAAGAACTAGCCAAGCTAACTTTTGTAGAGGCTTGTCAAGTAGTTGGCTTCAAGGGGAAGAATTTTTCAGCCATGGTGAAGCTTTGAAGGCTATGGAATGAATTATAGAAGGTCTGTGGTCTGCATCAGGGGTTGGAGGACCAGCCAGAGATAAGGTCACACATTCTACATGTACTGAAGTGTACATGAATGTGTAGGATTTGAATTTAAGAAAAAGGATGGCCTGGTTTGGGGACAGATGCCTGTAATCCCTGAGGGAGGCTAAGGCTGAGACCGAGGCTGTCTGATGGATCTCTTGAGTTCTGTAGTTGCTGTACTAGGTTAAGCTAAAGCTGATTAGTTGCCTTGATGAAGTCAGGCGCCAATCTGGTAAGCTTCAGGGAGGAGCCACCAGGCTGCTTAAAGAGTGGTGAACTGGCCCAGGTCACAAATCTTCTTTGCCAATAAATCTTGGGCCACTGAGTGGCTGCTGTACTCTAGACTGGGGGAGCTAGAGAAAACTAGATTTAAAAAAGACTATTTTTTCAGTCTTTATTTATAGCAATGAATTTTTGGTCATCACGGTATCCAGTATGCATGTGAGTCCAGATTAAATTGCTATTTGCTCATTACATATCTGCTTTACTGTTCACTCTTAATACAAAGCTTCATTATTAGCTACCTATTATCTCAAACTGTAACCTGCTATTTTCATCCCCTTCACTATTAGAATAGCACAAACAGATAGCACATTGCTATCTGAATCCTATTCATCTTGGCTGTAATCACTTCTAGACACAGTAAGTGCCTGCCCTGAGGTCCATATCATATGTGGGACTTGTGTGCTTTAGACTGGGTCTCAAACAGTCACGGGACTTTTAAGTAGTGGGAGTATTTTGTCACAGTATTGGTGTCCTAAAACATTGGAAGAACTTTTTATCCAAGACTGTTAACCTTTTGGAAAGTAATTTTTTCAAAGTTGAAAGCAACTGAACTTCAGGGAAAGGCGCCATCAACCCAACATTAATAAGGTTATGAGCAGATATAAAGGTGTTTCAGTGACTCTGCTGACAATATTTTATTGCTTGAGCAAGTCATGTTCAGATTTAAGTTTATGAAGATCATTATATGTCTGGGGCATACAGAGGGAGTATAATTGCTTTCCGTGTAGGTGGAAAGATACAACTCAATTACAACAAATATTCATTCAGCAAATATTAAGTGTGTTTTGTGCAAGGCACTGAGCTAGTTGCTACCATGGATAGAGATGAAAAAGGAACTTACAATATAGCAGTACCAAAGAATCTGTAGGTGAAAGAGACCCTTCAGATCATGTGGTTAAAATCCGTGGTGTTGTTCATTGTATAGATGAGGAAACTGAGCTTAACGTGTGGAGTTGAAATGATTTGCTCCAGGTCCATAGCCGGTTAGTGTCTGTGTTGGGTCCAGACTCCTGGTGGCTTCTGTTCCTTTTTCTGCTCCCCTGTTCTAGGCACACTCAAGCCCAATTTGAGTCTGTTCTTTCCTCAGTTGCTACCAAAGCCTTGGCCTGCCTTATCTAGGTCCTGGTTCTGCTGTCTAAGGACTTGAACCTTCTTTAAGGAGTCTTTATTAGCAGAGGATGGTCCACTGTGCTTCTGATAGCCAGGGTCAGCTGGCAGCCTGTTCATTCTGCCTCTAGTCTTCTCACACTGGATGTACACCCTGCCACTGCATCCCCTTCTTCTGATTGTCCGATTCTTTCTAGACCCTCCATTTTCTAAAGAAAATTCCTAGACCAACCACCTCTTGATTTCCCCTCAGGGGATGCCTCCTGACCCTCTGGACTTTTTCTATCATGTCCCTAGACAAGCATATTTTCTGCTGTCATCCCTCTTGCTCCCCTCCACACACCCAAGCATCTTTTTACGTGTGATTTTGCACACTTTTTGAGGGCAGGGACTCTTTCTCTTTCTGTTTGTGCTTGTATTCCCACCACTGGTGTGTGTCTAGCACACAGTGAGCACTTTCTGATGGCTGAGTTGACTTCTACTATAAAACTCTTTCTGTTGTATCTTAGTTATCATCGACATCAGACCTTGAGTGAAAATGTCTCTATGATGGGGATTACTTTGTGGAAGCCTGAGTTAAATCTTTCCCCTCTTAAAACTGATAATGTGCTGTCAAACTTGCCTTCTCACTAATCTCATTTATGATTTGTTTCCAATTGTTTTGGCATCTTATTCTCCTTCAAGTTTCTAGAATTAAAGGAGGTTAAGGGTTCCTATAGACCAAAGGTGAGAGATGCAAAGGTAATGATGTTCTAGGTAAGGGTTTTAACTACTGGCTGGTGATCTTGCGCAGCCTTCACTCACTGAAATCAAAGTCAAATGTGAGTCAGGTTGATCGTAGTAATTAACAAAATATGCTACTATATTTTATTGTGTTTCTTAATTGCATTATTGTAATCATTATGAATATTATTTTTCTGGTTCTCCTTACTCTGTTTTAGAACAGTTCATACGAGGAAGTTTTTCCATGACCTCTGTGATTCCTTGTGTTTTTTTCTTAGAGTACAATAATATGACAATTCTTCAGCAATTCTTTAAGAACTAGGCATCTACTTTGCTTCTAATTCTTTGCTATGATAAAAAAAAGTGTTGCTAGGAATATTTTGCTTGCTATGGTTCTTTTAAGGTGCTTTTAAACTTTAGTATCTTGAAAATGACAATATATTGGATTTGGATATTTCCAGCTGGTGTCATCAACCTAGGCCTCTTACACTCTGATACTTTTCTATCCTGTGAAAAAGACTTAGCCCTGAATTTATGTCTAAAAATGTCAGCATTTTATTTTTAAAAATCTTGATATTTCCATTCTATTTTGACTATTCCCCCTTCCAACAAAGAACAATCAAATTTTATATTTGTAATTTTTCAAAACTATGGATATTATGTTTAGCTTAAAGTGTTTTAATATTATTATTCTTAGCATTAGCAAAGAAATAATTCCCCTCTCACTATACATTTTTTATGGTACTTTATTCTCTTATTACACCAAATGGCATAATAAGTAAGAGAATAGGAATTGTAGTGAAGAAATAGGAAGTTTCATATTCCTTTGGTAGAGGTGATTTATTAAGAATTATTACCCCTTTGCAATAGTTATGTTGGCTACATTTAATTTATTATTTTTTGAAGTCTCTTGACTCCCTTAAGGGTCCTTCCTTTCTCAAGAGAGATTTTTTATTTGGTGTTCATTCAGCCTGGTTTTTAACCTGGGGAAAAGTTAGAAGTATGGAGTTAATTTTTTTTAAGAGAGGAGAGGTTATATAGAGGATGGTCTGTGGTAACAACCCTCTCTTGATCATTTATGTTAATGAGACATAGGGGTAGCACGGTGCCCCCAGTTGCTCACTGGTTAATAATGTAGGTTGTAGTATCATACTTTGGACTCAAAGCTGGGGAGGTGTTCTCTTTTGCTCTATTTAATAAAGATAAGAGACCAAGGACATATACTGTGTATATTCCCAGTGGTACATTCCTATTTTATTTTTTTGTACGCTTGAAAGATGTTCAGCATTACATTACACCCTTAGGTGTACTGTGGAAAGGATGCTTTGTTCTTTACTAGCTATGAATTCAGGCCCAGAAGCTCAGTAATTCCAACTTCCCATAGAGATACATAAAAACAGCCTTAACTCATATGGAAATATACCCTCTGTAACTAAACTTATATCTGACTGTGCAATCAAACTACTCATCACATCACTAATTTTACTAGTGCTTTTTAAAGAACCTTTTAGGTGTAGTGCATTGTTCTCGGCCCTGGAGGATACAAAAATGAAATGACACAGTCCTTACCTTCAATCAAGTAGCCTACTGTCCGGTCTCTCTATTGCTTCTGTCCTACAAAACTCATTAATATTTGTATTATTTTGTGTTGTTTGCTAGCTTTTCTTCTTTTGGGTTCAGGAAAGATCCATCCTCATTTGGGGACTATTTTAAAATTTCTTAGGTGGGATCTGATAAATACTTTTGGCCTAGGAAGAATCCTGTGTATTTGTCTCCCGTGTACTTCAGCCTTTTCTTGTTAACTATCATTAGGGCTGTTGATTTAATACCATTAAGTTGCCACATGCTTATAAGAGCACATCTTAAATGGCATTAGAGGGCGTATCTGGTTTTTAAAAAGAGGTTAATATTGGATAATGATAAATGGCTTTGACTTACTTAAATAAGATAATGTTGCCTGGCTAACACTGGGAGAAAAGATGACTGCTTTGCTTACTTACCTTTGTTTTTCAACTCCTGGGTCTGAAAGGAAAACCCTTCTCACAGGGAAGAAGCCAAGAAAGCAGTTAGAATACAGTTATCTCTTCCACATCACAACCTTCCCCATGGCGGTTTTGCTGTATCGAGGGTTGGCGTAAGAAATGAAAGGGAAATTTGGGGGGAATCTTGTGGAAGGTACGGCTGACATGCAAAGACCAACAGACAACAGAGAAAAAGTTTAGAAACTCAGAAATGCATAACACATATGTGTAATGTTATATAACATCAACATATTTTATCTTTTAATACCATAATAATTCAGACTTCTTCTCTGGTATAAAGGGAAAGTCAGAAAACTTTATGTGGTTTTTCCAGAATGTGGTGGGGTGGCCTGCCCCTAACTGTAATATGGAAGGGATAACTGTAGTTCCACCCAAACGAGGGTAGGGGCTCAAGTAAAAGGGGTTACAATTTGTGCCAGTAAATGTTTAACAGCTGGCTCTGTGAAAACCAGGGCATACTTTCAGCTTTAATCTCCATTATTAACATTAAAAAAAATCACTTTAAGTGTGTGCAATCAACAAAACAATAGAACCAAGCCATGATTTGTAGGCTTTGCAGATTTCTAAGGTATAACGGTTCACACTGAAAATTTAACAGTTGGCATTCTGGGTATTTGGTGCTGGCTCCATCACACCCCTGGAACTTAGAACCCTGCTCACTAATACCCCACTTTGCTACTGCTACAGCGGCTTTTTCTCTGCCTGCTACTTCTCATTGTTTCATGATGTAATTCTGCTATTTTCTACTCCCCTTTTTTTCTTATAAAGTTTTACAAATGAGTTTCTGTTACAGACTGGTTATGTCTTTGGCTGCCATATTTCTGCTTAATAAGGAGTTAAGTTGGCTGAGATAATATCTAGGTTCTTTTGATCTTCCTTGAGATGACTGACTATTTTATTGATACTTTTTCCATTAGTATCATTCATTTATTGATCTATCCCTTTCCCTCACCCTGCCCATTGAGTTCTAAAAAAAAGATTTCCTTATAGTAGGAGAAAAAAGGATGTTGGCCATGTCTGCAAGCCCTGTATATGGAGTGTTCTACATCTGTGATTCCCCCAAACTCCAATCAATGAGGAGGAGGAATGCTTATTTTCATAATTCTTCTCTGAGGCCAAGCTTGGTCATTATAATTACCAAGAGCTCTCTTCTATTTTATTTTCTTTCCATCGATATTGTAGCCATTGTGTATATTGTCTTGTATGTTATTTGCTTACTTTGCTCAGTGTTCCTTCACATTGATTTTCTCTACTTCTACATTCTACCTCCCTGAATTCTTCATCTATGTCATTTCTTAATATAGGGCAACAATTTATTATATGCACATACTAAAATCAGTTTAGCCAGTCCCTAATTGATGGGTATCTATTTTGTTTTTAGTTCTTTGCTACCATAAAACTGTTATTATTAATATTTTATTATTTATGGGTCCTCTATGTTTTTGTCACACATGCCTACTGTATTGGTAAGACATCTGAATCGAAGAATATGGATATTTTCATCATTTTTTCCACAATTCCAAATTGCTTTGTAAAATGGATGGACTGCTTTAAGGCTCACTAATGATATATCAGTGTTTTAAGTTTTTGTCGGACATGGTGATAGGCCATGTTGATGGCTCTTTTTTTAAACCATTCCTCATCTTTTTACTGTCAATAATTTGCTTGAATACACATATGTCAAGTTAGAGTTGTTTTAATTGCATATCATATGTTCTCATCTTTATTCTAATTTGGTATTGATTTTAATCTTTCTTTACTTTTACAAGTCATTGATCTGACTACCTTGATGTTTCAGGAATGCCTACCTCCTTGGTAATCAGTTATTTCTTGCCTGTCAACATGTAGGTGAGCTCTATACACTGTGCATCTAATGACATTTAGACAGTGGGCATTTGGTCCCCTGTTTTTTCCTGGGTAGATAATTAGACCAAACACTTTTGAAAGATGACAGCTATCATCCAGAAAACTCTGCAGTGTTCTGGTACTAGATGCAATCAGCAAAACATCATCCACAAATAGGACTGAGTAGAGAACCTCATCATTTATAGGGAATTTCTCTTTCACTTGGCCTCTATCATGGATTGCCTCTATAACAGTGAAAAACACCTTTGGCGAACATATGTCTTCTTGTTCTGTACTTTACCTTTATCATTAGGGTCAGAGGATTTTTAAACAAGGTTAGTCCTATTTTTGTATCTTCCAAGGAGACTCTTATGATTTAAAAATATGTCATTTACTCCATCAACCAGCACAAAACACTGTGCTATGCACTGGGAATACAAAGAAAGGAAAGAGACAGCCCCTGCTCTGAAGGAGTTCGGAGCTCTTTGAAATCAAATATATCTTATAATCAACAGCCAATCAATATAAAATCATATCCATATCCTAGCTACTGTGAGTGGACAGTGAGTTGGGCACAGAGTTAGTTGAACAAAGAGAGGCAGATTAAATTGACTTTGGGAAATAGCAGAGTTCTTTTATTGATGCCAAGTTTCTTCTGCAAGCAAACATCATTGTAATATAAATGCCTGTCCTAGAACTACTATGTGATCCCAAGATGTGGGATGCTACAGTGTCCATCAGAGATGTCTGCTACTGATGGCCCAGATGGATGAAGGGACTTCCCATCCAGTTGCAGAGCACGGCCTGGTCAATAGGAATTCTAAATCCACTCATTTTTTCATGTTTGGGGATTGGTAAACCAAACTTTGGGGGATGATTATAGTTCTCATTTAGAGAGCTCTGTAGTGTTGTAGAGTCTGATACAACCATACATATAGAGAACTTCTGTAATAGGAATTCTTAGCTTTTTTATGTTCTGGACTCCCTTGGCAATTGGGTGAAGTGACTAAGAATAATGTTTTAAAATACATAAAAAGTATATTTAAAATGCATTAAAAAGTATACAGGATTACAATTTAAACCAATTGAATTGAAATACAATTATAAAAATATTTTAAAAGTTTATGGGCCCCAGGTTAAGAACCTCTGATCTTTAAGGAATTAATATATATGTGGGTATATCTATGTATATGAATCTCCCTATGTGTATGTGTGTATGTGTATGTATGTAAGTATACACACACATATATGAAACAAGGTAGCTAGGTGGTACTGTGGATAGTGTGTCAGGCCTGGAGTCAGGAAGACCTAAATTCAAATCAAGCCTCAGACTCTTATTAGCTGTGTCACTGGTGTGACCATGGACAAGTCATTTAACCCTGTTTGCCTCAGTTGCCTCATTGGTAAAATGAACTAGAGAAGGAAATGACCGACCACTCCAGTATTTCTGTCAAGAAAACCACCTAAAGGGATCGGGAAGTGTTGGACATGACTGAAATGACTAAGCAACAACACATACATACATACACACATACGTGTGCATTTATATGTTTACTATGTTTACATATTTATATATAACACCTCATTATATATTATGTATTAAGTATAAACATATTTATATATCAACACCAAGTATATTCATATATATATTTTATATGTATGTAGTAATACAGAGATTTAGATGATTTATGTGTGTACTGATGCATATACAGTACATCTATCCTCTGTACATAGACTCTGGGCAATAGACGTTCTTCATACCTTTGATCTTCACCATGTTCATCATCAGTCCAAACTCTTTTCTAAGTGGCTGTAGAACCATGAATATCAATATCAAGGCTGAGTTAATGATATAGCTCTTTGAAATTCTAAGTAAGTGAGTCATTCTGGAGAGCAGAATTTTCTTTACTAAAGTTGGTTAATCTTTTAAATTTCAGAATTTTATTTTAACCTTTTAAATGGCGTTCTCCCCTAAAATATGTAGCATACTTTCCTGTTCTCCTGGAGCATGCTGGACGTAAGTTAACTTTCCGCCAATGACAGATTGGCGCTGTGCTTTCCACACGGGTGTTGAATAGATGTTGAATTGCATTGAACAGCTCAGGAGCATCGTTAGAAATGTTGGTTATTGTGATCTAGCTAAAGAGATGCCGTTTGAAATGGAGACGTAGATGGTACATAATGTCAGGCTCAATGGACACTAATATTAGGAGTGGCCTGGAACATTTTCTTAAAGAGTCCCAGGTGGCAGCTTGGTTTTTATTCATAGATCTCTTTCTCATGAAGCTACATGACATTTTGGACAGTATAATATTCCTTTATTCCAAATTAATTAGTGGCTCAAAAGCTGAACCAGCCTTCTTTCAAGTGGTTTTTTCCCTCTTCTGAAACATCATTTTCTCATTTTTTGCCATTGATATCTTTTGGATCTGCCGATATCATTAAAAAACATTATTGTTATTATTATTTTTCTGTATGATGAACGCTATTGATACCTCTTTGGCAGCATAAACCCATACCTCTGGGAGGAGGTATGAAGGACAAGTATCCCTTGCCACTTCAAATTTATTCTTTTTTTTTGCTTTTTGGAGGGGGGAGGGCAGGGAAATTGGGGTTAAGTAACTTGCCCAAGGTCATATGGCTGGTAAGTGTTAAGTTTCTGAGGCCAAATTTCAACTTGGGTCCTCCTGACTCCAGGGCCCGTGCTCTATTCACTGCACCACCTAGGAACCCTCCAGGAAAAATTTATTCTACAGCCTTTATCAGAAGATAGGGATGTTTTTCCTGACAGCAGGCCATTCCCCCCTCCCAAATTCCCCTTAGTAAGTTTATGAACAGAATTTTGAACACAACATTAAAATTTGCCTTTGAACATTCTAATAAGAGCCCAAAAGAACGCTTACTTTATGGATCAACTTAATCATCATGTTGGTCTTAGAGTAAGAAATATTGGAGTTCAAATCCTGTTTCTGATGTTTGCTAATTACATGATTCTGGGCAAGTGACTTAATCTCTTTATTTGTAAAATGAGGGCAGTAGCACCTCCCTCCCAGGGTTGGTATGAGGATCAGATGAGGTGACGTTTGTGAAGCGCTTGGCACACTTCATATTGCTATATAAATGTTTGCTATTATTATTATTATTATTATATTATTATTACTAGTAGTAGTAGTAGTAGTAGTAACATTTCATATTCTGAACAATACTTAATGTGTGAGGTGAATGGTGACATGGAATTAGGGGTGAGAAGATAAAAAAAACATTATTAGACATTAACTGTCCTTTCTCATCTTGAAAAATTGAAAATCTTTCTGTTTTTAGTTAAGTCTGAGTAATTCCTTTGCTCCTGTGGGCGAACTGACCACTCAGATCATTGCAGATGTACCAGTCAGTCTTGAGTTGTTTGTCTGCTGATGCATTGTCAGTGACTGGTCTTTCCACTGAATAGTCCAGAGGATTTTCAGGGGCTACTTTCAAGCTTGAAGCTATTCCTGAGGCATGTGGGTTCTGGGAGTTTGGTCTCTGGATAGCTGAGGTGTTAATACATAGGACTTTGCATAAATGAATAGGAAATGACAGGAAGATACCTCTCATGGTGTGCTCTTTACATTTCCTGGTAGTGTCTCTTTCTTTCTTTCTTTCTTTCTTTCTTTCTTTCTTTCTTTCTTTCTTTCTTTCTTTCTTTCTTTCTTTCTTTCTTTCTTTCTTTCTT
>CM053594.1:320488285-320536669 GCA_028646575.1 Pseudocheirus occidentalis
AAAAAAAAAAAGAAATATCTAGAGGCAGTTACCTTCTCTGCCTTGTTATTCTCTTCTCTAGTCCGTTCAAACTATTCTCACATGTCGTGGTTCTGAATACTTTTATTATGCAGGACCTTACTTGAGACTTGCATGCCTTAGCTTGGCCATGTTACCTGAGAGCAAATGCAGGGATTTTCTATATGGTCTAACCCACGCAAAATGCAGGGGAAGAGTTACCACAGTACCCCTATGTTGGCTGCCAGAGTTCCATAAATGAAGCACAGGACTGTATTAGCTGGTGACTCTAATTAAGCTAAATTGAAGCTTGTGATTTGAAGTCAGCTAAACCTCTTAGACTGCAGTTTTTTCCACACCAACTACTGCTGAATCATTTCTTTTGTATCTTGTACTTGGGCCATTCTTTGTTTTTCCCCTTTTTTCCTTCATAAGTCACAGGATGTAACATTTATCCTACTGAATCTCATCCTGTCCATTTCAGGACCTCATTCCAACCAGTCCCCTTTTATGGATTTCAGTTTTGTTATTCGTATGTATTTGGTATTCCTCCCAAACTTTGTACCAGGTGCAAATTGGATAACCAAGTTCTTTCCATCGTCATCTCATAGAATGCCATAACTGGAAGGGAAGATGGGATTCCATCTCTCTAGTTCAGTCCCTCCATTTTACAGATGAAGAAACTGAGGCCCAGAGAAGTCAAAACTGTTTTCTCCAAAGCAGCTAGTGAGACTTATTGGACTTCTGATATCCAGTCCAATGTTCAGTCATGCCCAGTCCTTTGTGACCCTGTCAAGGATGGGGAACCTGCAGCCTGGAAGACTCATGTGGCCCTCTGGGTCCTCAAACCTTTTAACTGAACCCGAACTTCACAGAACAAATCCCTTTAATAAAAAGATTTGTTCTGTAAAACTTAGACTCGGTCAAAAGGCTGCAACCGAGGACCTAGAAGACCACATGTGGCCTCGAGGTCGAAGGTTCCCCATCCCTGAGACCACTGTACAGCAAAACTATGCCTAGGGTTTTCCTAGCCCAGATACTAAAGTGGTTTTCTATTTCCTTCTCCAGGAGATTAAGGCGAACAGAGGTTAAGTAACTTGCCCAGGGTCACACAGCTAACTATCAGAGGCTGAACTGGGACTTCCTGACTCTAAGCCCAGTACTCTACCCACTGAACCATCTAGCTGCCCAAACATTTATTAAGTTCCTACTATGTGCCAGCCACTGGGTTAAGTTCTAAGGATAGAAGTAACCAGAAGAAAGGCATCCTGGACTTCAAAGAGCTTACAGTCTAATGCAGAGCAGCAGATACAAAGCAGAGTGAGCCTACAGTCCTGTTTCTGCCTGCCCAGTATGAAGGAAAGCACTGGGAGGAGTTTGGTGCCCACCCTGCAATCATGGTGAAGGCAGGCATGTGAATCAGAGGCTGAGTTAAGCAGCATGGTGGAGAGATCAGAACTGATGAGCTTAACCTGAGAGGGGCATCTAGTTCTTCGGAGGTGAAACCTGCCAGAGCTACAGAAGCAAAGATTTTCTGGGGCTTTCCAAACACTCTTGACTACTATTCTACATGCTCCAGTTATTTAAAATTTGAACACAAATGGGATAAAGACCTAAGCTTGCAGAATACTACTGGAAATCTCCCTCCAAGCTGACAATAAGCCACCCTGTAATCAACACCTCTTTGGGTACTGTGATTCAGCTAGTAATGACTCTACCAAATGTATTCTCAACTTGGCCACATTTCTCCATCATGGCCATAAGGAAATCACAGAGAATTAGCCAAGCACCTGGCCAGAACAGAGATGACTGACATCATGATGATGATGATGATGATAATGATGATGTTGTTTAATAATAATAGTTAAAATTTATGTAGCACTTGAAGATATGCCAAGAATTTTCTACGTTTCTCATTTGATCCTCACAACAACCCAAGATGCTATTATTGTCCCCGTTTTATAAATGAGAAAAATAAGTCTGGAAGAGGTTTGAATGATTTGCCCAGGATCATCCAGCTAATTAAATGTTCTGAGATGGATTCAAACTCAGGTCTCCCTCATTCCAAGTTTAGGGCTTTAGCACCCAGATAAACTTTGTCTATAATATTCCATGATTTGGAAAACTTCTAGATCTAAATGTCAAAAAAGGCAATGGAGTTAAGTATTTGAATGAATCTGTGATCTCACAGGTGTAGATACCCTCTCCAGTGACACAGATTGTAACCCACCCATGAAAAAATCACAGAATTCACTAGTTGGAAGTAGTTTTAGGGAATACCTAGCACAACTCACACATAAAACGGTCCTCACTATAATATATCCAACAATTGGTTAGCTGGCCTCTGCTTAAAGACCTCCAAGGAAAAGGAATCTACCCCTCCTTCAGGCTGCCCACTGCTCTTCTGCACAACTCTGACACCAGGAAGTTTCATTTGTTTTTTCCCCATGAGAAAGCCGAAATTTGTCACTTAGTTTCCAGACTCTAGCGGAAGAGGTCAGAACTAGGAAGCAATAGGACAAGGACAAGTCTAATCTCCCCCCCCATATGACAGCTGTTCAAATACTCACATTCAGAAAACATGTCTCCCCACCCTCCTTCCTTTGATCTTCTCTTCCGCCGACTCAATACGCCTACTTCCTAAAACCAATTTTCTTATGACAAGGACTCCATCGTCCTGGTTCCTCTCCTCTGGACATACTCTAGTTTATTCATGTCCTTCTCAAAACCACAGTTCAGGGAACGTCTGATGATGGTGGGGTACAGTGGGACCATCACCCCTTTGTTTCTGGAAACCATGACTCTCTCAAAGGCACCCGAGACAGAATTTGCTTTATCAGCGGTCACAATGATAAATTGTGGGGATTGCTAAAAAAAAAAAAAAAAAAAAAAAAAAAAAAAAAAAAAGCTATTGATAATGAGCTCTCAAGCTACTAATGCTCCCAAACCTTTTGCATATCACCTGTCTAACCATGGTTCTCCTATCTTGTACATGTGAATCTGACTTTCGGAAACCATGTGGAAAATATTTGCATCAATTTCTACTGAATATCATAATATTATATTCAACCCAATGCTCTATAGCCTGTAGAGATACTTTTGGATCCTGATTGACGTCCAGTGTGTTAGCTATTCCTCCCGACTCTGTGTCATCTGAAAATTGGATGGGCATAGCATCTAAACCTTTATCCAAGTGACTGAAAAAGTGTTAAAACAGCACAGGACCACACAGAGATGCCTAAAGTATTCCACTAGAGACTTCCTGCTACCTTGACATGAACAACTATTCTGTGATACCCTGTCATTTTTCATGCCTTTCCATAAATCCTCCATCGGGTATCTTCCTCCACAGAGCTCTAGTTCTCCTGACATACTTCAATACCTATGGTTTACCCATATGATAATCCTCATGCTGATCATACAACCACCCCCCCCCGCCTTTCTTTTCTAATCATTAAATCTAACAACATTCCTTATGTCATGCATGGCTCCTGTGAAATCCTGAGTAATATTTTACAAACTATTTAAGGCCAACACGAACCTCTTGAGTATCCTCTGGATGACTCATCATTTTAATTCTTTAGAAATGGTGCTATTCCATCCCACAGTTACAGTATCATTGGTGCAATAAAATTGCTTATAAAACAATTTTTTGTCTTGAGGAGATATATGGGATTGTTAAAAGCACTCCTGAATTTCCCAAAGGCAATCCACCTTTGCTTTTTGTCCTCCTATTCAATTCAGGGCTAATGATAATAATAATATATATTATATATAACAATATATAATATTATATAATAATAATATATTTATTATATAGTGATTTAAAAGCAAAGCATTTTACCTATGTTAACTCATTTGTTCCTCATAACATCTCTCTAAAATCATTGTCCAAGATACCTGAACTGATGGGTCAGCCACTATTCATTGTCCCTTTAACTGTATCTCAATCTACACAATGAGTAGTTTTCATCTACTTGGTTTTTCCACTGTGGATAGTGAGGACAAACTCTTTTGGAGAACTATAGATCACTTAAGCTTTTCCAGAGTATTTCATCATGTAAAGTTTGCTTGACATAACTTGTTTTTAATGAATTTATGTGGGGTTCTAATAATCATATTTCCCTAAGTGTTTACAAACTATTCATTCCATAACTCATGCTAAAATTTCTCATGTGACTGCCATCAGGCTAAACAATTAACAGTTTCTCTACCTTTTACCACCTTAAAAAAAATCAGAGCAATATTTGCATGTCTGGGTCTCTGAGCAATTTCTTCATGATATGGTTCAGAGACTACATCTGTCAGTTCCTTCAGTACCCTGGATTGTAATTTATTTGGCCCAGGAAAGCTAAATGTTCATAAAGCTATATAACATATTCTCTTAATATATCCTCACTATTCTGAATCTCAGTTGCCTTAATTTCCCAGTCTGAAGTCGAGTATCATAGTTTTAGGGATAAAATGAATTTTTGATGCTATCTAGACAAACTCCCTCATTTTACAGAGGGAGGAGCTTGAGGCCCAGGGTATTAAGTGACTTGCCCAAAGTCACAGAAGTAAATACTGAGCAGAACCAAAATTCTCCTTGATAGAGGAGACAGGAGAAACCAGGAGTTTAGTAAGGCTTTCTCTCTGAAATCTGTCAACATTATACCACCTGCCCCAGGCAATGCTCAACTGTTTTATTTCCAGGGACTCTGATCACTGAACATTCACAAGGTGGCCAAAAAAGCAAACTCAAAAAGAATCGGTGACTGCTGTACTCCATCTATTTCCCCCAAAGCCCAGAAGCAGCAGGAGAGACTGCTTCTGCTAGCAACACCTGATGTTTGCTCCCCAATTCAACTACTCTGTGTACTCTCAGCCTCCCTCTCCCAAGGTAAGGCCAGCTGCCTCCTCCCCTCGGAGGCAGGGAATCTCATCTCTACCGCCTCATACTAGAACCCCCCATTCTGCCATTCCTCCCCCACTATTAACCACTAATGAATAGCACCCCAGTTCTGATTAACCAATTTTTAGCATTTACAAAGAGATATTTAAAGATATAGCAATGACAGAAATATTAAAAATATAAATATTAAATACTGAAATATAAATATAAGACATATAAAAAATTCTAATATCTCTGGAGCAAACTCTTCCCTACACCACCTTGGTCTCTGAGGAGAGTGGGATCAGACTTAGCTATTTCTATGCAGCATCAGTCCAAACAAGTTGTTGGGACCATACCCAATAAGCATGTCCAAACATAGCACAATTGTGTATTCTTCTCAGCTTTCCATGGGCTAGGACCCAAAGGCATCAGTGCTGGGTGATCTGCCAAACCCAGCGTGGACTAAATAACTGGACTCCTGATCCTCAGGAAAATTTGCTGTCCTAAACCCTTGGAGCTCCCAAGGGGGTAGCCTCTAATCACTTTCACCTAAAACAAAAGAAGAAACAGCAAAGCAAAGAACTAAGGTCCACATTCACAGGGCTACCTGTCGGCACCCAACAGGAAGGATCCAAGGCCTCTTCCCTTCCAGCATTGTCTTTCTTCTCTCGGCAGAATGCCAACAGCACAAATGAGTCAAATAAAAGGAAATCAGACCTAGAAAGGAGAGGACAACTGGTGCCTTTTGAATGTACCCCGGTTCTGACTCTGCTGACTTAGCCTGTCAAATAGGATATTATTCACCATGTGACTAGCAAGCCAGAACCAGTTTATAGACTGTCTGCCCATGTTCCAAATTTCTGTTACAGGCCATCCATCATAGAAACAGGCTTCTCAGCCTCTTCCAAATGGGGAATTACATCAGTGGTACTTTGCTTAGGACCTAGATTGTTGTTTTTGTCCTTCCTTCTCAAAAAGGACCATGACATCAGGAAGGTGATATTATGACTTGTGAATGGATGGGATTTAAGTGAGGCAGAGCTCTGCAAGTCACCAGCCTCACTTTCTCCTCTGGAACCATTTGGGTGGAGGGGCAAGATAGAGATCAGGACAACTGCAGCTGGCCCTAGATGCATATAATCACTAATATGGTCACAAGAATTGGGCTCAATGGCCATTTCCGTCATACTAGATACAAATGTAAAATCCCCTGCCCTCAGGAAGCTTAAATTCTTATTGAGGATAAGCACAGAAAAATAAATGCAAGGCAATTTGAGAAAAATAATAATGCCAAAAAGAAAGGTGGAGAGGGATAGGAGGGGGTTCAGAGATAGTAATACCCAAGCAGAGTCTTAGAGGAACTAAAGACACTAAAAACACAATTTAGAATGTTTGGTAGCCAATTACTCTAGATCAGGCAGGGGTGAGGAACCTCCAGTCTTGAGACCACATGTGGCCTTCTAGGTCCTCGGGTGCAGCCTTCTGACTGAGTACAAGTTTTACAGAATACATCCTTTTATTAAAGGGATTTGTTCAGTGAAGTTTGGATGCAGTCAAAGGGCCACACTTGAGGACCTAGAGGGCCACAGGTTTGCCATCTGCTCCAGACATATTCTTTCTTTACACAGAAAAGTAGCCTGAAAAGTAGTTACTGGTTTTTAGGAGTGTCTACTCTATCCCACCATCCTCCATGAAGAAAACCTCCCCATATACCCAACAAAGGCCCTGCCCTCGGTATGGGTGAGGGAAGATATTTTTTCCCCCCATGGAAAAAAGCCTTTCAGTGTTGTATACGGTAGTTAGGTATAGCTGAAATAGTGTTAAATCTCACACACATCGTGGATTAAATAGGCTTTTGGGTATCAGCCTAGGAATTTAACTCCCATTAATGACATTCTAAGTTCTGAACCATCAACTTGTATCCAGACTTTTAAAACAGAATCCATTCTAAGTTGAGAGCTATCTATAACTGCCTACAACCTACATATATATACTTTGGTTTAACTTTGAAAACAGCTCCTAGGTGACTTGGAGATCCTGGGCAGCTGGTGGACAACAGGAAGTCACTGGGAAACTGAAGGCAATGAAGATTATACAAGAATGACTTCAGGACCTAGTAATTGCAAAAAAAACAGTAACAGCAATACCACTCATTCATAGGAGCCAGTTAAGAGGCACCAAGCACTGGAATTAATGTCAGATACAGACCTGGGTTCAAATCCAAAGTCAAACACTTAGTTAATTGTGTAACCCTGGGCAAGTTAGTCTGTCTGCCTCAGTCTTTTCACCTGCAAAATGGGGGTAATAATAGCACTTATCGCCCAGGATTGTGAGGCTCAGTTGAGATAATATTTGTAAAGCACTGTGAAAACCTTAAAGCACTAAACAAATGCTGGGTATTATAATTCATACACATATATTATATATATATATATACACACATGCAGTGTATATTATGTATAAGTATGTATAATATACAGTTATACACATGACATTATTTATGATTATATATTATGTTATGTGACAATGTATATAAATATATACTAGCACATATAATACATACCATTGTATATAGTAATGTATTATGTATACACATGCATACATATGTACACACATATACATACATGTGATGGGTATGTGTATACATGTGCACATATATACATACACACATGCATACATATACACATGTGTGTATATATAAATACAATTTATATATTATAGGTATAATTTTTATATATATATATATATATAAAACAAGGGTAAAAATACACCAGGAGAAAAACTCCACAAAGCACAGTCACATCATAATTTATCAAGTTACCATATAGAAGCACAATTTCAGACAAAGGAAAATCAACTTTTTTTCTTAATTTTCGTGGCAAAAAAGAGCACCATCAAGGAAAGGAAGATCATTCTCTTCCTGCAGAGAGTCCAAAGGGAACCCAATACTACTGAATAATATTTCAGAGGAGTAAAATCATAGACAGATTTACAACTAGAAGGAACACAGAAGTCCTCAAAGCTGACCCCTTCATTTGGACAGTGAGGAAATTGATGCCCAGACTTTGACGTACAGACTTTGGCACTAAAGGTGCCATTACTTGCCCAGCATTATATAGGCAACAAAAGAGGAGAGATGGGGTTTGACCCTAGGGTCCTCCGACTTCAGATACTGCTGAAGGCTTTTCCCACAGAACCTCATTGGCTCCAGAAGACTCTTCAGATTTATGCACGACTCCATGTATAACCTATTATCAGATTCCTTACCCTTCTCGATAAGAGAGTTTGGAACTCCCTTTTTGGAGAGGGGAGGGGAGGGGAGGGCAGTTGGGGTTAAGTGACTTGCTTACACGGGTCACACGGCTAGTTAAAGGTCCTCCTGACTCCAGGGCCCATGCTCTATTCACTGTGCCACCTAGCAACCCACCAAAAAAATTTTTACTGTTAAAAATGGTTTATACATGTTACTGGGAAAAAATAAAATGTTAAATTAAAAAGGAAAAAAGATTTATGTATGACTCAAGTGTTTGGGGGAAGAGGTATTTTACTTTGCCTTCCCTCCCCGTCCACCACCAATTATTTCAGCACGCTTAACTAGGAAAGGAAAATGTAAAGTTTTCCAGATAGAGTTACACAAGTTCTGTAAATGCATTAACAAATTTACCTGTGCAATTTATCTAAGCATTAACAGACTTATACTCTAAACCTTGCCTCCTATGATATAAGCCCTGGGTTTCTTTTCAAGAATATCATCCTTCTGTTGGCTCACCTCATCCAGAAACCAGGGGAGCTTACCCTACTAGACAGGCTGGCACTCCATGAAAGCAAGGATCATATTTTCATTAATCTTCCCATCTTCCCCAGTTCCTAATGCTGTACTCTGCATAGAAACTCTTGAAATAAATGTTTGCTGAATTGATACAAAGGATATTTTTTTGATCAAACCCCTGTGCCTTAGACAATATAATACAGTCCAGGGGTCAGTCCTGCAGTGTCCCTTATATATTCTGAGGGAAGAAGGATTTCTTCACACCAAAGGAGACCTACAGCTCGCTGCTCTATCCAAAGACAGATCCCACAAAGCCCCTTGTTGGCATATCCAGAGCTAGCCAGGAGGATGAGAAGTAGGAGTTTCAGAGCCTCCTTCTTTTACCTCCACTTAATAGTATTTTATTTCTTTCCAATTACACATAAAGATAATTTTCAACAACCACTTTTATAAGATTTTGAGTTCCGAACTTTTTGCTCCCCCCCCCAATACAGCATGCAGTCTGATACAGGCTATATGTGTACAATCATATTAAACATATTTCTACGTTAGTCATGTTGTGAAAGAAGAATCAGAACAAAAGGGAAAAACCAAGAGAGAGAAAACAGAGAGAGAACATAGTACTCTTTGATCTGCATTCAGACTCCATAGTTCTTTCTCTGATGTGGGTAGCATTTTCCATGGTGAGTCTTTTGGAATTGTCTTAGATCACTGTATTACAGAGTTTCCTTGTTAATTTAGCTAAAATTGGCTACTGTTTTAAAACAATACAAAACTTTTTCAATAATATACTAGACTTCTCTTCTGCAGCTGTTGATTCAATTCAAATATTCATTAAATGTTGAACAATATAGTCTCAGACTCCAGGGATACAAAGATGAAAAATAATTCAAACTCTACCCTCAAGGAGCTTACACTCTAATAATATATGTACAGAAACAAACATGAAAATAGGTAGAATGTGATAGATGTAAGAAAGAAAACCAAAGTATTCTAAGATAAAAAATGTAAGCTCACCTTAAGCTATCAAGTGATCAGAAGCATCATGAACCCAGCACAATGCCCAGCACAGAGTGTATTTAGTAAATTTGATGAACGGGGTATGAATAAACAAAAAACCACGTATTAAGTACTTACTATGGGTAAGCATTGAAGGTACAAACAGAAAAGACTGTCCTTACCCAAGGAGCTCATGTTCTAGTGAGCAGCACAAGCACACGAACTGGGCCTTCCAGGGTTTGGAGGTCAGGAAGACAAAGGGAACTCCCTGTACAAATGCACTGAGGCGTGAGAGTACAGAAGGAGATCGGAGAACACGTAACAGCGGAATACGGTGGTATAGAGCCCTGGACTTGGTTTCAGGAAGGAGGGAGTTCCGATTTAGCCTCTGACACTTACTAGACTGTGTATCTTTGGGTAAGTCAATTAGCCCCAGTCTGCCTTGGCTTCCTAAATCTGTAAGAATGGGGATAGTAGCAGCAACTCTCTTCCAGGAGGATAAAATGAGACATTTACAAATTCCTTTATAAGCCTTAAAGCACTATATAAATGCCTGTCATTATTATGATGGTTGCTGTTGTTGTTGCTTAGCACGCTGAAGCAGTGTAAAATATGACTGTTTAAACCATGTGTAAGGTCAGTTTCCAAGGACATTAATTACTCGTTGTGCTTCCAACCCCCTGTGGAGCCTGACCTAAGAACAGGGATTCCATGTCAATCTTCAGCAGACTAACTCTCACCTCAGGATTCATGTCTTTCCAATATCCCTAAATAGATGCTTAAGAGGACTCTATCTTCATTTTCCAAAGTCATTCCAACTGAACCCCAGCTTACTCTATATCAGGTATATGCTATAAAAAGATTAGTGAGATTTGTTCCCAGAATGTTAAAAATGGCCTAACCAGTCCAAGAACCTCTCCTCACAATGCTATAGATCCAAGGCACATGTACAAGGGAACTTCCAGGTTGGGAGTCATGCAAGAAGAGAGTGCAGCAATCGTGGAAATGGCTTGGGGTACCCAGCAGCTGGAACCAACAAGGTGCCACAAAAGCCAGGAGGCCCTGAGGCTGTACCAGAAGATGGCAAGGACCCTGGGAACATGAAAGACAGAATGGGGATGGTTTGGAGCCAAGTTAAAGGCAGTAGATGCTGGAATAGAAAGCACACATCCCAGAGAGGAAGAGAAAGACCAATGACCCTGATCTGGTCCTAAAACCTGTGACCGCAACACCAAGGCAAGAACTTGAAAAACAAACACTGAATTTGCAAGGCTGAGGACCGAATTGGGGGGAGGCGGGGAGTTGGAGAAGCAGAATGAAGGGAATAGGGAATAACTATTTAAAAAGCAGAATATAATTCTCCTCTTGCTCCCTGGGATTGCAGGAGTTTGTTTGTAAGATACATAATCATTTGCAAAGGTCAAGACCTGGTGGAAGGATGGCAGGTTTGTTCCTGAAGCATCTTTCGATTCCCAGTACTTCACTTCTCAGATAATTTGTTGGGACTAAGGGAACACATCCTGATTAAAACAAATCTCTCTCCCATGGGTGCTACCAACTAAAATGCCATTTGCAATAATAAGCAGATCTTTTAAAATTTAAAGGCCTTCAAACAGGAAGCTCAAATTCATAGCTCCAGCAAGAAGCCAAATGAGATGATACGTAAGGAAAGGAAATTTGGGAACGAAACAGCACGCTTAGGTGGGATGGGATGCTTAGGAAAGGTAAAGGTAGCAGGAGGAGAGTAGAAGAGACCAAAGGAAGGATCGGAGACAACGGCGGGACATGACATGTTGGGTTTCTACAGAAAGAACCAGGCATTTTTTTCTTGATAGGTACAAAAATCTATATAATGAAATAGTGCTATATATATATATATATATATATATATATATATATATATATATATAATATATGCATATACACAAAGGGTCATTAAAATAAGCATAATTTATCTTTATAACAAATTAGGAAATGCCTAAGCTGATACATCTAACATACTAAATTAGCTCCACAAAAACACAACTCTAGGTAAAATAATAGCTGGTGTCATAGAAACAATGTTATACATGGGAAATTATGACTTCATTTTTTTCATCTAGTTCAATGGAATTCACCTAGAAATGGTCCTAAGACAGGACACTTTCTGAGAACTGTTCTTTGACATTTAATGTTTGCCAAATTGTTGTGCAGGGAGATAAAAGAATTGATTTTATTGTAAATGAATCCAAGAGTTGAGATGCAAGCTCTTCTTCCGTAGAATCACTGAAAGCAACTCCAAGACAACTTCAAGAGTGGACAGAACAATGGCAATAGTTCTGATTTCTTCTGCTGAGTCTCTGTATTTTGAGAGAATTTAGTTCCACACAGTTAAGACACAAGAAATACTCTGGATAGTGAAATCTATTTCAAAAAGCATTCTTATCAGTTGAGAATCTAATGTATACAGGCAATTTAGGGTAAGAATTTGGAAATTTATAAAGAGTTGTATGCTTCTGATTTATAACTGGTACTTGATAATTGCTTTACAGACAAAGAGGAATAAGTGACTTGCCCAGGGTCACACAAGTAGCAAGTGTCTGAGGACAGATTTGAACTCAGGAAAAAGGAGTCTTCTTGACTCCAGGTCTGATATTCTATCCACTGCCCCTCCCCAGCTGCCCCAAATGTATAACTCTGGTACTTGATCACCATTTTACAGAAATTCAGTAGGAGCTTACAAACTACAGTGACACGTTGCATGATTTCTACCATTCCATTGCAAACTTTGTCACCAGTCTCCGAGCCTCGACCCTTAAGAAGGAGCTTCATTTATTCTGTGGCAGCAGTGACTTGCACTTGTAATGAGTGCTATCACAAATCTCTCTCTTTCTCTAACCAAATCCACTTGACTGAGTCATTTCTTTGATGCTTTTGTCCGCATATTGTTGATGTTGATATTGCCCATATGGCCTTTTGCTTTCGTTCTTGGATCTTTGCCATTTCATAGGCTCCTTAGGAGGGTAAACCAGTACCAGTTACACTAGATAGATCCAGACTATTTATCTATTATCAATCTTAATTTACCATAGCTGAAGGAAGGGAGGTCTGTTTGTGCAGAAAATATTTCTGTAAGCTTTTAACTTCTTTGTCACATAGTATAAAAATATCTATCAGTCTTTTTCTCTCTTTTTTGGCAAGGAAAAGCTCCTTATATATGGTTAAAATCCTACAACCTTTTATTTGCATACTCTCTGTATCAACTGTCATACATTTTCTAGTCTCTAAATGTAATAATACTTATGACATACAATGTCACACATGATATATAATTACACTAAATGTGTATACACTGTGCATTATAATGTATGCACTACATATATAATTGTTATATTCCAGATGTTCACATTGTACATTACAAAGTAGACATTACATGTTATTTTGAGGCTAGAAAATGTATGACAATTGATATGATAGTAAATCAATTGTTATACATTTTTAGTCTCAAAATGTTATAACATACAATATAATATATTATGTAAAATTATTCTATGATATAACATGCTATCTATTCTTTCATATATTTATATATGATAGAATACGTTATTACTATCATTATTAGAATTTTGGGTCAATACACATGATTTCATCAGTGTAGGAAGATGTCCCAATAAGGAAACTCCTCCTATCAATCCTCATAGGCCACTTTTCTGCAATTTAGTCTTTTTAAAAATTATTAATACATTCTGTTTTTATATTATCACTTCCAAATAAACTTAAGGTCCTAAAGAATTTTCTGAGGGGCTGAAAGGTTAAATTATAATAACAGTTAGCATTTATGTAGGACTTTGAGGTTGCAAAGGACTTTACAAAAATTATCTTGTTTTATACTCAAAACAACTCTAGGAAGTACAATTATCATGCCCATTTTACCAATTAGGAAACCGAGGTAGAGGTTATGTGATTTGCTCAGGGTAAAGACCAACAGACAGGGCCCTGACTGCCTGAATCAACTATACACTTTACATACATCCCCGGATCTCAAGGATCTTTACATCTGAGCAGTTGGGGAGCTCTGGACATTAGGCCCCTCAGAATCCTGACTGGGGGATCACAAGGTCCTTCTCATAAGCGAGCCCTCAAAGCAAAATATCAAGTAAGAGTAAACAGACACTTGTCAGAGCCTGAAGGTGTCACAACTGGACTTGGGGCCTAATTAGAAATGAGCAAAAGGTGTGAAAGGCCTCCCTCAAACAGGCCTCCCTCAAACAAGGCTCCCTCAAACAGGCGTCCCTCAAACAGGCGTCCCTCAAACAGGCGTCCCTCAAACAGGCGTCCCTCAAACAGGCGTCCCTCAAACAGGCGTCCCTCAAACAGGCGTCCCTCAAACAAGGCCTCCCTTATCAGGCTGGGAAGATCTTACACCCCATTAACATCACAGCCTGTTTGCATCAGTGGACTCATCTGTCAAATGAACTGGATAAGGAAATGTCAAACAGCTCTAAGATCTTTGCCAAACCCCCCCCAAAAAACCCAAATAGGGTCAGACATGACTGCAAAATTACTAAACAACAATACCTGTACCTAAAGCAGCCTGCGCTGTTTTTTTGTTGTTGCTATTGCTATTAATTTAAGCTAATGTGAAAAAATAAACAAAGGGAGAGGGACCAGGGGGTATAGAAGTTAACCAAAGATAAACCACAATTTTACTTAAGAGTACTAGGTACATTATGTAGCTTTAGGCATAGCTGACCATGTGTACACTGATGGTAACAGAGGAAAACATCCCTGTGAACTGATTTGAAAGATCACAACTCTCCGGCTTCCCAACATCAGCCTGATGTTCACAGTCTAGCCTAGTCCCAGCATCAGTAAGTTGGGGGAAAAAAACCTTAAAAACCAATTAATATCTTATCTAATTGAACCTTCCTCCCAAAAACCACATTCCAGGTAGGAAAATAAGAGATATATGGAGAGTCTTTCTTCCTCAATTATCCCTCTTCATCGGTTTTAAAGTATTTACTGATTTCCCTGAAAGCACAAACCACTCTAGAACCTCTCCCATCTCTCACACTGCCATATACATAGTAGGTCCTTAAAGTATTTTTTACTTGAACATTACAGATTTTCATTCCTTAAAGCCCAACGCAAAATTATTCCATTCCATCCTATCCATAAAGTCGCTTAAAAACTACAAAGGCGTTTGCCTATAAAGGCAAGCCAGCTGTCCCGGCCAAAAGACCATGGAGTTTAAGGTACAATGAAGAAGAAAACTCCAGGAACCTCAAATTCATGTTGAGGTAGTTTTAAGCTGGTCAAAATAACAGAATTGTAACACATCAGCGACTGCTTCCTCTATAGTGGAAAACAAACGTGAGTGATGAGCTTAAGAAAAATCACATTTCCAGTTTCCTTTAATACTGTTACATATTTCTCGTTTTCTATATCTTAATTCTGTGAGTTCAGCAGCATAATATTATTTCTAAAATTTAATATGGTTAGAGTTTTATCAGAAATTTATAGTTTTGCCTTTAAACACAGTATTTTTTTTAAAGGTTTGTTGCTTTGGGTAACTTAATTAGAACCACGAGCAAAACTAACTTCCCAGTACAAGTCATCTTTATTTTTATATTGCAGAACTGGGGAGTCACTTAGGGCAAACCTTGTGGAGCCTCATCTATTCCATTAGGGAGGGAAGACCTGTAACAACCAGCCACAAACTTCAGCTGACTGTCATTCTTTTTATAAAAGTTAGCAATTATCACCTAATTTTGACCAGCAAAAATAAGCCAACTGTATGAAACGAGATGTTTGCTAAGGTGACATTCAAAATCGACTTACGATGTTTGTTGACTTAGAACTGGCATTTATAGTAAAGACACAGCCACAAAAACCATCAGAGTCATCAATTGGGAGTGGGAGGAGTTCTCACAGCACCTAAATCCCGCTCCCTCATTTTAGAGATGAACAAACTGATGCCCAAAGAGACTATGATTTGCCCATAGTCATAGAGGTAGTAAGAGACACGGATGGGATTAAAATTCAGGTTCTGTGACTCCAAATTCAGTGAAAAAACTCAAAGCTTTTTCCACTGCACAACAGACAGGACTTGGAGCAGAAGGCAGTGGATCTCTTAAGGAAGTCTCCATTAAGGAAGGCCTTAGCAGCCGCATTAGCAGCCGGGTGGCAATAGGGGACAAAGCGAGGACGAGTCAAGAAGACTCATCTTCATGAGGTCATATCTAGCCTCAGATATTTACTAGTTATGTGATCCTGGGCAAGTCACTTAACCCGTTTGCCTCAGTTTCCTCACCTGTCAAACTACCTAGAGAAGGAAATGGCAAAACCACTTCAGGATCTTTGCTAAGAAAACCCCAAATGGGGTCATGAAGAGTCAGATATGACTGAAAAAATGGCTGAACAACCTGGGTTAGAAATAGAGCCAGTAAAAGGCTCCATGAGTAGCCCCTGTGCTTCCAGTCTAGGTAAGGCACTCTCAAATGAATAAAGTTGATAGGAAAGTAATACAGTTCAGCATTTATAAATTATTTATAACAGTTAGGTGGCCCAGCACATAGAGTCGAATAAGGGAGCCAAGGAAAAAGACCTCATTTCTGGCTAAAATTCCTTGAAGAGACAGCACCTGATCTCTTAGAGAAAGATACAAGTAAGTCCATTCCAAGAATAAGAGGTGCCCAGGGCAAATGCACTGCACAAGGAGACAAGAGCGGACCAGGGAACAGGGAGTTAATTAGTTTGACTGAAGTTTAATCACCCGTGTTTGTATAGAACTGAGGATTGCAAAGGGTTTTGCTCACAAAAATCCTATGAAGCAGGCTATACAAATTATTATTATCCCCATTCACAGACTGAGAAACTGAAGCTGAAGTGACTTGTTCATAATCACAAAATTATTACGGGTAGCTAAGATTCTAACTTGATTCGAGTTTTATACTAAGTTATAAAATATAGCTTATTCTACATTTGTGTAGTATACACAAAAGTGAGTATTCAGATATAAATTAGGCTGGAAAGGCAGATTGTAGCCAGATAGTGGAGGGCCTTGAAAACCAGTCTAAAGAAATTATATTTTATTTCACAAGCAATTGGAAGTCATTGAAGATTCTGTGAACTGTTAAGTGCTAACAAGTGCTTAGCACAGAGCCTAGCAAACAGTGGGCACTTAATAAATGGTTGTTAACTGAGTCAGTTTTGCTTTGTTGGAGAAGGAATTCTGGTGTATTGTACTCATCTTCTCTCAGGAAAAAAAGAAGCAAATGACACACAAACACAATTTGGCATCAGAAAATATCTTCCTTTTTTCTTGATTTTTTTTTGCTTGCAGTTAGGTATAGAAGTTCACCTCTACACCAGACTATAGGCCATGTCACATCTATCAGTAATGTACAGAGATAACAGGTATGGATAAGACACTGAAATATGCCAAGATTCCCAGTCATCAAAGATTCAAACATGTTCCATATGCTGTGCTTACTAAGGCAGGAAAACTGTACTGATATATTTCAAAAACATTTCAAGCAGCAAAAACTGGATCAAAATGGGTTTTCTGGTTAACTTTCGGTGAACCAAAATATTCAACTAGTCAAAGTATCCCATTCCCAAACATTCCAGTACATAAAGATGGTACTATAATCTTCTGGTAAATTCAAGTATCTGTGTTTGTTTAATCCTCATGATTACCGAGGCATAAGCAAGGGAGAAGCGTGATGAGAGAATGGTCTTGGTATATAGCTGACACTTTCGAGAAGTGATTTGAAACAAGAACATTTTAGTTGTCCTAATTCTGGCAGGTCAATCTTTTTTAATTTTATATGGATATAAATTGTCCTTCTATATGATTATGCTCTTCACAGCCTAACTTTAATCATTAAATTGTTATCCTCATTGAATCTACACAAAGTTATAGGGCAATGCTTCAAATTCAAAGACAACTATGACAGCCCGCCATTCTCTCCCCCACCCCTAGTCTTCTCTTCCAAAGGTTCGACCTGCCAGTCCCTTCAACAGACTCCTGCATGCACAAACCGGAATCCTTCCAATCCTGGCTGCCCTCCTCCTCACCAACATCTTCCTAAAACGTGACCCCCACAACTAAATACAGTACTCTAGGTGTGTCAGAAAGTCAAAAGTTAGAGTTCTCACGTTTTAATATAGAATTAACAGAATATACAAAATTAACCATTAACAAACAAGAAATATTGCTTTACAAGTCCATTGAATTTCCATACTTCAATGTAGTTTGGTGGAGAAATTGTAAATTTCTTAATTTAAAAGACTAAGCATATTACAAATATAAATTACAAAACACCTACCCCAGTGAGGTATTCTGAGGATTCAGTGAAATTACATAAAGGGCTTTGTAGTCTTTGAAGCACAATAAAAATGTTAGCTATTATTATTATTATTCCTTTGTTCAAGGATAATCGTTAAAGAAAATACTGAGTTTAAGCCACAAGAAGTTAACACAAAACACACACACACAAGCTTTTCATGGCAAATTAAAAGATCATAGATTGGGAATTAGAGATAAATTTACATAAACACATTTCTATTATGGAAATATGTTGAGATTTAAAAGCAGACCAGGGGTGGGGAACCTGTGGCCCCAAGGCCACATGTGGCCCTCTAGGTCCTCAAATATGATCCTCTGAGTGAATTCAAACTCAACAGAACAAATCCCCTTCATAAAAGGATTTGTTCTGTAAAACTTGGACTCGCTCCAAAGGCCACAGCCAATGATCTAGAAGGCCACACATGGCCTCAAGGCCACAGGTTCCCCAGCCCTGATGTAGACGATCACAATGACAAACATTATGCTTGTCTTTTTCCTTCCTCTCTCCCCACATTTATAGGATCTATACCATGAAAATGAAGGTTAGACATCTATGCCATGGGAATGCCTGAAAAGACAGCTAGGCCTCAAAATGCCCGTCACATGGTCTACTTTTAAATCAATTTTGAAAAACACCAGAATTCTAAACCTACGGATCAAAGGCAAGGGTGGAAAATGTAGAATCCCTTTATTTCACACTTAGGATCACCAACATTCTCAAGTTATGTAGGATCTGAACCATCAAATTTCAAATCTATGCTTTTAAAAAGTGCAGCAGTTTCTAGAATAGAACTGAACCTAGAGGATTCATCCCGACACATCCAACTTCACACCACATATAGAAAAGCAAGTTTGGCCTCATCGTGAACTTGTCCTCCATTAAAAAAAACAGCAAAATTTCGGGCAGAGAACAGTGTTCACCAAATATAACTATTAAAGCCAAATTGTCACTATCTATACTAGAACTTAAAGAGAGTTACTGGAAGAATCTCAGCTGTACATACCAGCATTTTGACTCAGCCTCCCATTAGTGTCCTACTAATTTCAAAGTTTAGACCATTCAGTCATCGAGTCTTAAACAAAGGTAAACCCATTAGGATCTAGATTTTATTGAATATTTTGGAGAAATGAAATGACAGGGCCAGGATACTGAACGAGGAAGGGATCTGCACAAAATTCTAAGACACAGATTTTCCAAGCGCCATGAACTTACAGCAGTGTAGACTACAGCAGACTGAATGCTGGATTTAGGAGAGGGGAGCAAAGAGGAAGGGAAGAAGATTGGGAGCAAAGATGAAGGGAAGAAGATTGGAAGCAAAGAGGAAGGGAAGATCTGATCCTCACCAAAACCCTTCAAGGGAGGTTCATTTTTTATCCCCATTCTACAGTTGAGGAAACTGAGGCAAACAGGTTAAGTGACTTGCCCGGGGCCTTATAGCTAGTAAGTATTGGAGATCAAATTTGAACTCGGGTCTAGCCCAGCACTCCATTTTCTGAGAGAAGAAGAGAGACAGACAGACAGAGACACACAAACACAAGCGTTCAAATCATGCCTCAGACACTGGACTTTGTGAGCCTGAATAACTCAAGTAGTTAGCCCTTACCCTCAGTCTTCCCATCTGTAAAATGCAGAAGGGAAAAGGAATAAACATTTATATAGAGCCTACTAGTGCCAGGCATTATGCAATAGCATGCATTAGGACAGGGGTGGAAAACGTTCGTCCTCAAGGCCACACATATCCCTCTAGGCACTCAAGTGAGGGAGGCCCTTTGACTGCAACTGAACTTCCAAACAAGAGTTCTGTGAAGTTTGGATTCAGTCAAAGGGCCGCATGTGAGGACCTAGAGGGCCACACGAGGCCAAAGGCTCCCCACCCCTACTGCAGGAGTATGATCTCATGTAAACTAAATGGAGACTTAAAGAAGAAAGAAAGAAAACACTGAGTGGGTTATTGTGAGAATTCAGTGAGATTACGTATGGAAAGTGCTGTGCAATCTCTGAAGCACAGTATAAATGTTAGCTTTTATTATTGTTATTATTATTGCTATGTTCAAAGAAAATCATTAAAGAAAATGCTAGATTTAAGTTTCAAGAAGTTAATACGAAACCAAAGGGGGAAAAAAAAATTTTATGGCAGATCAAAGGATCATAGATTAGCAGTTAAGAAAGATCCTCAGAACACACCAAATCCAAGAGCCTCATTTTACAGGTAAAGAAACTGAGGCCCACAGACGTCAAGTGACTAACCCAAAGCCATAAAGGTAGTGAGCACCAGAGGCAGGATGGTTGAAAGGTGCTCTAAATGCTGGAGGGTCATTAAATGAAAGGCCAAAATGTTTTCCAGCTCTATGTGTTTGCACAGAAATAAACATTCATTTTGAAGGAGTTCCTTGTCACTTCCTCCTCAGTCCAAGAAATAAATGATGCCTATATAGAAGTATGGGGTTAAACCTAAAGTAAAGGGCTACACCCACAATTGGTGGCCCTGTAATGCTACTGGTAATGGCAAGGACAGATGCAACTAGCAATTTAAGGTGTACACTAAGGTGTTTTAGGGTATTACTTAACAAATGATCACTAAGAGAAAGCAAGGGTTCCCGTAAACTAAAGTGTGTGTGTGTGTATGTGTATTAATAGAAGGCTTAATGAACCATACACCATAAAACTGATTTGTCTGTATATCATAAGAAACACTGCCCCCATGAAATTAAAAGTGATACACCAGGTTTGATGCCTGACTGCTCATGAATAAGCAGCCTGCCTGGAACTACTAGATGTTTACACAGCAAAATAATAAATGTTGCAAAAATGTCGTGGATAAGAGACTAGGGAACTTCTGCCACGGACTTACTCTTCCCAAGTCTGTTTCTCCACATATAAAATCAGGGTAATATTGACTGCTTGGCTCCAAACAGATTTATGGGCATTAAAAGGACATAAGTTCTTCAGTGGAAGATCACTACAGTATATAAAAACTAAGTAATACTAAATTACAGAGGCACTCTTGGAATGAAAGATACCATATCATTTTCTCCTCCACGGGGCATCATTCATTACACATATCACCCAGCTCGCTCCTTCACACCAAGATATCCCAGTATAGGAAATTCTTTTCTTGTAGGAGACATCTGCCTTTTATGCAATAATCATTCAACAAGCAACGGCCTATTCTTCCATAGCCTTCTCTAACAAGCTTCCTCTAGGACAGAATGTCTGGGGTCTGTGAACTTATTTTACATCTTGATAACTGCCTTTCTTTCAGACTACATCTACTATCTGTCCCAGGCTGAGGTACAGTGTCTACTCACCGGAGATCCCACTGCTCATCAGTATGGAAGCTGAGACTTACTGTTTCTAACCTGGGACAGAAAACCCTTCTTTTGGCAGGGTGCTCCCCACTCCCCACTCTGGGGTTCATGGTACTGGTACCAGCTCAGAATTCAAGAGCTCAATCCATCCACCAGCTTCACCCTCCTCAGTAACACAGACCATATAAGTCACTATAGCCAATAACTATATTTCAATATAATTGTTGTTGTTCAAGGGTTCCATGCATGGCCATGTCCAACTCTTCATAACCCGATTTGGGGTATTCTCAGCAGAGATATTGAAGTGGTTTTCCATTTCCACTTCAGTTCATTTGACAGGTGAAGAAATTGAGGCAAACAGGGTTAAGTGACTTGTCTAGAGTCACACAGCTAGTAAGTATCTGAGGCTAGATTTGAACTCATGAAGAAGAGTCTGCCTGACTCCAGGCAGGGCTGTTCTATCCACTGTGCCACTTGGCTGCCCAGAAGGTATTTAACTACTTAATGACTGACTGACATTGGAATGGTAGGAGGAAGGAAACTGGGAAGCCTCTAGACTTTAAAGTTCCCCTCTTTAACCAAACCTTCCATCTTAATCCATCTCCCTCCCCCTATCTGAGGCAGTACACAGATATTAAAGTTTCCACAAACTGACAGAACTAATCTCAGAACAATTCCCCCTTCAGAGTGATTTCAAGCTAAGTGATTCCCCTGGAATTTACAGCAGAAACAAGCATTTCATGGCAGCTTAGCTTTGTCAATCTGTCAACCCACACCTCAACACCACTCCCCCCTCTTCCAATCTGTCCACCCATTAATACTCCCCATTAAGGAAAATACCGGTCGTAAGAAAAGTCACAATGAAAAGTGGCATTCATGCCCACAATTATAGATATTTAAACCCAAGGACTAGCCCTTCAATCAGCTTCTAAAGATAACTAAAATTAAAACTAAACATACCCCATATTTCTTTCAAAAGGTGATATTATGGTTGACCAAAAAAAAAAAGATACAGTCTTATAAAGTACCAGCGTTCTTCAAGATCCAAGATCATCTTTACTTACTTAAAATATAGAGTCTTCAATTTAAAACAGTTAAAGGCAGGAAATCGCAAAAAAAAATCAGTTTAGTGAGCAATTATTTGTATTTCCTGAGCAAATGTTGTTTGGGCTAAAGCCTTCCCAGAGAACTCCAGCCCTCTCCACTCCATCCCCTTAGATGACAACAGTGATTCATCCACTCCCATCCCACATCTATAACAGAAAGGAATAAGAGCTAGGGCTTCATTCATTTTCTCTCCTGAGCTCCTTGGTTAAATAAGGAAACTAGATCTGTGAGTCTAAAGATGCCTATCTGCTCCAAACCTTACCTAATTATCATTTTCAAGCTGTGACACTGGGCAAATCTATAAAAAAGGTAACATCTCCCAGAAAACAGTCCCAAAATACATTTTAGCAAAATACTTGTTAAGCAATTCTCTTTTCATATTCAAAAATGTGAATTTTTGATATGAAGGCAAAGGAATTAGGAAAAGCATTACAATTGGCATTTGGGAATTTCACCCTAAAAAAATCTTGTTTTAGTCTAAGAAGAGCTCAGAAGATTCCCAAAGTTTTTACCCAATGAGTCTAATTGCAATTTTTAAAGGCATCCAAGTAGACCTGAATTTCAGCAGTTTTCCCCCCACCATTCCCTTTTAGATACAATCAATTCCAAGCCTTGGATAGCACCAAAGAAGCTTTAAACAGATCACAACATCAAAACACTATTAAGTGAGTGAGGATAGAAAGGTAAAGATTTAAAGCCATATCCAAACTGTTCTTGCCATCAGTCATGAAACAGAAAACAGAGTCAGGTATAAATAATCCATTTTATCTTGAGGTGATATCCTTTTAACTGCCATCAAAGCCCTTTTCTGCCATCTGGCCAGTCCCTAGTTAATGCTCAAGGGTATCAATAAGGCTAGGTGTCTCCTTAGTACTGGCCTCCAGTATACCTCCATTTCCATTCTAGCTGGCAAAACTACTTAATGCATTTTTTTTCATCCTTCTCCAAGTGTGGGCTGTTTAACTTCTTGATTTGAGACCTACAGAGTTTAGGCATAACTTACCAAAGTCTGAAGTTTGATATTTATCCAAGCCACAAAATTTAAAGTTATTTTCAAAGGTGGTATAATCGCTTTTCTCCAGCCAAAAGCAGATGTCAAAAATGTTTTTCTGAGCCAAAATAGTTAGTTACTGTAGGACTTTACCAATATGATCACCTTTACAGCCAAGAGGAATGCCCCTCTTCTCACAATCCCATAAGATTAAGGGACAAGTAGTAAGGGTCAGACACAGTTTATTTAAATAAAAAATTTAAATTACGCCAGCTGTGGTTTATGTGTTTAATCTGAAGTACAGGAAAACTTGAAGCTGTGCCATGTAAAACTAAAGTGTTACTTTTAGAGCTAAGAATGATTGGAGTTTCTTTAAATTCTATCAATAGTAACAAGATAAAATATTGAATTACTGAATGACCGCCGACTTTCTTAGATATAATTTGTTGAAAAGCCTTTCCAGTACAACATGGTAATGTTAATTTTCTAGCAATGATTAGATTTGCTGAGTTATGAGAATTTTTCAAAATTTGGTCTTCAAAGCTAGACTTTAGCCTTTTTATTAGGAAATCTAGGGAAAAAAATCTTCGCAATTGCAAATTTTAAATAAGAAAAAAAAGTTGTTAAATTAGAAAAAAAAAGTTGTTCCTCTTTTCAGATTATACTGATTTTCTAATTACTACTACCTGTGCCTGAGCAGATGAAAACATCTCCAGATTTATTCTAATTTGACCACTAAATAGTGACAACTGGCCACATTCAAGAAGTTTCCTCTCATCTCAAAATTTTATCAAGCATTAAGAAATGCCACTGTAAGAACTGGAGAATCAACACTAAAAGGTGTTCTTTCCCTTACGAATAATGCATACTACCTGCCCCCCAAAAAATGCACTGCTCATTTTTTTTACTGTCCAATTTCTCAGAATAAAAGATTTATCTTTGCCTAAGTAGTTTTGGGGGTTCCAGATACAATATTGCAAACTATTATGTGGTTAACATGTATCAATTTACATCAAATTTGCTCAGATCGGGGCGGCTAGGTGGCGCAGTGAATAGAGCACTGGCCCTGGAGTCAGGAGGACCTAAGTTCAAATCCGGCCTCAGACACTTAACACAAAAACTAGCCGTGTGACCTTGGGCAAGTCACTTAACCCCAACTGCCCTCCAAAAAAAAAAAGGAAAAAAAATAATTTGCTCAGATTTCACAAAGACTACAAATGTTAATCTTTCCATTTCTTTTTTTCATCAATCAACCTACACAACACATTCATGTGAAATAAGTTATCATTATTTCCTACTTTGGAAGGGTTACAACACCAACACAACACAATTTGCCCAAGGCTAAGCAAATAAATCAGCTACAGAACTGAACTCAAAAGTGAGAGATTCCTGACTCCCAGTCCTATGATCTAACCAGCAGACCATGACAATGACCACAACTAGCCTCCTACAGGGTTAATACAAGGCAACTCAAATGTTCCCCTCTAAAATAAATATTAATAATCTTCCACCACAGAACTATTCTGTTGTGCTGCAGGTGACCTTGATTCTTGAGGGCTATGCCAGCAAAACATAGAGTCTGTCTGATCCTAGAAAGCTAAGAAATTTCCAAGTAGAGCCCCAAAGATGTTATCCAAACATTAGATTACTACCTGTGGAGTAGTGTAGGTCATCCTCAGGAGATTAAACAGATCACCAGCAAAAAAAAAAAAAAATCTGGCCACAATTCAATAAATCATTTACGAAGACCCAGATCTTAAGTCAGCCAAAGGAGGACCTACTTTGCTGAAAATGCAGAACTTGTGTAAAGTATATCATTCTTAATAATTAGAATGCATGATACAGTGGGGAAAGATAACTAGATTGAGAGTCAAAAGACTTGGGTTATGTGTTGTTCATGTGACTATGGGTAAATCAATCTTACTGGGCCTCAATTTCCTCAGCTGTAAAAAGAGAGGGTTAAATTACATCAAGGATTCTTAACCTGGGATCCAAGGACAGATTGTCATGGTCCAAGATTCATGAATTTGGATGGGGGAAAATGTACCTAAATGTATACTAATCTTTCATTTCCTTCATAATCTATTCTGAGAAGGGGTAATAGACATAATAGACAAAAACTGACATTAAAATAAATTGACATAAAAGACATAAATGTCGCCAAACTGCCAAAGGGGTCCATGACACACACCAAAGAAAAAAAAGAAAGATTAAGAATTCTATAGACTACATGATCCTGCCCTAAAGTTATAGAATTCTAACAATAAATTAGGACTTAGGGATAGGTCAACAGACCTGTCTGCAGCCTCCAACCAATGTGCATTTTCTTACATATAGTGCTAGTCAAGGCAAATTCCAGAGTTAACATTTCCCAGAACTCTTTTCCCCAGACCAAAACAGCCCTATCCAGCCTACAGAGCGTGGATCCCATCCCAAGTCTGGGTCCATCTGCTTTGAAATATAGAATACAGGACATTAAGGCATAAAAGGGAGACAAACATCATCTAGTTCAAATATCTCATTTTATAGTGGAAGAAAACCAAGGCCCGGAGAATAGCTTTATGAAAAGCTAGAGATCCTAGTTCAATTTCAGCATTTGGGTTTACCCTGGGACACCACCCGGTCAGTCTCAGGAGGTATAAAGCAAGGTCAGATAATAACACCTTATCTTCCATCTACTATAGTAATCTTGTATGTTCTGGTTTGTGTTCTCTCACCCTTGAATTTAAGTTTCTTGAGGATAGAGACTGTTTTCTCTCTTTGCATCTCCAGTTTCCAGCTCAATGCATGGCACAAAATAAGAACTTAATACTTGTTGCCTGATAGTAAGAATCTCTTTTCCTTGGAAAAGTATCCATGGCCAAAGTCAAACTTCTTTCTTGGGGTGGGAAAACTAGAGTGTTGGGTTTCCCTGGCTATGGATCTCAGGAAATCTTTTACTTTGATTTCTGTTAGGCACAGCTATTTATTTGATAGGAGATCAAAGATGAAAAGAATACTATTTTGACCTGAAAAATTAATTTATTGGGGAGACATTCTACAGTCACTATTCTATTTACTACTTTAAGTAATAAGTTAAGCATTTATTAAGTACCTACTATATTCCAGGCACTGTGCTAAAGCTGGGAATTAAAAAAAAAAACATCAAAAGATTGTCCTGGCCCACAAGCTCAGAATCTAACGGGCTAATCTAATCAAATCAACTTCACCATAAGAGACATCCGATATAAACAACTTTAAAGCTACCCTAGTCTCAAGCTTAACAGCTTCATTCCAAAGGCACCAAGTCAAAGAAGACGAAATGGGAGGCCCGCGAGGACAGGGAAGGTGGAGAACCAAAGGACCATCAAATTAATCTGCTGTGAAGTTCATAAATTTTGTAGGAATATCTTTTCAGAATGCCAACGGCTGTATTTTAAGCCAAAAGGACCAAAAAGAACATCTTCCAGAAATGGCGAGTCTTTGGCCAAGATACCTTCTTTTTTAAAAACCCTCGGCACGAACAAAGCACCTGGTGGTATGGATGCCTGGGAACTCACCTCTCCACGCTACACCCAGCTCCCCAACCAGAACACCACTGTTGGCATACCAAGCCACCTGCTCGGCAATTCCACCCACCAGGGGAGAGGGAAAGAAAAAAGGGGGAGAGAAGTTTCCGGAGCAAGAAACTCCCACGACTTAGGCGAGAGTGACTAGGTCAAGGCAGTTCCCAGGGAGGCCAGCTGTGCTCCCTAGGCTCCGAGAAATGTTCCATCATCCCCCGGTCCTTCTCCATCTCCTCCCTCACCCCCTCCACACACACCCATTACCACAACACACCACATACTCTCCAGACGACCTGGAGCTTCTATGGGAAAGCAAGGATCCGGAGCAGCATTCAATTTGGGGGGAGGGGCATATGTGCACGTAGTTATATGCATGTGTATGTCTACACATAAAGATGTTAAGCAACGTCTTTAAATGGCAGGCTGCATATAAGCTCATTTTGTAAACACACACGTAAGAACGAATCAGATAGAGACAGTTAGAGAAAAGTCACTGACCCCCAACGCAGAGCCAGCACCAACCACCTCCCCCCAAAAACTGTCAGCACCACTGGCCCTGGACACAGCGGGATGCTGGAAAACGTTCGTAGCGAGAAAGACCGCCAGATCCTCCAACCCTCCAGTGGGGCAATAAGCAGAAGACCCTCCCCATTAAATGCTGCAAATCCTGCCCCAACCCCCACCCCGAGAAACACCGCCCCCCCCAGGTCATGCTAGGTAGGGGCAATGTTTGACCTGGGTTAGGCGCTGCCTAACTGTCCAAGAGCTGGTAGAGGAAAGGAAAGGGAAGGAGAAGGAAGAGAAGCTCACCTCTTCATCCTGTTCTTCCTGCGACGCGCTGCTGCGCTCAGCTATGGGCAGCACGGCTCCCCGGCTAGCGGGCTGCCCGGCTGCACCGCGATCCGCCTGCGGCTCCAGCTGCGGCCGCCGTCGGGCTTCTCCCGGCCCTTCTGCGCCCGGGGCTGACTGGGCAGGAGGAGGCGGCGGCGGTGGAGGCTGCTGCTGCTGTCCGCTGGAGGAGGCGATCTGGGCACTAGACTCCCCTTCCTCCGACAGAGTTTCGGAGCCAGAAGAGGACACAGACGAGGAGGTGCAGGGGGACGCGGCTGCAACAGGAACGGCCGCCAGAGCAGGGATCACGCTGCTGCTGCAGCCGCGGCGCGGCACTGGCTCCGGCGGCTCGGAAAGTTTCTCACCCATTTCCCTCGCTCTCCTCGAAGTGCAGCCTCGGCACTGGCCGAAGGGGACTGACCCCCAGTCCGGGAGACTGCTCGGGGCGCCCACGTCAGGAGCCCACGGATGCGGCGTGCATGCCGCGCTGCCTAGCCTCCGGCTGGTTCTCACTCTCTTCCCCCTGGCCAGGTGGGGAGAGGCGCGCTGGGCAGTCGGGGGAAAGGACCGCGGGCTGCTACATGACCAGCTCGGGGCTGGGAGACACCGCCGCCAAGTTTGCTGCTCCGGAGTCGGCGGCGGTGGCGCTGCTGCTGCTGTTGCTGCCGGGGCTGGGGAGGCGGCGTCGTAGGGGGATTCCTGTGCGCAGGGACATGCTAAGCAGGCGCCAGCAACGACTCCCACCTCCACCGTTCTCTCCGGCGCCCGCTTGCCCTGCCTGCTCACTTCTCCCCGGGCTGCTGCCGGGGCTGGAGCTGGAGCGGGGGCCGCTCCTTTGGCTAAACCTACCTCCGGACCCGAGAAGGGGCTGGCGGGGAAGACGGGCAGCCGCCCGAGCCAATGGAAGGGCCGGCGGTGGGAGGAGGCTGCGGCGCCCCAAGCCGCGGGCGGGCTAGCGGGCGTCAGGTAAAGGCGGGGTAAGGAGGGACCCCCGGGGGAGGCCCAAGAGTGAACTCCGCTGGGGTGCAGGGGGTCCGGAGCGCCAGGATTCCAAGTTTGGGAGTCCAAGGAAGCACGGAGACAGGAGGAGGATGGCCCACAGCCAGGACACTTGACGGAAGCTTCCAAACTTGGGGAAGATTGTGAAAGAAGTTGCTGGCCGGCCCTGGAGGCGGCAGAGGGTGCCTGTGAACGCCTGCGGAAGGTCGGGAGCTCATCCTGGCAGTGGGGACACTCTCTGCGTGAGGCCCAGGCGAGACACCTCCGAAGAAAGGCCAGGCACCGAGCTTTAGATGCCGAGTCAAAAAGAAAGAAGCCGGTTTTTATTGAAAATTGGAACTCCTCACGTGGAGTTTTCCAGAAGCTGAGTTTCCATCCCTGTTTTTGCGGGTAACCTCTAGGGCAGTCCATTGGAAGCAATTTACCACGGATTAGTGAATGGACTGGACATAGCTCAGGTCTTCTGGAGAAGAGAGAACGCTGTCCAGCATCCCTTCCCACCTCTGTGGGGTCTCAGCACCAACTAGGCAGACAACTCGTGCCTTTGTCAAGTCAAGGTTTGCCTTTTGCTAGCCCTGAACTGGACGTGCAGAACAGCATTTTGGATCTTCCACTGGGTTCCCTTTCACACTCTTTCTTTTACTGTCATTACTTAAAAGAACTAATAATAATATTGAAATTTCCATCCCCACTTTGATGCCAATGGTAGATTGATTCTCCAGTCCTTATGTAGTAGGAAGAGGCACTGTGAGTTACCACTGAGTATCAGGGCTTAACTGCATCTGTAGAATAGGACTGATTAAGCCCAGCTGGTTCACTATCAGCTCTATCAATCAACTTCTTAAGTGATATCAGCTCTAAAGCACAGATACCTACAATTCATTTGAACAGCATTCTGTAACCTTTAAAGTGCTTTCTTCTCAGCATCGTTGTAAAGTGGATCTTCCGTGTATGATTATTCCCATTTTAAAGACAAAGAAACAAAGGTTTTGAAAGGTGTGACTTGCTGGGATAACACAGCCATACACACAATCCAACCCAAATTACTACGTATATATTTTACATATATCTGGGCATATATTATTGCCCCTGTAACATATAAATTCAATGAGGGAAGGACTTGGGGGGTGAGGGGGGAGGAGAAGGTAGTTGCCTGATCCTAGAATAGGCTGTAGCTGCTTAATACATGTTTGTGGATTGCTAATATTTAAGGGTCAGAGCCTAGAATCAAACCCAGATCTTCCAGGTTCCCTCTGCTTCCTCCTATACCTTTTGTCAAGTTAGCCACTGAGCTTTGACAGTGTAATTCGATACATTAAAAGAAGTCGGTCCGTGGATATGCATAGGTGTTTGAGTTAGGGGGTTCCTGGCCTAGAAGATAGAGAAACATCATTTTAAATGTATTACCAAATTGCAAATAACTTAAGGGCAAGGGACCAAACTTTATTTAATCTATCTCCTAGGCCTACCTGAGTACACAGCTCAGATTAAGCCATTAATTTGATATTCTATTGTAATCCTTTTAGCACTTCGAAGGACCAAACAGGTAGTTGACTGAACATTAATTTTTTTGTAATTTTTCTTTGAAACAAACATTTTCATCTTATTTTAATTTCTTTTGCCATATAGAGAAAAAATATACCACATCAATTGGTGTATGTTGTTCCTCCAAGCCTTCTGGTATTCAAAAGTAGCTGAAAATCTCTAAAGGGTCTCCAGGGCAGCTAGACATCTGATGTAGTAGAGGTAGTACCAGTCCTGGAGTCAAGAGGATCTGAGTTCAAATTAAACCTCAGACACTTGCTAGCTGTGTGACCTTGGGCAAGTCACTTAACCCTGTTTATCTCTGTTCCTCATCTGTAAAATGAGATGAGAAGGAAATGGTAAAGCCACTCCAGTATCTTTGCCAAGAAAACCCCAGATGGGCTCATGAAGAGTCTGATGTGACTGAAACCGCTCAATAAATAAGGGCTTCCAATATTAACTGCAGATCTTGAGTTGGAAGTTCAATTAGCCATCTAATAAAGAAAATTACTTGTAGCTAAGTTGTTTTGTAACAGCTTTGGAAATTTGGAAATTTTCCTAATTTTATCCATTATATTGAGCTGTGAGATCTGACAATATGATTCTTCTCACCGGGAAAAAAAATAAGAGTGGATTTTCATTGCCAAAGAGAAAAATAGAGGGTCTGAGAATGGTAGGTATTCTCTAGTCTAGAACACAAAAAACATTCATAGAATGAAAGGAAGATTCTAGTTATTTAACTTCCTGAGGAGTGTGGCTGTCCTGTAAGCAGAGCTTTCACAGTAATTTTTCCAACCCAGACCCTCCCAGTCCGACATGTGTGGGAGGAGCACTAGTCTTTATCTGAGCCCATCTGTGGCTAAATCTTCACATCCCATGTGAAAAAGGGAACTGAGGTGAGTGATTTAGATGAAATGGAAAGGTGGTTTTAGCTCTGAGGACTAGCTATGTGACCTTGGGCAAGTCCCTTAACCCTATTTGCCTCCATTTCCTCATCCTTGAAATGAGCTGGAGAAGGAAATGGCAACCACCCCAGTGTCTTTGCCAAGAAAACCCCAAAAAGAGTCACAAAGAGTTGGACACAACTGAAACAGCCTAACAGCTAAGGCGTAGGGAGGAGACAGGAGATAGAGTCACCCAGATTATCACCAAATCATAGAGTACTTCAGAGTTAGAAAGGATTTCTTCACTATATAGTCCCAACCCTACCCCACAAAGAATTCTGTTCTTGAAGAACTTTAATGAGAAGTCACAGCCTCCTGATAGAGTCCGTTCTTCTTTGGGATAGCTCTAATTTTTAAGATTTTTTTTTCCTAACATCAAACCTAAATGTGCCTTTTTGCAACTGCAAGCCCTTATTCTTGGTTTTATTTCTGGACATCAAGTCGAAATCTCTTTTCCATGCCCTTAGATATTTGAACACAATTATCTTATTGCCCTCTGAGACTTCTCTGCTAAAATGCATCAGTTCTTTCAACCTGTCCTCAAGGGGCATGAGTCAAAGACCCTGCATCCTGTTTGTCCATCATGGATGTTTCTTGTCAGTGTCATCCTATTGAGCATCTGGTAAATGCTAAGGATACAAGGACAAAAAGGAAACACTCCATGTATGTCAATATATGTAAATATAAAGTAAAAGAGTTGTGGGGCCCTCAACATTTATTGTTTGTTATTTGTCCTTTTTCATGAGGGTCAGTGGCATTGAGGACTAATGTCTTGACTAATTAATGAACTGGATTTAAGTCTCTAACACCAACTTATTCCTGAAAATGATGATGTCTTTCGTGATGAAGCTTCAGATTGTGTTAGCTTCTCTGACTGCTGTATCCCACTGCTGACTCATCTTGAGCTTGTGGTCTACTTAAGCCCTCAGATCTCTTTTGTGACACTTACTTTGTAACTACATTTTCCCTATTCTTTTCTTATGAAGTTGACTTTTCTGAAACCAGGTGTAAGATTTAATAATTATCCCGGTGAATTTCAGCTCATTAGATTCAGGCCAATGTTATAGCCTATTGCAATCTTTTTGGATCTAGATTCCAGTATATCAGTTATGTGTCCCAGCCTTGTACCATCTGCAGATTTGATGAGTGTGTCATCTATATACCTTTATACAAGTCACTGATTAAAAAAGAAAGCTGTCAAAGAGAATTTCCATATTCAGAAGTACCAATATTCCCTTATCTGATCATAATTTGGTGTTCTTCTGTGCGGCTAGGTGGTGAAATGGATAGAGCAAAGGACCTGGAGTCAAAAAAGTTTGAGTTCAAATCTGACCTTAGCCTCGTATTAGCTGTGTGACCCTGGGCAAGTCACTTAACCCTGTTTGCCTCAGTTTCCTCATCTTTAAGATGAGCTGGAGAAGGAAATAGCAAACCATTCCAGTATCTTTACCAAGAAAACCTCAAATAGGATGACAAAGAGTTGGACATGACAGAAAAAAAGTCATTCTACTTCTCCCTGTGCTTTGGAATCCCATATCTCGTACTTTGTCCTCACCATGATCTCTAATCCTTTGATCTCCCTGTACTGGCTACCCTCTCCTCCTTTCCTATCTTGACAAATTAGTGAACCAGTTCATTTCTACACTGTCCTTTTCTCTTGGGACTATTGCTTCCTTTTCCTTGCTGATCTTATCCTGTCAAGCCTTACTTTTGCTTTTCAGTCCCCATTTGGGGTTTTCTTCCAGAGATATTTAAATGATTTGCCATTTCCTTTTCCAACTTATTTTACAGATGAGGAAACTGAAACAAGCATGGTTAAGTGACTTACCCAAGGTCACACAGCCAATATGTATCTGAGGCCAGATTAGAATTCAAGAGGACCAGTCTTTCTGACTCTAGGCCCTGTGTTCTATCCATTACACCACCTAACTACCCCATATAATGTATAGTATATGTTATATACATATATAGTATATATTTATATGTATTTTAGATATATTTTTAGATATAGTATATATAAGTATATTTATTTATACATATATACATATGTATATATTTATCTTGTGTATATGTAATTGTTTCCATGCTGGCTCCCACATTAGACTAGGTGTGCCTTGAGATCAGAGACTGTTTTATGTGTCTCCAGCATTTAAAACAGTGCCTAGCACATAAGGGATGTTCAATAAATTCTTGTTTACTGACTGACCCAGGGCCAAGGACAGATATGAGAAATAGCCTGGCATGGTGGATAAACAGTTGACCTCAGAACCACAAAGACCTGGTTATTACCTTTGGTACATCTTGGTTGTTGTGACCCTGGTCAGATCAGTTAAGCTCTCACTTAAGCCTAGGAGACTCTCTAAGCTGAAGAGCAGCTGCTATACTGATCTGTGATAAAAAAGAAGGTTTCGACATAAGGAGTTCCCTATCCCAATGAGATCAGAATTTAGGTCTACAACTTTATGCATGTAAACTGTAAGGATCCTTAGGTCAGGCAGATACTAAGTTCTGTTTTTAGTTGTGCACCTCTAACCCTTTGAAAGGTCAGCTGATCAGCATCTATTATTCTCTAAACACTGGGTGTATAAAGAAAGGCAAAAGACAGATCCTGCCTTCTGGGAACTCTGATGGACATGGAGAGGATTTGGTGTAGGGTGATAAAACCAATCTCCTTCCCCTAAATAAAAGGTAGAAAATCACTAACCCTTGACCCCACAGGAATTCTCCCAACCCACTGATTTGTCTTCATTTGACCTTCTCATGATTGGTGTATTCAAAGATAAGTCTATTTACTCTAGACTGGTATATAGCTGTCCCTTCCACTTTGAGACTTTCCCTATCATGGCTTCAATATATCTAGGGTTGGCATAAGAAATCAAGTGGGAATTTTGGAGGAGTTTTGTAGAAGCCCCAGATGACACTCAAGGGTCAGCAGACTACACAAAAAAAGTTTAGAAACTCAGAAATGCATTAAATGTATGTATATTATATTATCATATATCATATTATATATTATCAACAAATTTTATCCTTTAATACCATAATAATTTGTAATTCTTTTCTGGTATGAAGGGAGGGTTAGAACAATTTTATATGGATTTTATAGATCGCTGGGGTGCCATATTCCTCACCCCCATGATGTGAGAGAGATAACTGTATCTGTAAGGCTCCAGCTCCTTTAATATACCTTGGTAAAGCATACCTTTTCACTGCCTGCGTACACCCTTCTCACTCTATAATTTAGATAGAGTACCAATTGCCTGGACTGGGGTTATATTGGTGACTTCATTTCCCAGAGCCAGTGTAGTCCTGGGACCCAATGACAACAGTATGGCAGAAACACGTAGCTTCTTCCATATTTTATTTGTAGGAGTGAGTGTTCCACTTGTGGTTTGTAGCTATCAATAAGCCATATTATTAACATAGAGATGAGTGTGGTTGTGCTTTTATTCCTTGAGATGGAAGGCCAAACTAACATAATATCCTTGGGAAGAAGGCCAAGCAAATACCACTTCACTGACTCACTCAATTTTCCAAGACTAATCTACCTGGGGCTTACCCTCAAGGGTGCCAACCAGACTTAAGAAATGGTTGTCCCAAAGTTAGAAGATTATCAAAATGCTAGGGTAGCTCTAGGATTAATCCAGAATTCAGATAGATTTTAAATGCCCAAGGGCAAATCTAAATGGTCATTAAGCACCAGACACTGCACTAAACTGGGCTGGGGATATAAAAGGAGGCAGAAGATAGTCCCTACACTCAGGGAGCTCACAATCTAAAGGATTATAATTCTACTAAAGGTTATAGAGTCTATATAATTTTATGGGTTTTTTTGAGGGGAGAAAGCAAGACAATTGGGGTTAAGTAACTTGCACAAGGTCATACAGCTAGTGCGTCAAGTGTCAGATGTCACATTTGGACTCGGGTCCTCCTGATTCCAGGGCTGGTCCTCTATTCCCTGCGTCACCTAGCAGCCCTAGATTTTATATGATTTTATAATGCCTAATGAGGTGTGCCTTTCCAAGTGATCTTGGCACATGTTCTTAACCAAGAGACCTTCTAGGTGGCACAGTAAATAGAGTACCAGCCCTGGAATCAGGAGGACCTGAGTCCAAATCCATCCTCAGACACTTAACACAAAAACTAGCTTGCGACCTTGAACAGGTCACTTAACCCCAATTGCCCCTCCAAAAATCAAATAAATAAATAAATAACAACAGAGACCTTATACAGGTGGAGGGTGTGGTAGGTATGTATCTTTTCCTGGCTTTTAAATGTCTTAAATGATTTGGAGGACAGGAAGAGATGGAGGAAGAGACTATGGAGCTACAGAGTAAAATCATTCCACTTAAGAACACTTAGTCACAGCTTTCCTCTTGGGGATGTCTAACACTTGCTAAAAGACAATACAACTCCTCCGTTCCCAGAGCCTCCCCCAGTATGAAAACACAACCCAGTGCAGTTGTGACAGAACTAGCTCAGCCTACAGAATTAGTACTTTAAGGAGACAAAAGCAAGGTTTCATTCTTCCCCATACTGGACACCAATCCCCAGTGTCTGTCTAGTAAATTGCCTGGCACTCAGAGGGCACAACAATTATCTGTTATCTTTCAAAGTTATAGAATCATGTCAGTTCTTCACCTTCCATTGTACGAAGCAATAGAGACCTGACTTTGTCTTTTTCTGTTATTCTCTGTGTGGGCAGATCTGTGTACAAAATCTCCATTTCTGTCTCATTGTGTATTAGGAAGGGCTGCCATAGCAGCTCATTAGACTCTTGGCATGTCTCATTTCACGTGCTATGCCTTGAACATTCTGAACGTTAAGAATGAATATTGCCACGGCAGGTCGTGCTTATTTCTGAATGTACCTGCAACTAGGATCTCTTGAGCTCAGCATGGACACATGCACAAAAATAGTCAAATTAGTTCCTTGCTATTGAGCCAAGACCTGCCTACCTTTGTATATGAAAATGACAACATTATTCACTCTAGTTAGACTTGGAGTTATGTTTGTAATGGGGTGGGGTTCCCGTGATGTGTTGATACTCCCCTTGTCTGATGTCACCCCCCCACCCTCACTCCAATTGATAGAATGTACTCAAGAAACAATGATAAAGAAATGTCCTGGATTTTGTAATCAAAAGAAATGGACATTCTCATGACAATAACAGGAAATCTCAATGTGATAAGAAGACAAAATTTAAGATGATGACCTCATTATATTAAAAAAGAATCCTACTTTTTTTCCATTTGTCCTCCTGAATTGAATATTCACAGCTGAAAAGTTGGTAGTGATTTTTTTTCCTTTCTTGCTCCCTTCCACTCAACATGTACTTTTTTGTTTATAATAAGCCCTATTTTTCTTCAAAAATATTTATTAGATTCTCTTAGTTCGTGGAAAATGGAAGACGGTATCATATTTCTTGCCTTTTCAACAGGGGGAAGAGGTTAAAGGGAGGGAGAAAACTAGAATTAAAAATAAAATTTAATTAAAATACAAAAATTAAGAAGAATTGGAAGACTTTTACTCATTTTGACTCATAGAGATCTACTTTCAAAAACAAATGATTCAAGGTTTTTCATTTTCAGAGTTTGGGGCAACCTCATTTGACTTTATCCACGCTATGCAATAAGCAATAATTTCCCATCACTTAGGAAAAAGAGATTTTTGAATAAGAAGTTCATATAGCACAGTTAAAAAGGGTTCATTAAAGGCTATTCGCAGAACCACAGACTGTGGCATCTGGGACAAAAGTGTATCCCTGGAAAGGTTATCACCTTTTCCTCATGAGTCTCTTTCCATCCTCTCCTTCTCCTCAGACATTCATGAAGAGAATGGCTTTTTTGCCCCTCCTCTGCTGCCACCGTTCTTGCCCTGCCCTGCCTAACCGGAGCTGGGCCACATTGAGCCAGTGTGGGCAACAGCTTTTGTAATTCTACCCTCCCACTCTTAGGTGTGTGCCTGGAGTTGGAACCCACACCCTCAGTCTGGCCCTGTTCATTTGATCAGCCCTGAATGCATGGTTACCTTAATCGAGGTTGGGATGCTTTGTTTGGATGGCAGTTATTAATCTAGAAGCTGTTATACAATGGGAAAGCCAAAATGGAGGCTCAAGATCTTGGCAAATGACTCTTACACCCATTAACGTTTGGAGGCTGAAAACTATAGCTTGCACTCCAAGAGGTTAAGAATTGATGTCCAAGAGAAAGGATGCCCTAGAGAAAATTCTTTCTCAAATAACAGTAGAAACAGACCAGTTGCCAGCAAGTTAGCTTAAACCAGTCTTGTTAACACCACTTATGTACCATTTGTACCAAAGGACTTTGGCCAGATGAGTAAATATTTTAGCAACAGGAGAATGGGGGGGGCAGGAAGTTCATTTTTATTTAACTCCATAAAATCCTACACAAATCATCTTAGCCTGTAATAAAATTTGTTATATTTATGTGTGAAAGTAAAAGTAGTAGTACATTCTATCATTCTGTTTATTTATTTAGTCTATACTTCAGGAGCAAGAAGAAACTTAATAAGCCTACATCGATAGACCACTCCAAAAAATAATTCAAACATTTTGCATGAAGTTGTAGGCTGCAATGCCTGAATTTCTGATCCAATTTCCAATAAGAGCTTTCTATTCAAACCCATGGTTTTTCTGCCATACTATGAAGTTTCCTGCCAAATGTTTCCTTTGATTTCATACAACAGCCCAAAACAATGAAGGCTGTCATATGGTAGAATAACATATATGACACTTATCTAACACCTTAGAGTTTGCAAGGTGTCTCCCATCCACACATCAAACATTTTAAACCCTCGAAAGATGTACCAACATAGAGAAACTTATTTGATCACAAATACCAAGCAAGGCATGAAACAGACAGATATATGTTCAGCCAAGTGATGGAGGAGATTCAACCTCAGGTCCAAGTTGATGACAAATATTCTCTGAGTGGTGGGTCCTCCAAAGGCTCCAGTATATGGATCCCCTAGATGACAACATTCTGGCTGCATCAGGCCCCAGAATATTGTAGGGCTTTCTGGAAGAGACTGGGTAACCAGTCAAAAAAGTTTGGCCTTAGTCACTTAGTAAAAGTGAATGAAGAATGACTATTAATATGGTGCTTGGAACATCATAAGAGTTTAACAAGTGCTTGTTGACTAATTACTCGCATTATAACATAGTTAGATGGACACCCAGTATGCATATAGTTATCCCTTCCACACTGAGGGGATCAGGGGAATGGCACCTCTAGGTGTAAAATTTTTGGCCGTCCCTTCATACCAGAGAAGAAGTATGAAGTTTTTCATTTTCTTTTATGGGGTGGGTACAGTACCTTATTGTAAAATTTGGATTGATATTATATAATACTACACATATATTTTATGCATTTCTGAGTTTCCAAACTTTTTTTCTGTCTGCGGCTGCCACAAAAATTTCCCCCAAATTTCCATTTAATTTCTTATGCTGAGCCATGAAACACAGAAACCTTGAAAACTACATTGGAGAAAGTCACAATGTAGAAGGGATAACTATATCCACATATGAGCTCATCAACATGTATTTATATAGACTACTTATGTTTATATTTGTTAGATATATGTATATATATACACATGTGTTTATATATGTGTGTATATATACTGGTTGGCCATCTAACCATATGTCATCATCTGATAATAATCAGATACATTATATTATGTGCACGTGTGTATATGTATGTAGGACAGATAGTAGAAATTCATACAACAGTACAATGAATACAAATAAATAGCATGTTGAATTAAATAGGAGAAGAGCAGGCTGGCTTGCCTTCATGACATTACAAAACTCCTTTAACAAACATAAACTTCTCCCAGAAACAGACTCATCTTTTTAGCACAAATATTCTACCCATATTGTTGTATGGCTCTGAGTCACGTAGCTCTACAATCTCAAAGGAATTAAAAATGATCACACAAGAGACAGAAGAGAGGAGCGTGGGGGGTGTGAGCAGGCAGCAACACGGGGAAAAAAGGAACTTTTAAAGAGCTGAGTAATGGATGTCAAACGGGAAAGTATGAACAGAAAGAAGATGGGCTGACTGTGGTGAGAGAGACGGCCCATTGTTCAGCAGCTCCAGTGCTTCCCGGGTCACCTTTCAATGTCAGGACAAAGTGGAGATATCCCTGCACATGTCAGGGAGACTCTCTGTAGCAAACTCAGATATGAACGAGGGCTCTGCCAGATGGAAAGGAGAAGGGAAGGAACAAGCATTCGTTAACTCCCTTCTGTGTACCAGGCACTGTGCGAAGCACTTTACATCGCTTTGATTCATTTTTTGAATTCATTTGATCATCACAACTCTGGGAAATTGGTGCTATTACAATGCCCATTGTACAGTTGAGGAAACTGAAACAGGCAGAGGTTTAAGTGACTTGTGACTTACCCAAAGTCTCAAAACAGATGTCTCAAGCCAGATTGAAATGGGCTGGAGGTGGGTTGCAATCCGCATTAATGGAACAAACATCCAAATCGATAAGATCAGAGACCCATTTGAACGTTACATATTTTTCAAATGCTATTTTATCAGTTCCTTACCACAACCCTATGAGGTGGGTAATACAAGTACCATTAGACCCATTTTATAGGTGAAGACAATAAGCAAGGACCCAGGCCATGCTTCTTGGACCCACAACAACTTCCATAAGCTAGTTTGTAAGGGTCCGGGAATAACTTTTTGGCAACCTCAGTATCCTTCAAGGCTCTAACTACACATATAGAGAGTTCAGTGTCCCACTGCTGAAGGCAGTGCTGTGCTAGGGTTATAGCATAAGGACACTGAGCTCGGGAAGACATCTGGTCACAGGCTTAAGTTGTGCGTGCCCTCATTTGTCCTTCTGTTATCATGTAAAGGAAAAGATGCACTTCTGACTCTGGTGCAACCTTTTTTGGGGGGAGGGGGGTTTTATCCTGTAGATGCATCCCTTAGATACCTGTATGCTTATTCACCAGATGAGTTATAGGATGTCTCTCATAAATTATTATCTTTAATATTGGATTTACATATCATTACAGATAATTAATCCAATTAATTTGTTAGAGCTTGTTACTAGCACATTATTATGTGGACACTTCAATCTTTCAAGGGTATATGATTTCATCAGTGCAGCTGCTCCCTCCCTTGATTTGTAGGTATGTATGTATACCTATGTGTATGTATGTGTGCATATGTGATATATGTGTGCATATATGATATACACATATGTATATTTGCCTCTCAGAATCTATCACTGGCCTCATCCTCCAAGCTTTCCAGTTAGGTATGAGCTACTTAAGCTTGAGCTAAGTGTCACTCTCTGTACCACATTGTGGCATGAGAAGAGGCAGTGTGGTACAGTAGGAAAAGCACGGGGTTTAATGTTGGGAGTGGGAGGAACCTGGGTTCAAATCCTGACTCTCATATTCACTAGTCGTGCAACCCTAGGAAATGGATTTTATGAATCCAAGCCTCAGTTTCCTTACATGCAAAATGGAAATAATATTAAGTCTTGTGAGTAACAAATGAAATCATGCTTATAAATTGCTTCACAAACCTTTTAAGTCCTATGTAAATGCCAGCTCTTATCATTTGTTATGAGAAATCAGCTGCAACTTAGAATTTTTAAGATAAGAGCCCTAGCACTTTAGAAAGAAACATACACATGAAAACAGGCCTGCATCATAAGTGAGCAAAGAGAGAATTCAGTGAGAAATATATCATGTCTTGACATGATGAAGGATGAGGTAGGCTAGGAACCCATTATTCTTTTAACTACTAAAGGCCTAGCTATGAGTCAAGAGGCCTGGCCGCCATTTGTTGCTTTATACTTGCTTGTGTAAAGACCTTTCACGTATCATTTCATTTTTCTGGGTCTCCTTCTCTTGCAAAGTGGGGACAATAATACTGGTCATTCATTTCTTCCGCCACAATGTTATGAGATTGTTTTGAAAGTACTTTTGTCTCCTTGGCAGAAAGGCATTATAGATATATACCTATTATGGCTTCTTGCAGGGGAAAGAAAAACGCCTCAGAGAAGACTTTGTCTACTGGCTTGAAGATGCAGTAATTTCTGAGAAGCACAAGCATCTCTATGTGGGATGTGATTTGGTGAATTGTTTATAAAGCTGTGTTCTTCATTTCTTTAAAGTTGCATTTTTCCCCTTGCTCATTTGTTGTTGTTTTTTTTAATTCTGGCATAAAGAAACCTCTCAAATTATGTTTGTTAGCTGGAGTGTTGGTTTTGATGGCTCATTATTTACTGTTGCTGGCAACATGCTTTACAGAATGCAAAGGTTTCAATGTAGAACCAAAACAGAGACCATTTTCCAGAAGGAGAAAGAATAAAAAAAAATAGGAGGAAAACTCACTCTAGCCTGGTTGGTGAAGGAGCGGTATATAAAATGGAGAGGGCAACTGCCTGAATGTGGCATTTTCAGGAAAGGGTCAATCATCCAAGTGTGAAACGTCCCCTTCTTTGCAGTACAGTCCCCAAGCAATCAGCCTTGTAAATAGCATTTGAGAAAGGTAATGAATATCTAGCAACACCTGAATGCAAACGTAATTTCAAAGCTATAAAGCTAGCTATAAATAAAAGGAGTGAGTGATTCCTGTAGTTTACATGAACAGAAAGTTCACTGGGAAAGAGAAAACCCAGAGTTCCTCAGACCTCTTAGCCCAGGCTGAGCCCTACATTCTCCTGCTTCCTACAGGACGGCCATCCTGAAACCTCTCCTTCTGGTTGCTAAACTTCTCCCCTTGGAAGTTACTTTGCATATTTAAACCTAATTTTCTATGTACATATTGTTTTCCCCCAATAGAATACAAACTCCTCGAAAGTAAGGACTATTTTTTGTTTTTGTCTTTGTAACCCCAACAACTAACAGTGCCTGGCATTGAATAAATCCTTGCTGAATTGAATTGGAATGGAAATTGATAAGAAGTATAGTTTTCAGACTGAACCTTCCTCAAGAAATAAGAGAAAATCACAACCCAGGCTATAGCCAATATAGATCTTGTGTATTCAATGTAGCGTTTGGTAATGGAGGAGGGCTGTGGGTTGGTTTCTATACACATCTTCCTCTTGGGGCTTTTCCTCTGACTCTGAGTTTCTAATTCAACATTATAACCTTAAGCATAGTGGTTGCTCAGATGGGGGATTTTTTTTATTATACTAATTCAATTAGATGTCTCTTGCTCTAGTAGCTAGGGGATTTCCTTAAGCATTTGTCTAACACCTAGGCTGATTACCCAGTAGCATCGGGAAACCTAATCTGTCCTTTTTCTGCCTCTGGCAAGTTCTGTTCTGTGAAAGGCCTAGACTGTACAGGTGGACTGGGTTTAGCTGGATTAACCAGGTAGTGCCCTAAAAGCTCCTCCTTCCAGGTTGATTGGTACTATGAATAGATGAGATGTTAAAAATAAATTCTTAATAAGGCCCATGGTTAAGACAGGTGTTAAGACTAGTTACTTACAGCAGCCCTCAATAAGTGCTTGGTCAGACATGTAGCAGGTCAGTCCATAGGAGTGAGCAAAGGCAAACCATGTGGGACACAGATGGGGAAGGAAGCCAGAATTACTCACTGAAGCAAGCAGCCTTGGGTTGAACATGGGGAGGTCACAGGTAGAAACTTGCTGGGCAGATGGTGGAGCAGACAGCTGTATGGTTGATAGACAGAAGCTGGACAGGAAAAGCTCATTGAATTGTTAAAGGGGAAAGCCTTTAGATACAAACCAAATTTTCCACTCTTTAGGAAGGGTTTGAGGATTACATAGCTCAACTATGTATGAAGGGACTAGCAAAGAAATGAACTTGCTTCTTGGATAGGCTACATTCCCACCTTTGTCTCTAGTCACTCACCTGCGTAAGACCCCCAAAAGGAGTCTGAGCAGCGGCCTAACTACTTGCTGAGACTGATCACCATAAGCCAAGGTGAAGTACCTTCCTGAGAGAACTGACTTTGAAAGGACTGTCCAGTAGGAGAAGCTAGACCTTTTCTACTTCTCATCTAGAGGTGTCATAGCTCAGAGACCTAGCTCTGAGAGAGAGTCAAAGAGAAAAGTCGTACTAAGGGTTTTTGCAGGGGGTGAAAGAGCTCAGTAATACTCTAGCTGAAGGGAGAACTGTAACCATAGCTTAGGAGAGCACAGTACCATTCAGCCCAGCCAGTGGCAGAAGATGTGGGGAGATTGCAGCTACCATGGAGAACTGAGCCTAGGGAGTATCCTCAGACAGTTCATCCATCAAAGATTCTACATCCCAAGAAGAGGTGGGGGCTGAGCCACTGACCAGGCTTAGTGCCTGGAGGGAACATTTCTCACTTGGATGGTTAAACCTATACTAGAAAAGCCACATTCAGCAGAGTGGTGTGCCTGGTGCAACCTGGTAGCAATAGCTACCTAAGAAGCTGAATGATTAGCCTGGCCCTGCCCAGTGGTTGAATCTAGCTTAGCAACAGATACAGGGGTGGGGAACCTGTGACCTGGAGACCACACTTGAAGACCTAGAGGGCCACATGTGTTCCCTATATGTGTATTTCACTACCATTGTTCTTTGCGGTCACTCGGTAAGACATGGCATGAGGTAGCTTGTAGCTTAATGGATAGAACACTAGGCCTGGGGTCAGGAAGATCTGAGTTCAAATCCAGCCTCAGACTCTTACTGTGTGACTCTGGGTGAGTCACATAGTTTCTCTTTGCCTCAGTTTCCTCAAATGTAAAATTGGGGTAATAAGAGCTACCTCCCGGGGTTTTTGTGAGGATCAAATGAGATCATAATCTTTGTAAATGCTTAGAACAGTGCCTGGTCCATAGTAGGCAACATATGATGCTTATTCCTTTCCTCCTTCATGCCTGCTCTTCTTCCCATGGTAGACTCAGTATTCACGGGAAAGCATAGCCCAAGTTTTGTTTTGTTTCACTGAGGAGAGATGCCTATTGTCCTTACTGTACCATCTGAATGAATACCTTTTCGAAAGAATTGGCACTAGGGGTTAATTGTAACAGGGAAGCCCTCTAAGTGAGGGCAGGCCTGGAAAAGCCAAGGTCAAGATTTGTGAGTTGATGTCAGGAAAACAGCCACCTACAAAGTGATCTTTAGTATCTCTGAAATAGTAGCAGCCACCCCTCTGGGTACCCAAACTGGCAGTGCCAGGGTGGGTCAGGAGAGGGAGTGCTGAGAGGGTATTATACTGAGAGAGATCGGGGCCTTCTGAGCAGTTGCAAATGAAACCTCCTCTTTCATCAGAAGCTTCCCCAACTCTTCTTAATTCCAGAACCTTCCCTCTGTTAATTATTTTCTTTTTCCTTGCTCTGTGTGTGTGTGTGTGTGTGTGTGTGTGGTGTGTGTTCATTGTCTTCCCCTTGGATTGAAAACTCCTTGAGGGCAGGGACTTCTTTTGCCTCTTTTTAGGTCTGTAGTGTTTAGCACAGTGCCTGGAATGTAGCGGACACTTCATAAATGTTGATTGATGGGTTGAGCCTGAAGGAAGAAGATATGGATGACATGTCACATCTGAAAAGCTAAACCCAAGTTTTTAGCTTTTGGATTAGCCAAGGTTGGCAGCCATCACAATGAGCCGTTTTCTAATGTACTCATTTTTATAAATGTCTGTTTGAAAAAGAGAGAGACAGCATGGCGCATAGACAGAGAGCTGGCTTTGGAGTCGGGAAGACATGAATTTGTGTCCTGTCTCTAACACATACTGGTTATGTGACTCTAGGCTAATCACAACTCTTGAAGGGTCTAAGCTGCCCAGAAGGAGCTGGTCTCTGTTATTAGAGGGATCCTTCAGCAGAGTGCTGCCAATCTAGATCCAGGCCTTCTCTATACATATTTTTATGACAAAAATAATTCCACTCTCCATGCAGGTATTTATTTTGTTCTGCATCAAATTGCATGTCATACAATGAAAGCTCAAAGCCTCTAACAAACTGGGGGCACAATTTTCATATTCAGAAGGGTATGATAGTCAAGCCTGCCTAGGGCCCACACAGAAGCCCAGGTCTCATGAGGGACTCCCGTTCTTGGAGAAGAGGAGCTTCATCTTTTAGCCCAAGCATCCTCCACACCTGATTAAGGAGGCAGTGATACATTCTCAGAGTGGATAGACTCTGTCGCAAAACCTATAGAGTAATTTTCCTCTTGGTTTCCTAGGGCATGTGAGCCAGGGGGGGCTGTAATAAGAGTTTTATCCAGGATCCTGATACCATCCTCTCCTCTAGGTGATTGTGAGCATGTAATGGGGAGCTGTGAGGTGGAGAAAGAGTTTGGAATCTGAGCACCTGGGTTGGAATCCTAGCTCTTCTACTTACCTCCTTGGGCAAACCATTTGTCCTCTCTGGGCCTCAGTTTCCTCATCTGTAAAGAAAGGAGGCTGGATCAGATGATCCTTAGAATCCCTTTAAGCTCTAAATCTATGCCCATATGGGTGGAGCCCTGTGTCTTGACATTCAAAATATATACTTGGAATGATAGGACAGATTTTCGGAAAAACAATAGCAAATAGCTGTTAAAGATCTCTCTGCAAAGCCCTCTCATCACTGACTTAGACCTTACAATTGATGCCTCATCATATGAGAACAATACCAAATACTGTTATAAACACTTAAGGAAAGGACTTATAGACATACATGCATACTCCCCTTCTACCTCCATACAACAAGGAAGAGGCAAAAAGATCCCCCCAAATAGTGAAGCTTCTCCTTGCCACAGCAGCAGCTCCAAAGAATTTGCTTTTATTTCATACTCAATCCAACCTGCCTGTAACAATAGAACCATACATTTAAAGCCAGGAAGAACCTTCGCCATCATTGGAAAAGCTAAGCTAAGTGACCATTGTAGGTAGCAGAGCCACAAAAACCTTTAACCACACATCCATTCCTTTTTCCTTGCTCCTCAGAGCTGCTGCACATGGCCCCAAAGCCAGCCATCTGATTTAAACCATTTGGCATGCGTAACAATCCTTTGCCTCTTTAAATATATCTGGTGATGCCACCCCAGCTTGCTGCTGCTCCAAGAAGAATGGCCTCACTGCTGTCCACTCTCCTGGTGCTGAGCCTAGCCCACCAAGTTCAGATTCCCCATGACTGCTGACCATACTTTTTTGACTGCTTCTCTGAGAGCAATGCTAATGTGGTGGCTTAGTGAGAGTCCCAGGAGTAGAAGGCCTTTGTTATCCAAGGGGCTTAGATGTAGATAGTTAAGTCTCAGCTGCAAACTCCTATGCTATGTATTGGGGTTACTTCCACTAGAGCCAGGAGTTTAGGATGGGCCGCACTTCAGACTTCACTATTATAGGAGAGGGTGTATTGCCGGTGAAATATGGTATTGAAATGGGGAAAGTGGTGAAGGGAGTGGTAGAATATGGGACTGATCTTACCAGTATAGGGGAGCTGCCTTTTATAAGTCACCAGTCTGATTGGTAATGTAAAAGGAGACTAGAAAATAATTTTTCCAATTTCTTGGTGGTTCAATGGCTAGACCAAACATTAAGCACACCAAACATTAGTCTGTTGTGGTTTAGTCATTTCAGTTCTGTCATACTCTTTGTGACTACATTTGGGGTTTTCTTGGAAAGGATATTGGAGAGGTTTGCCATTTCCTTCTCCAGCTCATTGTACAGATGAGGAAAGTGAGGCAAACAGGTTGAAGTGACTTGTGCAGGGTCACAGAGCTAGTAAGTGTCTGAGGCAGGATTTGAACTCAGGAAAATGAGTCTTCCAGACTTCAGGCTCTGCACTCAACAACAACAACAACAACAATGTGAAAAGAAACTAGGAAATAGTTTTCCCATTTCTAGGTGGTTCTTTAAATGGAATAAGTAAGTATGGAACTATACCTGGTCCCAGACTTGCAGGCATTCAATAGGTAGCATTGTTTATCATCTTAGGCATCTAGGTGTAATAGGGGAAAGGAATGAGGACTTGGAATGAGGAATCTCTGAGTTGAAATTCTAGTTGTGTGTCCCCTGGACATCTCAGAGCCTAAATTTCCTAATCTGTAAAATGGGGATAATAATAGTACCTACCTTTTGAGGTTATTGTGAAGTTCAAGTAGAATATGTATAAGGCACTTTGCAAATCTAAAATTCCTATATAAATATTGGCCAAAATAGTAATAATTCCTTTAATGGTTATTTTTGTTATTACTATTTTATTATGTTGGCCCTTATAGGCCATCTGAGATACCAAAGGACCATCGTTAGGTTGGTGCACATTGTTTAGAGTACATTGAATTGGTCCTCCATTACACAAAGATTTTGGTGACCTGCAAGCACCTAGGTTGTGATGCATAGTAATAATAATAAAAATAATAGCTATAATTTATATAATGCTTTTAAAATATACAAAGAGCAGGGGGTGGAGCCAAGATGGCAGCATAGAAGCAGCAAAATTTTACAGCTCCCACACAGCCACCTTAAATACCCAGAAAATATGACTCTAAACAAATTTTAGGGCTCCCAAACTCACAAAAATACAGAAAACACATCTCTTGCTGAAGGCAGCTCGGCAGATGGGGCTCATTGTGGCAGGCTGGGAGCCGAGACGGGCCCAGCCCAAAACTCTGGCTAGGCCCCAGGGTGATCGGGAGGAGCCACAGTTAGAGTCTACATGAGAGCGGATTTGAAGCATCTGGGGCAGTTTCCACATTTATCAAACCAGGAAAAATAAGGCTTAGAGAAAGGTCAGTGGAATTCAAGCTAAATTTGGGGGAGGAAAAACGTCCAGCCAAACTGTTCCCAGGGCAAGGAAGCAGCAGAAAGTGGCGGGAAGCCACAGAAAGTAGCAGAAACAGCTGCAAGCAGCAACTGCCTCCACTGCACTGCTTCAGAGTCCCTGGCCTGAGGGGCTGAGACAATTGATCAGGGCCAAGGGCTCTTGCATTGAGCAGGTTGGATCTGGATTATGGTCTCGAGTGGTGGTCCTGGGGTATGCTTACAGCAACCCAAAGCTGGTGGGGGCTGCAGCACCACCCTAATAGGTCCAGCAGCTGTGAAAACCCCAGCAATTTGGGACAGAGCTTTCCCCCCTGGAAGCAGAGTTCCACAGAGCTAAAAAATCAGGCAATTAATTGACTGGCCGACATGAGGAAAAGGAAGCAAAGTAAGAACAGCAATAAAACTCTAAAATCCTTTTTTGGG
>CM053594.1:320554808-320575369 GCA_028646575.1 Pseudocheirus occidentalis
AAGAGGGTGCCCAAAGAGGGTTAGGGCTGCCTGAGACCCCAAAATACCAACATGCCAGGCCCTGCGAAAAGAATTCCACTCAAATCTTCTCAGCCAAGGAAAAAGTAAAGTTTATTTAAAGTTCACTTGTATTGGACACAGAGCAAGTCTGTGCTAGAAAATTCTATGGCGCTCTCACACAGATGGAGGGAAGATGGGGTCTTATATACAGAGGAATCTAGGGGTGGTTCAGAGGAGGAGCCTGGGGAGGGTCTTCAGGTGGAGTTAATGAGGTCAATGCAAGAGTGGATTGATATTTTGACAGGCTCAAGGCTGGGAAGCAGATGGACAATGGAGGGCCAGGCCAATAACAGGTAACAGGTTTGGGCCCAACCACAATGAAATACCTATGGCCTCTGCAAATGCCTCCTGAAGATTCAATCAGACTTCAAGAGGTTTCCCAGAGTATGTACCTCAAAGATTCAAGGAGAGCTCAAAAGGGGGGGGCGGGTCCCAGAGCCTATACCTCATCACTATCACTTGCTATCTGTGTGATCTTGGGCAAGTCACTTACCTTTTTTAGGCCTCACGGTAAAATGAGGAGCTGGACCAAAGAAATTATCTTGAAAGTCCTTTCCATATCAAAATCTATGTTGTTGTTCAGCCATAACCAACTCTTTGCAACCCCATTTGGGGTTTTCTTGGCAGGAATACTGAAGTACTTTGCCATTTCCTTCTCCAATTCATTTTACAAATGAGACCCAGGTAAACAGGGTGAAGTGACTTGCCCAGGGTCATACAATTGATAAGTATCTGAGGCCAGATTTGAACTCAGAAAGATGAGTCTTCTTTACTTCAAGCTTGTACTCTACCCACTGAGCCACATAGCTGTCCCTATCAAAATCTATGGTCATGATTCAAATCCTTGTTCTGCCTTCCGCAAACTCTTCTCTTTTGGTCAAGGTACCCTTGATCTCCCCAGGCTTCACCTCTGTAAAATAATAGGGTTATACAGGGTCAAAGGTGTCAGACTGTTGAGGGAAAGACCCCAAAATTACCAACACACTGGGTCTTGCTGAATGAATTTGACTCAAGTCTTCTCTCAGCCAAAGAAAAGCAAAGTTTATTAAAAGTTTCTCTGTATTGGACACAGAGCACGTCTGTGCTAGAGAATTCTATGGCGCTCTCACCCACATGGGGGCAAGACGGGGTCTTACATACAGAAAGGTTTTTGGAAGAATGGTGTTGGGTGGTCTAGAGGAGGAGTTTGGCGGCAATCTTCAGGAGGAGTCAATGAGGTCAGACTACAGTAATGAGTTTGGGGAGGGTCTTCGGAGGAGTTAATGAGGTCAATGAGTGATTAAGGGTGGGAAGTTTCTGGAGGCTACCTGGAGCCAACAGACTATGGTTGGCTAGGCCAGTTCAAGGGTGGATTGATATTTTCATAGGCTCAAGGGTGGGAAGTAGATGGACAATGGAGGGCTAAGCTAGTAACAGAGGTCTGGGCCCAGCCACAATGAAAAGCTCATGGCCTCATGCAAATGCCTCATCAAATGGAAAGATTCAGTTAGAGTTTGAGGGGGTTCCCAGAGCCTGCACCTCACCAAGACTCAGGGTCTGGAGTAGGGGAAGGCATAAAACTCCCCAATGCAGCCTTAGCCAAACTAAAATGTAATTGGAAAATGCTTAACAAAATAAGTAAAAATGCAATACAATATAGATAATGCTCATTTGTGGCTTTCTAAATCAACATAAAGCTGTGAGGATCCATTTCTATGTGAGTTTGACACCATTGGATTAGATGAACTCTAAAATTCCTTTCAACCTTAAATCCAAGATTGACTTAGATGATAACATCACACAAACCTATTTAAAGTCTGATTTTTGACAAAATTAGATTACCAGTCCAGAGCTCCTCCCAACAATTAGCCCTTCTCCCACCCTTCTACCTATCTCCAATTCCTCCATGCCTCAATTTTCATCCTTCTAGACTCCACAGAGCAACTTTAGGCACATGAGAATAGAAACAAGGGCTCCCACATGATTGATCAGTATAGGCATGACTGTCCCAAAAGCCAGCCACTCCTGGGAGTTCAGAAGTTTCTCAAACCACTTGGGTCTATGTAGCTTACTACTCTGGGTACAAACTATGGAAGGATGCCAACAGAATGTGATGATGCCTTATTCTACTTTTATAGACCCAACACCAAGTCCTCAAATTCATCTAACAGTCAAACTTGATGATGTATTTTTTAAAAAGTCTTCCTAAGCACCTTAGGCATTTTATTATTACAATTTTAAGGGAAACCATGTGTATGGGGTGGGGGTGGGGTTGTTGGAGTGGCACAGCTATTTATCTGGGCCTAGCAACGCTGACAGTTTTATTTGTAACTGGTATGATATTGTTTTCTGTAAGACTATAAACTCCTGTTTTTTTGTTTTATTTTTTTAAAAGCATTTGACTCAGTAGAGCAAAATATATTCTTAAAGGCTTCCCTCCAACAAAGAGACTCTGCTTATGTTAAGATCATTCCTTGATTAATGTAACCACAGAAATAATTCTATTCACTGTCCCTCTGTTTGTAAAACAGAGAGAGAGAGAGAGAGAGAGAGAGAGAGAGAGAAAGAAGGTTCTCAGACATGATTACAACTGTCACAAAAGAACAAAGATGCAAAGGTATTTATTATGTACTTACTATGTGCCAGACACTGGGATAAATGGCTTGGCTTACAAATGCAAGCAAGCAAGACAGTCCCTGCCCTCAAGGAGTCTACATTACTTTTTCTTTAGTATTTTATTTTTCCCCAGTTACATGTAAAAACAATTTTTAACATTTGTTTAAAAAATTTTAGTTCCAAATTCTCTCCCTTCCTCTCTCCTATCCCCCAATCCCACTCAACCATCCCCATATTGAGAATGTAAACAATTTGATATAACTCATACATATGTAATCATATAAAATGAAATAAAACATAGACAAAAAAGCTAAACCCCAAAACTGGAGCCTATATTCTAATAGAGGAAGACAACAAATGAGGGGGATCTGGAAAGCAGAGTGAGGGAAAACAAGTGAGGCTGCATGATTTAGAAGTTTCCAGGAAGTAACATGGAGGCCCATCTCTGGGAAAGACAAGGCTAAATCTCACCCATCAGAGTCCAGGGTTTCAGGGGTAGAGTCCGGGTTGATGGGAGGGGGCTGAGGAGGATGGCCAGAGCATAAGAGGCATAGCTTGGAAAAGGACTGGAAGTAATGTGGAGACCTGGTTCTAAAGAAGATTAGGACGCCTGTCAGAGTTTAGGACCAGTCCCAAAGGTGATCCATACAGAAAAGGGATTCTCTAGAGCTATCGAGGTCCACTGTTGGAGGATGTTGTTGTGTGTTCATCCTTCATTTTTGAAGAGGAGCATGGCATCGGGGAAATGATGACGTGACTTGCAGCTGACTTTGCTTTGAGGGAGGGAGGGCTGTGGAAGGTCACCAGACTCACTTTCTCCTCCAGAGCCATCTGGATTCAGTGGCCAGATGTTCATCAGGATGACCGGAGATGGCCCAGTATGCAATGGGAGACCCTGGCCCTTTTAGGCTAAGGCCTCTTCAGGTTCTCACTTAGAGTGAGGTAATGCCCCATTCAGTGAATAGGCCTCTTTAAGAAGTGAGTCAAGGGATGACCCCTTTAATTAAAAAAAAAATCAAGCTGGGAGGGGAAAGACCCTCAGGATTGCTGTTCCAAAGAGAAACAGTTACCATGGACATTTTCTGTAAGCCAAGAGGGCCCAAAATACAGCCAATAAGTAGAGCCTGGGCAGGGATTCAAGATCCAGAAAAATTATAGGGCCTCCTTGATGAAATATGATTGAATATTGAAAACAATCATGCCACTAGAGAGCCATAGGGAATAGACTTCTGGGCCTGGAATCAAGAAGTTCAGACTCTTAGTAGCTGTGTAAACTTGGGTAAGTCACTTAATTTCTCTTTGCCTCAGCTTTTTCCAATGTAAAATGGTGATTGTAAAACAGTACGTATCTCCCAGGGTTGTTGTAAGGGTCAAATGAGACAACAATCATTAAGTACCCAGCACATAGGAAGCACTGTATGGATGTGAGCTACTGTCATTATTTGCTATTATGAAGAGATTGGCCCAACAATCTCTACAAAGAAAACTAAATGGATAAAAAATGCCTACTGTCCAAGCATGCAGTGGTTTGGTCTGCCCACTGAGTTTGTACATTAGCACTTATATTTGAGGCAGACATTGAAGGTGGACAATGAACTGGATTGAAGATTAAAGAGAAGAGAGGGGCAGAGTCAAGATGGCAGCATAGAAGCAGGACAACTCTGTGAGCTCCCCCCATAACCCCCTCAAATACTTACAAAATATGACTCAAAACACATTTTAGAGCTCTAGAACCCACAAAATAACAGAGAAACAAAGCTCCCACTGAAGGCAGCCCAGCAGGCAGTTGGGAAGGGTTCATCACAGTGCCCTGGGAGCCGAAACCAGTGGCAGCTTTAGCCCCAGGGAGGCCAGGACAAGCCACAGCTGGAGCATTCAGGAGAGTGGATCACCAGCAGCTGTGGCAGTTTCCAAAAATATTAACCCATAAGAGCCAAGGACCAAGTGAAAGGTCAGTGGAACTCAGCTAAATTTGATGGAGAGAAGTGGGTTCAGCCATCTGCCCCCAGGGCAAGAAAGCAGCAAAGGTAGTGGCCCTGCAGCCGCCTCCACATGGCTGCTTCAGAGCTCTGCGCCTGCAGATTGTAGGGGGGACAAGCGATCATTCAGAGGCTAAGTGCTCTTGCCTTAACCTGCCTGGATCAGGATCGTGGTCTTGGGTGGTGGTCCTGAGGTGTGTAACAAGTGAGCCAAAGCTGGTGGGGGCTGCAGAGAGAGGGGCCTCCTAATAGCTCCAGCAGCCACAAAAACCCCAGCAATTCGGGACAAAGCTCTCACCTCTGAAAGCAGAGCTCTATGGAACCCAAAAGTCAAGTAACTGACTGGCAACATGGGCAGGCAACAGAAGCAAAGCAAGGTCAGCAATCCAAGGATCACAGCATGGAATGGGAGGAAGACAACACAGTCAGAACTTCCATACCAAAAGCTTCCAAGAAAAATGTAAACTGGTTACAAGTCATAGAGGAGCTTAAGAAGGATTTTGAAAAACCAAATAAAAGAAGTGGAGGAAAAATTGGGAAATGAGGCTGATGCAAGAAAATCATGAAAAGAGAGTCAAGAACCTGATTGAAGAAAATAAGATTAAAGAGAAGAAAAGGAGAAGTCTGGATTGCATTTGAGAAATTTTACAATGCTTTTGATGAGGTGCAGGCTCTGGGAACCCCCTTGAATTCTGGTTGAGTCTTCCCACTTGATGCAGCATTTGCATGAGGCTATAAACTTTTCACTGTGGCTCTGCACAGACCTCTATTACTAGCCTCATTAATGGAGTCTGACCTTATTGACTCCTCCTGAAGACCCTCCCCAAACTCCTCCTCCACATCACCTCTAGATTCCTCCCACAACCTTTCTGTATATAAGACCCCTTCTTGCCCTCATGTGGGTGAGAGCACCATAGAATTTTCTAGCACAAACTTGCTCTGTGTCCAATGCAGGCAAACTTTTAGTAAACTTTGCTTTTCTTTGGCTGAGAGAAGACTTGAGTAGAATTCATTTGGCAGGACCTGGTGTGTTGGTATTTTGGGGTCTCAAACAACCCTAACCACATCATTTTTATGGTTACCTGTAACCCTAACCCTGTCCCTCTACATTTTATGGGTAACCTCTTCACTTTGAATGATTCTAAATTTCTGTGAAGCACAAAGACCTAGCTTTTCATCACAAATGTTTTCTGTGTAATGCTATATAATTGCAAGTCTTAGAATACCATGATTTCTGAGGAATCAAAATTTCTGGTGATCCAAAGAGCAACAGGGAGATACATGGTGGGCACCAGTACATGGGAATGTTTTTCCAATGAAGAATGGTGGGCAAAAAGTAGAAAAAGGGAAATTATCAAGGAAATGAATGATTGGGAAAAGATGCAGGTCAGCCATGCAGAGAAAGAAAGATGTAACAGATGGACAGCCAGAGTGTTCCACTGATACCCTAGGACAGGAGGAACCGTTGCCTGACATAGCTTCTCTCTTCCTTTCTACAACATGGGGAGCCTTTACCTGAAAGAAGACAATACTACTTCCAGGATCTGACTGGACTATGTGATTGGCTTTGGCTTCCCTAACAGTTTCCTCCCCCACCTTCTCCCAGCTCCCAGACAATAGGATGGTGGCCTACGACAAACTGTACTACCCTGGCTACCCTACCTCAGCTTCCTAGTCATCTGAGGATTTAAGAGCCCCAACCACATGGAGTCTCAACTCCTTGGTCTTGATAGGAGAGTTGCCTCACCCTGCCCTGCTGACCAGATGGACATGGATAAATGGAAGGGACTGAGTCCAGAGAGCTAGGTGCTGCTGTGTCCTTATTGCATATACTTGCTGCATTAGGGCAAAGTAAACTGTCGTTAAAAATTCAGTGACTTACGACTGCCTCATTTTGTCCCAAAATCAAACCTGAATCAATATACCTGCAGAGGGTAAAAACACCTAAAAGACTAGTTGACGCATATATGGCAGAACCAGGGCTGTCTTGGAAGCAGCTCAGATTGGCTCAGCAGAGCAGAGTGATGTATTTTCAGTGTGAGTATTCACACCTAGGAAATCTGCAAAGGCTACAAACCAAGACTTGATTTATTGTTTTGTGGATTGTGAGAGAGTGATAGAGAAAATTGTATTAATGCAGATTAAGTTTTACAGTATGTCCTGACCTCCACAGGGTCAGTGGTTAAATATTTACTAACATACTCCTGAAAAAACTTCTACATATAGAAGAATACAGATAAGAAATCAAACGGGGTGGGGGTTGGGGGATGGAGCAGTGAATAGAGCACTGGCCCTGGAGTCAAGAGGACCTGAGTTCAAATCCAGCCTCAGACACTTAACATTTACTAGCCGTGTGACCTTGGGCAAGTCACTTAACCCCAATTGCCCCTCCAAAAAAAGAAAAATAAAAAATATTACACAGGATCAGAAAAGGTGGATGGGTTTTGATCAGCACTAGGGAAGGGAAGGTCCACATCAAGGGGCCTTCTGATCCATTTTTGCCACCCAACTGACAAAAGGTTCCATGCTGGATTGACTGGTGTTGTTTTTAAAATTATATAAAAGTATTGGACTTGACAGATCAAAATGCTGTCTTATAAACTCTCCTCCAAAAAAAGGAGTCTTTTATGTATATGTTAAAATCATACAAGATTCTTCCATCAATGCAACCAGTGATAACTTTGATCAATTACTCTGACTATTAAATATAAATGGCACAGTTACTATTAAACTTAACAAAGTTACTGGGTTTTTGAGTGTAAGAGTACTGAAACACGAAATCAGTAGTTAAGCACATGTTGTCCCGGTCTCATGGCAGTTGCTGCCTTTCTCCCCCGACTGTCACAATTCTAGTTTTTGGAGTCTGGAATCCTGGATTTGAAGCTGAAAAAGATCTCAGAGACCATCTAGGCCAACTATCTCATTTTACATGTGAGGAGACTGAAACCCAAGGAGAACAAGTTACTTGTCCAATGTCACACAGGTAATATAGGTCAGAGGTAGGATTTGAATCCAGTCCTCTGAATCTAGAGCTAGCCAGACCTAGAAAATATTCCCTCCTCATTCCCACAACCCAGACAGGAAGAAACCAGCTGGCTTTCTCCCCATCTAGCTCCACAGACAGGTCTATGCTTTAAATCTCATGGAAGGAGCCTTAGGGAGTCACACAAATCCATACAAAAGGTAATAGAAAGGGAACTTAATAATACTGCAGACTTGGAAGACACCTTGAATCCCAATCTGTCATCTTTAAAGTGCTGCAACATACTCAGTCTCGCAGAGAATAATGTAGCTGGCTGATCATCAGCACAAGGAAAACTCTGGCATTGCCTTGTATCCATTGCCTTCGGTCAATTCCTCAGGCTTTAACTGAAGGTAGCTGACCCCAGACTGCTGTTCTGCATTTCTTCCTTGTTTATACATTCACTTTTTGTCTTGACAGCTTCTATACTGTTGTGGGGAACATGTCTACCTCCATCTGTATATGGTTCTGTTATACTGAATTATTGGTACCCTCTAGGGATTTTCAGCCTATACAGAAGTGTATTTTTATTAGACTGATTATTTGGACTCTTAGACAACATATTTTATTACTTGTTCCATTGTGATTGTACTGAGATTTATCACCTTACTGTGTATGAGTCTGAACTCAGAAAGTGGGTGGGTATGTAGGTAATATCCTTGACACCTCCCACTTCCTGAATCTGGACAGTCAGAAGGACTGACAGACTGACTAATTTTTGTCTTTGGATCAGATTGACCAACTTCTGTTAGTTAGCACCTCAGTCCTCCATTGTCACAAGACAGCAGTCAGATTTGGAAACTGCCGGAAACCCATTCTTATGTCCTGAAATACTCTGATGCATCTGATGAGCCTAGATGAGGTAATCTATCATTTATTAACATTTATTAAAGTCCCACTCTATGTGCTATGCACTGTGATAGGTTCTGGGGCTATAAAGAGACATACAGGCATACTTCTACTTTTATTGTGCTTCACAGACACTGCTTTTTACAAATTGAAGGTTAGTGGCAACCCTGCATCAAGCAAATCTATTGGTCCCATTTTCCCAACAGCATGTGCTCACATTGTACTTCTTGTGTCATGTTTTGGTAATTCTTGCAATATTTCAGGTTTTTTTGTTATTATTAAATCTGTTATCAGGATGTGTGATCAGTGATCTTTGATATTTCTATTTTGATTGTTTAGGGCTGTCATGACTGCCTTTATAAGATGGCAAGCTTAAGCTATAAATGCTGTGTATGTTCTGACTGCTCCATAGACAAGTCATTCTTGTCTCTCCTCCTCTCCTTGGGCTTCTCCATTCCCTGAGACACAGCAATATTAAAATTAGGCCAATTAATAACTCTACAATGGCCTGTAAGTGTGCAAATGAAAGAAAGAGGCAATCAATGCAGCAAACTCCATAGCTGTCTTATTTTAAGAAACTGTTACAGCCACCCCAACCTTCAGCAACCACCACCCTGATCAGTCAGCATCCATTAACATTAAGGCAAGACCTTCCCTAGTAAAAAGATTACGGCTCACCGAAGGTTCAGAAAATGGTTAACATTAGTTAGTGATAAAACACTTTTAATTATGGCATGTACATTTTCTTTTTTAGGCATAATACTGTTGCACACGCAATATAAAGCTGTAAACATGACTTTTACATGTACTGGGAAACCAAAAAATTCACATGGGTCACTTTATTGTGGTGGTCTGGAACCAAACCCTTGATATCATCAAGCTATGCCCACATGAAGCAATCTCAGTATTCTATCAGAGGGGATAACATATACCTGAATAAGTATATACAGAATAAAGGATAGAATTTGGACCTGTGATTTCATTAGTATGTGGAAACAAGTGCCATGTGTAAAGAAGAGCAAAATGTCCAGTTTGGGTTGACCATAGAGTGTTGGAAGGAGGGCATAATGAGTCTGGAGAAATAGGTTAGGACCAGGTTGTGAAGGGCTTCAAGAGCCAATTACATAGAAATTTGTATTTTATCCTGGAAACAATGAGGGAGCCAGTGGAGTTCACTGAGTTGAGGAGTGATGTGGTCACTTAAGGAGACTGAACATAAGGAAAACCATTTCAGCAGCTGTGTGGAGGACGGACTGGAGTGGGAAAAGACCAGAGGCAGGGAGAACAAGAAGCCATAGTGAGAGTTCAGGCAGAGCTAATGAGTGCCTGAGCTACAGTTAGATGAGGGAAGAGGAGAGACGCGTTGTGGAGTTAGAAACAGCAAGATAGCAACAGAATCCTAGAGTTGGAACTTTGGAACTCTTTGAAATTGTTCCTGGGATTGCAGAGGAGAGAAAACCAAGCACCTTCCTTGCTCAGTCAGTCTGCCTTTAATACTGTTGCTGAGAGTAGCTGCAGAATAGAGAGCTTAATTGCAAAATGGATAATTGGCAGGAGCATATGATCTCATACTCAGATCCTCCCCCACCAAATATTTTCCAAATAGACCTTCCTCCAGCTTAGTGTTCCAAGAAACAAATTTCTAGGTGTAACTCCTTCTCATAGAACTGTAAGGCCCAGTCTAGGCAGTAATTATACCTAGGTCCATTGAATTTCTTTTTTTTTTATTTGCTTTTTGGAGGGCAGTTGGGGTTAAGTGACTTGCCCAAGGTCACACGGCTAGTTTTTTGTGTTAAGTGTCTAAGGCCAGATTTGAACTCAGGTACTCCTGACTCCAGGGTCGGTGCTCTATTCACTGTGCCACCTAGCCACCCCGGTCCATTGAATTTCTATGTTATGTATTGTGTTTGTCTGACTATAGGTAGCCCCTAAAAATACACTATGGCCTTTATATGAGAGCTTTTGTTGTCATTTATTCAGTCATGTCCAACTCTTGGTGACCCCATTTTGGGATTTTCTTGGCAAAGATACTGGAGTGGTTGCCATTTCCTTCTCCAGTTCATTTTATAGACAAAGAAAGTGAAGCCCACAGGGTTAAATGACTTGCCCAGGGTCACACAGCTAAGAGTTCTTAGGCCAGGTTTGAATTCAGGAAGAGGAATCTTGTTTACTGGAGGCCCGGTGCTCTCTCCACTGAGCCACCTAGCTGCCCAAATGAGAGCCTTTAGAAGAGAAAAATACATAGTAATACACTTGAGAACAACACGTGTTGTGTACTCTTCTCCTGCATTGTATAAGCTGATTTGAGAGAAGAAGTGTGGCATACAGTCCGACTGATATAGTAAATATATGCAGCAGTAAGGAGGCATTAGCAAGTGGTAATGGGACACCATCCTTCCATCATTTGTACATAATAATTTTCTAATTGGTATCAAACTGATTTGTGCTCATAGCACCCTTCATTGCCCATCCACACCCACGCCCCTCATCACATTGGACATTTTTTGAGAGTGGGAGTGCATTGTTTTCATTCTTTTTCCCCTGGTGGCTTAGCACTGGGTCTGACTCTTATTTTTGAGGGGGAGCCAGATATGTGATTTCTATAAGGAACCCCTCTACTGATGCAGATCTGTGCTTTCTCTGCAATTTATAGTCTTATTGCATTGGTTGGAGGGCTGAGAGCTTAGTGCCTTGACAAGGGTCACATAACTACTATGTTTCAGAGGTGAAATTCAAACCCAAGTCCACCTGGCCCTCAATCCTCCACCCAATGACACAATAGAGACTTAATAGAAGTCTGTTGAATTGGATATGGCCATGAAACCTTAAAGGGAGATAACAAAGTAGGATAAAGGAAGCTAGCCTTCATGGACCTAAACTAGAACAACAGGAAAGAACTATATGTGTGCAGTGTATACAGAGGAAGATAGGGCAGTAACCAAAACTCCAAACAGGAAACCACTGGGGTGGGGGGTGTGATAAGCAGCAGCTGGTCCCCTACAGAAAAGGGGCAAGTTAAGAACATTAAACTCCAGATTAGGAGATCTTGCTACTTAAAAGAAACTACCAGAGAGCTGAACAGACCATAGTAGCTTAAATGGGGAGGGGGAGGAATATATATTTTTGTCTATATTTTAATTTAATTTTCCTGATGGGAAAGAGGCAGAATAAACCATTTTTCAATTATTTCTCATGTAAAAGCAGTTCCAGGAGTGAGGCTGCTCCAGATATGTATTTTTAAAAATGTTTGAAGGGCACGTTCTAATTCAGCAACTTAGGTAAGTAGCAGCCAAAAGTTATTAGCCTTTGATGGCCATTGGTGACCTGTAGGAAATGAGCTAGAGCTTTCAGACCAGCTCCTACTGTTCCGGGAGCTGAGGATCTTACTCTCTCAGCAAAAATTGCAAGCATTCCATCATTAGACCCCCTCTCCCTTGTGAGGCCAAAGGACAAAAAAACACATTTGTTCCCCTATACATTCTCCAAGGACCCTACTCTTGTAGAATGGCCCTCTTTCTTACAAGGATTTTTGGAGTGTTCTTGGCTGTGGAATTGAGGTGAGGGGTTGAGGGCACTGGAATTCAGAAGAAGCCATTGTCTGCCCACCATCTCCAAAAACATCCCCCCTAACCCCCAGCATCCCATTGCTTTCCTGGCATCACCAGTCTGAGTCACATCTGACTCCTTAACCTCACTATATGTATGACACAATCCTCCTTTTCCTGATCATTTGCAAGGGTCAGGAGAATATCCTCTCTCCCTTTATATTCTCCAGCAATTGTGATTGGAGGAGCTCTGAATCTGACATCAAAAGATCAGGGGCTCCAGGTCCAATTCCATTTCATTATGTATGACTGTGGTCGAAATATTTAACCTCTTGGAGCCTCATTTCCCTTATCTGTAAAACAGGAATAATAACAGTTTTACCTCCTACCTTCTTATCTCCTCCTGATCTCCCTGGATTTCTTCAGGTTTCAGCTAAAATTCGCCTTTCCCAGTCCCGTTACTGCTTGTGGCTTCCTTCTGAGATGACTCCCAATCTACCATGTATAGATTTTATTTGTACAATGTTGTTTGCATATTGTCTTCTCTCCACTAAATTGTGAGCTCCTTGAGGGAAGGGACTGTCTTTTGTCTTTCTCTGTACTCCCAGAGCTTTATCACAGCGCCTGGCGCATTCTATTATTGTTATTGTTCTGTTGTATCCAGCTCTTTGTGACCCTGTGGACCCTGCTGACCATGGGGTTTTCTTTGAAAAGATACTGGAGTGGTTTGCCGTTTTCTTCTGTGCTGGATTAAGGCAAACAGAGATTAAGTGACTTGACCAGGGCCACGGTGCCAACCATATAATCAGCACTTGTTTATTTTCCCTTAATTACCTTTATTTGATCTGAATATGGTCTTTAATATGAGCCATGAATTTGATGAGGCAGCATGGTATAGTGGATAGAGAGTTGGCCTCAGATTCAGAAGGACTTTCAAGGACATTCAAATCCTGCCTCTGATGCATGCTGGCAAATTGTTTAACCCCTCAGTGTCCCCAGGTCACTTAAATGTATGATTTAAGATTACATACAGAGAAGGTGCCACCTGCACTGGCAGAGGGAGTTTCCTCAAATGGGAGTTCCCTACCCTAATGAAAACATAGTTTCAATCCCTATTCCTATCCCTCCTTATGAGCACACTGCAACATACAACCCAAGAGGAACTTTGGAGAAAAACAGGAATAAAATGTCATCAGAGAAATGTATAATAGCAAAAGATGGGGTGAGGGTGAGGGTGAGGGGTTTACCATGGAGAGTATAAGGGAGAACATGTGGAAAGCCCAAGCATATCTGCCTATATATGACAAAAGATAGTGAAGAAGACCACTAGCCCATTGGGTGGACACCTATGGTAAACGACTAGGGGTTTGGATATGGGCTGCGTAAGAAGTACAGGAACGGATGGTTACAGTCTTCAACATTGGAGGGAATATCCAAAGAGAGATCACAAGTCAGATGAGCATTTGCATGGTTACAGTCCCAGCACAATGTGAGGCACTTAGGGTACAAAGATAAATGCCACAGTCCCTGCACCCTGTGGCTTATGTTCTCCTGGGGCCTGGAGGATATTTAATGTATGTAGATAAAAATGATATGAATTACAGTATAACAGGGAAAGGAAAGATACAGAAAAGGTACTTAAAGCAAATTTGGGGAGGGAGAAAATATTTGCATTGTTTTAAAAAACATTTTACTGTTTTGTCCCGAATTATATTTGAAAATGATAATATTCAGTTTTTTACATTTTAAGTTCCAAATGCTCTCCCTCCCCCTCCCTGAGACAGTAAGCAATTTGATATAGGATATACATTTGCAATCATGCAAAGGATATTTTCATATTAGTCATATTGTGAAAGAAAACCCAGACTAGAAAAAAACGCCATAAAAAATGTGTAAAATCATTTGCTTCAATTTGCATTCAGACTCCATCCATTCTTTCTCTGGATGTGGATAGCATTTTTCATAAGTCCTCTGGAATTGTACTGGATCATTGTATTGCTGAAAAAAACTAAGTCATTCGCATTTGGTCATCACTAATATTGCCTTTGCTGTGTACAATGTTTTCCTGATTCTGCTCACTTCACTTTTCATCAGTTCACGTAAGTCTTTCCAGGTTTGAAATATTTTCACTTGGTAGAGATGAGAGCAGACTTCACAGAGGGGGTGCCACCTAATTTGAACCTGAGAAGAAGAGAAGACTTTTCACAGAAATGAGAAAATGAGTTCCAGGTGTGGGAATATTCTAGAAACTAAATGGGTGAAGCATGAGCTAAGCACTGTGGCTAATGCCTATGATACCTATTTCTGGGAATGGGGGGAGAGATATGAAGGGGAGAGGCACTGATGGATTACTTGAATCCAGGAGTTCTAGCTACAGTAGGACTAAAGTTGGTAGGGTGTCCACACTAAATGAGGAACCAGTGTGGTGAGACCTTTGGAACAGAGGGCTACCGGGCTGCCTAAGGAGGGGAAGACCAGGAAAACAGAGGGCATTAAAACTTACACCCCAGGTGACAGTGGGAGTGGGACCATGGGTAGTCTCTGACTACTCTTCAAGCCTCAAAAAGATAGGGGAGACCCAGTCTCAAGAAGATTAATCAACAAACAAATAAAGAAGAGGGGCTCAAGAGGAGAACACTGAAATTGAATAAGGAGGTTATCAAAAGGGGTATATGAAGATTTGGCCTTAGACAGATATTTGTTAGAACCCAGAAAGGTGTTCAGACGACCTCATGGAGCCTTGTGCATAGACAAATGTCTGCTTCTCCATGAAATGTCACATGAGAAGCTTCATGGTGCTTCCTATTATGGAACTGACCATAGAGTATTTCCTTTTGTGGTTGCCCTTCCATCAAAAGGCTGCCATCCTCCTCCCCTCTCACTTCCTCTGGGAACTGTGCCCATGCATAAATGTGTGTATTTATGAGGGAATACCAGGCATATTTGCAGCAAATGAATGGTTTTTGCTTAGTTCTTGATATGGGAAAGTTTTGTCTTTTGTAGACTAGAAATGTGACAATATTGTAGTTATTCTTGCTGTGTTATGGCACCATAGCAAGAGTGCAGACTCTGGAGCTGGAGGAGCTGGGTTCAAATGTGGCTTCTGATGTCTACTGCTTGTATGACAGTGGCAAAGTCATTTAACCTCCATGGGTCTGTTTCCTCATCTGTCAAATGAGGGGGTGGGCGAAGTAGGCTTTTTAGCTCTAGATTTATAAGTTTCTGATCCCATGAATATTGTTTATACCTTCTAAAAATTAGGGAAGAAAGTGCTACTTGATTTCTGTAACCTAAATGGAATCAAGCAATTACTGATGTAACTGAGGAAGGAAGAGAGCATGATTTCCTGGGTGAAACACAATCCAACTATGATGATATCCTTCTTTGCCAACAAAGAATTGAGCCAAATAAATCACATTTTCCATCATTTAAGGTACAACTGGACCAAATAAAGGAAAACTTCAAGGTTCAGTTAGACCCTGCTCTGCCTCAAATGAATTTGTTTTTCCTTCCTTAATGTCCCTTGAGTGCCTCAATGTCCCTCGTAAAATATTTACTGTGAAAGTGTACGTGTACATTTTTATTAGTGGGCTTGCCCAAGGCGGAAGTGTCTGCAAAGGTTTGGAAAATTCTTCATGAAAGTAAACAAAACAGCTACCATAAAGGTTTAAGTAAAGCCAGGGATCAGAGATTCAGCCATCTCTGATTCTGATCAATGAAAACTGGATCACTGTATTAGCATTCTGAGATAGGAGATATAAATATATTTTGCACTTTGCAGGAAAGACAAGTCAGTGTTAATTCATTTTCCCAGCACACCAATTACTGCTTGTCCACCTAACCATTACATTTTAGTTGGAATGTAAATTTGGAAAAAAAAAACATGCAGGGTAGACAGTTTAATAGCCCCCTACACAAAATATACTGATCTAAGAGGTTTGCTCTTTGCTCCTTTCATTATCATACATTTTTGCTCATTTTCATCTATTGGTAGTGATTCTGAGGGCCAAAAAAAATTAGGAACATACTGTGCCATGAGTGGGAGAAAACATGCCTTTCCTAGCTACCTAGAATAGTTACAGGAAGAGCTATACAACTAGTGTTTACAAAACAGCTTCAAGGATAATAGCTTACAGATAGTCAATGCAAAGCTATCAGTGCACATACATGCTTTAAAATCCTAAATAAAATGATTGGCAATTTAGGTAAGGTAAATTACAATCTGCTTTGTATCACTGACTTGCTTTTGGAACTGGGGAAGGTCAGTGGACTTCCTCAGGCCTCAGGTTTTCAGCTACAAAAATGGAAGAATCCCAAAATCTTTCATGCACTATTGCAAATCAGTTAACATCCCAGGCCATCTGCATTCACCTCTCATCTTGATTTTTGTCTTCCCCATGAGGCATCTCTGGAGGAGAGAGTGAGGCTGATGACTCTGAGCAGTTCTATCTCACTTAAATCCAATTCATTTGCAAGTCAAAACATCACCTTTATGATGTCATTGGTAATGAAAAACGAACAACAGTAAAAGTCAACACATGCTTAAGTGACCACTGAGCATTTCAGAGTAATAGATAACCGGTGAGAAGGAGTGCAGAGTTCCTCACAGTTTAGGGGTTCTCTAAACCTGGAAGTGGGGTGGGAGTGTCTGCAAAATCAAAACTCTTTTTACCTATTATTTTCCATTTTAATCATTTTTATAATTTTTTTTTACGAAAATGATATTTGCTTGACAAAATGCTTCTCCTCTTTCTAACTTCACATCTGTATTAGCCAGATTTTCTTCACATGCTTCAACTAAAATAAGGGATCACAACAAATCAAAAGGAGAAGCAGATAAGAGAATTCAGTTATCTTGATTTAAACCAGACACTAAAGAGATTCACGAAAATATGTAAAACAATGCCACTAAATTTTTTTGTTTTGGAAAACATGGTTGTTTTCATAAAATATATTATTTATGCTAACATGTAATGGGCTTATTATTTTAATACATAGTTTTAAACTTTTATCAGTTTTACTTTTAATACAGTAAATATCTGTAGATATAACTCACATAAATAAAAACTCTTTGGAATCCTTAATAATTTATAAGAGTATAAAGGAGTCTTGAGACCAAAAATTTTGAGGACTCTTGATATAATGGATAGAGCTCAACAAGTAGTCAGAATGACTTCTCTTAATCCCAGTTTTTCTATCTGTAAAGCAAGAATAACAACTTACACAGGGTTGAGGAACACATCATATAATGTAGATAAAATTTTATTGTAAATCTTAAAGCACTATACAAGTGTCAGCTTTTATTCCCCAATTATTACCCAACATTATACTCAATAAATGTTACCACTGGAAAAGTTCTTCAAGATTCTCTGGTTCAGAGCAGAGCTAAGATGACAGAGGAAAAGCAGAGACTTGCTTGAACTCTTCCCCAAATCCCTCCAAATACCTGTCAAAATGACCCTAAACACATTTCAGAGCACAAAATGACAGAGTGAAACAAATTTTCAGTATGAGACAACCTGGAAGGTCTATTGCACCATTCTGAAAGAGGAATGCAGTCCAGCATGGGCCGCCAGCACAGACCAGGCCCTAGCAAACCTAGAACGGGTCTCAGGGGACTAAATCATTGGCAATTATGGAGGTTTCCAGATTTCTCAACCCACAAACTCCCAAAACAACTTAGAAAGTCAGTAGGAAAGGTCTGTCAGACCTAGGTGAGAAAGAAGCATGGTCTGACCCCAGCCCCAGGGTGGTTGTGGTGGTTGCTGTGGCTGTTTCTAGAGTTCTCAACCCAAAACAGTGGGGGGATTGAGTGGCTGATTAGATGGGATCTAATCTTTTCTTGATTACAATGATCTCTTTGCTGGCACTGAGGCAGGATTCTCTTGCTCTTCTGGTGCTTGGATCTAGGTCAGAGTTCTGAGTGCTGGTCCTAGGACAGGGAGGAATGCTTGCATGGAGGAGCTTGTGGCAGCAGTGGAGAGGGAATCCTCCTCAAAGTTTCAAGGCAGAAAAGAGTGTTTGTGGTCACTCACAGAGCAGAGCACAGATCAGGAGAGATGTAAACACCTCTTCTTAGTTCCTACCACCTTGGAAGAACTGAAAATTTATAGTATCTCTGAAAACAGCTGCACAAAATCCCTGAAGCTTGGGACAGCGTACCCTCCACATTGGAAGCAGAGTCCTACCTTAACAAAGAGCTCAAAAGTCAAGTAATTGACTGGAAAAATTAAGAAACAGCAGAAAAAGACTCAAACTATAAAGTCTTAGTTTGGTGACTAAGAAGATCAAAACATACAATCAGAAGAAGACAAAAAAGTCAAAGCACCTATATCCAAAGCCTCCAAGAAAAAAATGAATTGGTCTCAGACCATGGAAGAACTCAAAAAGGATTCTGAAAATCAATTAAGAGAAGTAGAAGGAAAATTTGGAAGAGATATGAGAGAGGTGCAAGAAAATCATGAAAAGCAAGTCAACAGATTGCTAAAGAAGACCCAAAAATATACTGAAGAAAATAACACTTTTAAAAATAGACTAACCAAAATGGCAAAAGAAGTCCAAAAAGTCAATGAGGAGAAGAATGCTTTAAAAAGCAGAATTGCCCAAATGGAAAAGGAGGCCCAAAAGCTCACTGAAGAAAATAATTGCTTAAAAGTTAGAATGGAGCAAATAGAAGCTAATGACTCTATGAGAAATCAAGAAATTATAAAACAGAACCAAAAGAATGGAAAAATAGAAGACAATGTGAAATATCTCATTGGAAAAACAACTGACCCAGAAAATAGATCTAGGAGAGATAATTAAAAATTTTTGGACTACCTGAAAGCCATGATCAAAAAAGAGCCTAGACATCATCTTTTGAGATATTATCAAGGAAAACTGCTCTGAGAATCTAGAACCAGAGGGTAAAATAGAAATAGAATCCACCAATCACCTCCTAAAAGAGATCCCAAAAGGAAAACTCCTAGGAATATTATAGTCAAATTTCAGACTTCCCAGGTCAAGGAGAAAATATTGCAAACACCCAGAAAGAAACAATTCAAGTATTGTGGAAACACAATCAGGATAATAGGAGACCTAGTAGTATCTACATTAAGGAATCAGAGGACTTGGAATATGATATTTCAGAGGTTAAAGGAGCCATGATTAAAACCAAGAATCAGCTACCCAGTAAAACTGAGTATAATACTTCAGAGGAAAAAATGGATATTCAATTAAATAGAGGGCTTTCAAGCATCCTTGATAAAAAGACCAAAGCTGAATAGAAAAACTGACTTTCAAATACAAGACTCTAGAAAAGCATGAAAAGGTAAATAGGAAAGAGAAATAATAAAGGACTTATTAAAGTTGAACTCTTTACATCCCTACATGGAAAGATGATATTTGTAACTCATGAGACCTTTCTCAGTATTAGGGTAGTTGGAGGGAATACATATATGTGTGTACATATCTATACATCTAAACACACACATATATACATATATGTGTACACATAAACACACATATACAGATAGAGGGCACAGGGTGAGTTGAATATGAAGGGATGATATCTAAAAAGTAAAATTAAGGGATGAGAGAGGAATGTATTAGAAGAAAGAGAAAGGGAGAGTTAGAATGAGATAGATTATCTCACATAAAAGAAGCAAGAAAAAGCTTTTACCATGGAGGGGAAGAGGGGGGGAGGGAAATGAGTGAATCTTACTCTCTTCAGGTATGACTTAAGGAGGGAATAAAATACGCATTGAATTGGGTATAGAAATCTATTTTACCCTACAGGAAGGTAGGGGAGAAGGGGATGGGGGGAGGGGGAAATAGAAGGGAGGGCAGATTTGGGGAGGTGGTAATCAGAAGCAAGGACTTTTGAGGAGAGACAAAGGAAAGAATAGAATAAATGGGGGTGGGATAGGATGGAGGGAAATATAGTTAATCTTTTACAACATTACTGTTATGAAAGTGTTTTGCATGACTACACAAGTATGACCTATATTGAACTGCTTATCTTCTCCATGAGGGTGGGTGGGGAGAGAGAAAGGGAGAGAATTTGGAACTCAAAGTTTTAAAACTAAATGTTAAAAATTATTTTTACATGCAACTGGGAAATATGATATGCAGGCAATGTGGTATAGAAATCTATCTTTCTTATTAAAAATCTTTTATTAATTTATTTTTAGTTTTCAACATTCATTTCCACAAGATTTTGAGTTCAAAATTTTCCCCCCACTTTTCCCCTACCCCTACCCCAAGATAGCAAGCCTACTGAATACCCCTTCCCAAAATCTGATCTCTCTTATATCCTCCCCTATCCTACCCAACTTTCTAGTAGGGCAAGATGGATTCTGTACCCCAGTGCCTGTATATCTTACAGAAATCTATCTTTCCCTACAGGAGAATAGAAGAGAAAGGGATAAGAGAAGGGAAGAGAGTAATAGAAGGGAGGGCAGATTGGGGGAAGGGATAATCAGAATGCATGCTATCTTGGGGTGGGGGGAGGGGAGTGATGTGGAGAAAATT
>CM053594.1:320575869-320595474 GCA_028646575.1 Pseudocheirus occidentalis
GAGAGAGAGAGAGAGAGAGAGAGAGAGAGAGAGAGAGAGAGAGAGAGAGAGACTCTGGTTCAGCCTCCACATTTTACAAAGCCTAGCAGGGTGATATGACTTGATGTCACAGTAACAGAACCCAGATCTTCTATCTTATTTCCTAAGATTTCCAAGATTCTAAGATTTCATCTTACATCTCTCAGACTGGCTAAAATGATAGATACCCTTCAATTGGGCAATAGTTAAACAAGCTGTGGCATATGATTGTGATGGTATTACTACTGTGATATAAGAAACGATGCACTGGTTGATTTTAGAAAATCATGAAAAGACATGGACCTATTAAAGAAGATGCTATTCACCTCCAGAGAAAGAACCAATATATAGAAATATGTCTATATGGTCTTACATATATACAAATGTGTGTATATGTATAGTTTGTCTGTATGTATGAGGATATAGAGGTGTGTGTGTGTGTGTATACACACATATATTCATGTTTAATCATGGCCTTCTCTAGGATGGGGTGGGGAGAGAGAGAAAAAAACTAAAAGTGCACAAAGAAAACTTAGGAGGAAGCACAGAAAAGCTGGGTAGCTTTGAAAATGATGAGTACCATATTTTACATAGTTTTTTTTAAAAGTAAATGGTTTGAAATGAAAATTTATTGCTTTACGTTGAATCCTCTCTTTAAGTTCTTCTGTGTATATGGAAATGTTCTTTTTTGTTTTGTATTTAAGTTTAAAATGAATTTTAAAAATGAAAAAATGAATAGGTAAAAAAAAAAAAGATACCAGGGTCTTCTAAACCATGGTGGTTGCAGGAGAAATGGAGAGACGACAGACACAAGATGTTGCTAAAATGGACTTCCCATGATTTGGCAAGTTATTTCATGAGGTGGGGGTGGGGAGGATGAGGGAGCGAGTAAAGTCAAGGATATCCCCCAGGTACTGGGCCAGGGGTGACTGGTGAGGTGGTAAAGCCATGCGAAGAGACAGAGAAGTTCTAGGAAGCAGTGACTGGTTTGGGAGGGAAAGGAGGAGAACTCGTTCCTTTTTGGATATAGGTCTATAGGAGCTGAAAGTGACTCTAGAGGTCACCCATTAGAGTCTGACCCACTCGTTTTGCCAGTGAGGAGACTGAAGCTGAGAGGAGAAGCAATCTGTACACTGGGAACAAGCCTCAGAGGGAGGATTTGAACCCACTGCTTTCTTCTTTGTGGACACTAAAGATGTAGATTTGGAAGTCAATCAAGGGAGGTCATAGGCTCATGGTCTTAAGGATTATGGAACTGGAAAACATCTTAGAAATCATGAAGTCTACCACCGTCATTGTACAATGAAAAAACTGAGGCCCATAGAGAAGGGGGTTAAGTGAAGTCATTGGGGTGATTGTGGTTGCTGAGTTGTTTCAGTCCTACTTGACTCTTTGTGGCCCCATTTGGGGTTTTCTTGACGAGGGTACTAGACTGGTTTGCCATTTCCTTCTCCAGCTTGTTTGACAGAAAACTGGGAAAAATAGGGTCAAGTGACTTGCCCAGGGTCACACGGCTGGTAAACATCTGAGGCCAGATTTGAACTCATGAAGATGAGCTTTCCTAGTTTTCCCCATTTGAGTGAATGGGATTACCAGAGATGAGAGTATGGAAAAGAGAACTAAGACATATGCACAAGTTGAGGAGGCAGGAAGATAAGGAGACAGCAAATGAGACAGCAATGAAATTAGAAAGGTGGGAGAAAAATCACAAGCGCTCACTGTCAACAGGAAGCCAGGGTCAGAACACGGCATCAAGAAGGAAAAGGTGATCAGCAGTCCCAAGTCACATGCAAAGACACAGATGTGTAAGGACTGAGTCAGAATTAGCAACTTTTCTGGTTTCTTACACAGTCCATATTACTAAGGCTGGAAGTCTTACACCACACACTCTGCCTGTAGGCCTGGGATGGTCTGTGTATAGTTCCTAGAGAACAGCACCCTATGAGAATTATGTCCAATCTGGTTCAAACTTTGAATGACTGTAGCTGTTTCAAAAGATCCCCAAGGACCCAGCCACTCACTGTCACTGAGTCCTCTTCTTTAGAATCAATCATCTTCCACCCGCTGGGTTCATCAGGGCTTGTGTGATTTTATATTAGAAGAAATATAAGCCAGAACATGGTTTCAGGCAGCAGGGATTTTAAGAAAAAGGTTGTTGGGGCTCTTCAGCTCTGGTGTATTTATCAAAAACTACTTTTTTACCTATAAAACAACCCAGATGCAAAGAAGTCTTTTTTAGAATATGCTTCTGCTTGTTACAATAAAGGAATTATTTCTAAGCTACTTACAGGGTTTTACAAGATTTAGAAATGGAAGAAACCTTATATATCTATCAACTAGTCTGACTAGCTAGATGACACAGTGTAAAAAAAAACTGTGTGACCCTGGGAAAGTCACTTAACCCTGTTTGCCTCAGTTTCCTCATCTGTCAATTGAATTGGAGAAATAAATGGTAAACCACTCGAGTATCTTTGCCAATAAAACCCCAAATGGGGTCACAAAGAGCCAGACACAAGTGAAAAGTGGCTGAACAGCAGTCCAACCAGCCACATTAAATACTTGAGAAACCTCAGGCCCCAAGATGATAAATGACCTGCTGAAGGTAGAACATGGCAGATCTAGGGTTTGAATTGAGCTCCTCCGACTCCACATTACATGCTCTGTCCAGCTCTCCCCCACTCCCTCATTGAGATATGTGTCTTCCTCAGCCTGATACAATCTGCAAGAACATGGCAAGTCTCTGCAGCTCAGCTAATTGGCCATTTTAAGAAAAAAAAAAGAGGAAGGTGCTGATTCTTTCATTCAAATTCTCTGCAGCAAAAGGTGGAGTAGAAAGGAGCAATACATGTTGTGAGTGGTTGGGTCTAGAAAATTATTTTCAGTGCTGCCCAAGATATCCCAGATTCTCTAAAGGAACATTACAAAATTATCAAAACAAAATTAATTTTAATAATCTTAATTTAAAATATTAATATCTGCCAGATAGCAGTTTAGGCAACTCTCTAAGACTACAAATCAGCAGAGCAGGCGTCGACGAGAATTGGGAATTCTTCCCAGGGAGTTCCCTACACAGGGGAATGCTAATAACTATTTTACAACTGGCTTTTCTTTATGAGAGGGGAGGTGAGAGAAGGGAAAATGTACGCAATGACTGATGCATTTTTAAGCTTAATCCGAATTATTAACATTTTCTCCATCCCAGACAACCAACAAAACAACAAATGAAGCCCCAATATTGTTTGTTCCCTTCAGCGCTCAAAAGTAAGGGGCAGAATTCATATGCAATGCACTAACATTTCAGGCCTTTCACCTTAACATTTCCTATCCCAAACTTCCTCACCTACTGCCACAAACATAAATCTTATAAATTGATTTAATGGGCTGCCACTATATTTGTTATATTAACAGCCGGCAGCAGTGCTAATGCCAAAAGAGTGTGTTTCCTCTTTCCATTAATCTTCCTGCCATGTGTAAGCTGGAAAGGCCTTAGTGATGAGGGTTGTCATTGTGAAACCAAACAGTAATTATAGTAAGAAACAGGAAAAAGAGAATTGAAAGTCCTCCTACCAGAGCATCACAGACAAATGACCCTGTTCTCTTTGCTCATTCCAACTCCACACTATTAAATTTGCTCTCTGAGCTCTTGAGGTGCCTAGAGACTGACTGACATTAGTAAGAATGATACTTTTAAAGAGAGTAACATTCTCATACTAGAAACATAATCCCCTTTATTTTGAAAGGGTCCTGTGGATAGCCTTGCTTCCCTCCCCTCGCTCCAATTTTTGGAACTCTAAGAGTTAAATTTCATTTGAAATGTGTAATATAAAGTTTACATGGATGAAGGATAAAGCAAGTAAGCTGTCTGAGCCAATCTTCTTAAACCAAGATAAGCAATTACTTCTAATAAAGCAATCAAGGGCTAGAACGAGAAAAGGTTTAGTGATAACTTAGTTAAATATTAATTTTCAGTTTAAAAGATTCTTTCAACAGCTGCACTTTTCTTCCCTTGGAAAAAGGATGTTTTTAAAGTCATCCCCAGTCATTTTGATAAGTTACATCTTCTTGTCATTCCAAAGCATTTAATGTAAAATTAGAATTATTAGAGAGCAGAGAGAAAACTTATAAGGCTGCTAAATCATCCTGACACAGCTCAGGGGCCCTGATGGATTTAGTAATGAGTTCCATGATGAGATCCTAGACAAATTAAGCAATTAAGTCCTTGATTCAGAAGGAGATTGGCTGACTGGCCTAGAACCCAAAACGTAGCTGGTAACCATGACTGGCAAGGCCATTCTGTAGATAGAGTCACAAGAAGACATCACTTAACTTCTACAGGGTTTTAATTGTGTTTCCCCTTCTTGGGTCATCCTCTTTCTGACCTTAAGAAGGACCAGAATTTAAGAATACCACAAAGGACCTCAAGTGGCACAAAAGCAGTGCATTTGTGTGTACTGAATATAGTAGGATGAACTTTTTTTTTATTTTAAATCAAAATTATAATATATGCTGATGATTTTTCATATTTAAGATAATTTTCATAGGAAAAATTATAGTAAATTCTAATACAATTATTTAAAATATTTTTAAATTGTTGTATTAATCAACATGCCTTGTCCTAGTTTTAACTTAACTTGGAGGTAACTGAATGGAAATGAACTCTCGTCTTAGGATAGCATTTATTTCTGGCTCTTAAAGTATGAGTCCATCCATGTATTTTTCCATAGAGAAATCACTTTTCTAACAACCCTTCTTTTGATATGTACTTTATATGTGTATGCATATCTAGGTTCTTGGAACCCTATGTGACTCAAGTGGAATTCATGAGTACTAATACTAATCTAAAGAGGACTATATGATTTAAATGAGAAGAGCTCAATTGATAAAGCAAGCATTAGATTTTTAAAAGGCCATCCACTTGAGCATCCTATGGAGAATTCATCAAGCAGGGCTTATTAAAAAAAAGTTTGACTAATAAAGTCTGAAGATGGGTATCTTCAATGAACTATAACACAGGGAGTACCAAGGAATAAAAGTAGTCTAACAATGACTTCATTTCTGGGGAAATTATCTATACAAAGTCTTTTTTAACTGCTCAATTAAAAAGACCTTTGAAATCCATGAACAATGCCATCTCAGAGGCCCTCAGAGACCTGCTAAAACTGGAGGAAGAAAGCCAATGATGAAAAAAAAGCATTGCTGGAAAGTCCCCACAACCAAATTCTCCATCACATTCCAATCTTCCTCCCATGCAAAATGCTCACTGACTTCAAAGGAACAACAGTTTGCAGAGCAGGGAGCTATCACCCAGGAGAATTAGACCCTAGAGTTGCTTCCTTGGAAGAAAAATAGGGAGGAATCCTATGGAGCTTGGAGACGTAGTACTATCTTAATATCACACTGTTAGAGCTGGAAGAGAGACCTTCATGACCACTAAGTCCAAACCCTTCCATTTAAAAAGGAGTTAACTGAAGCCAAGAGAGGTTAAAGTATCTTGCCCAGGGTTATGTAGTTAGTAAGGGAGGTGAGATTTAAACTCAGGTCTTCTTGATTTAAAGTCCAGTATTCTATCCACTGTACCACCTAACTAACATATTGTTGGTGACTTCTTTTTTCTATTGTCTTCACAAAATCCACTTCTTTAATGAAGCAGTGTAGGAGGGAAGATTGTACGACAAATAGCTTGGGAGATAGCAGGTCTGCATTGTTCGCAGGGAGGAACAGAATCCCTAGGATCATAGGATCATAGGTTTAGACCTGAAAAGGACCTTGTTTAGTCATTTCAATTGAGTCTGACTCATAATTTATGACTGAATTTGGGGTTTTCTTGGCAGAGATACTAGAGTGATTTGCCATTTTCTTTTCCAGGTCATTTTACAGATGAGGAAACCAAGACAAACAGGATTAAGTGACTTGCCCAGGGTCTCACAGCTAGTATGTGTCTGAGGCCAGATTTTAACTCAGATCTTCCTGACTCCAGGCCCTGAGCTCTATCCATTGTGTCACCTAGCTGCCTGAATTGTACTACGTTATACAAATTAAAGGCACTATTGTTCCAGAATCAATCAATGAACAAATATATTTTATGATATTGTGTGAAGGAGGGTGACAAGTCTATGCAACCTTTGGCTGTGGGTTGCTGAATGAAGACCACAGCATGAATGTGAGTACGAAGAAAGAATAAAAGCCCCACTCACAAAGAGTTTACATTCTATTGGGGGAGACAACAAGCATGCATTCATTCATTAATGCAATAAATATTCTTTAAGTACCTAGTATTTTCCAGGCATTGTTCTGAGTGCCAGAAATACAAAAATAGGCAAAAAGACTACCCCTGCCCTCAAGGAGCTTACTATCTAACAAGGGGGGACAACAACAAATACATATATGAATATAAACAGCATAAGTAAAAAGTTAGTAAAAGCAAATATATACAAAGTCATTAAATACCAGGCAGATTGAAAGGGAGGGCAGACCAAAGAAGGCTTCATGTGGAAGATAGTACCTGAGCTGTATGTTACATGGTAAACTATGACTAGGGAAGAAGGCAAGAATCCCTTATAAGATGCTGCATCCTTGATCACACTAGCTTTCATCCAGTCCTGATCCCTCCCTCCTCCAAAGCAACATTTTTTTGCATCCTACCTTAGGTGGCAAACACATACCAAGGTTACAAAGGAATTACATCATATCACTGTGCTGGGTAAGCAAGACAATGGTTTTAGGTTTTTACCACCCTATAATCATGACACTGTTAAACTCATTGGAAGCCAGTGTTTGGGTGTGGGGAGGCCAAACATTCCTTTGTTGCTGCCTCTGGCCATTATTTAGACATGTCAGATGAATCACTTCGAGGTGGCAAAGGTAGGCTCTCCCCCTTCTGTTTCTTTTTTCCCAACCTCACCTAGCTCTCTCCCCCTATATTCTGAATTTGCATCGGTCTAGATGGATTCAGAGAAATAAAATGGAACTATATTGAATCCCCTAGCTCCCTTATGCAGCAATTAAAAGGCTGTACAGAAAGGGCCCTCATCCTGGAATCCAAAGACCAAGATGTTTACTACCCATGTGACTTTGAGCCAATTGCTTAATGTCCCTAGACCTCAACTCTCTCATCTATAGAATGAGGGGGTTGGACTTGCTGGCCTCTGATGTCCCTTTTAGCTTCACAGCTACAATATATTAGCTCTTCATATGAAAAAGAAGAGACAGATATGAAAAAATGAAGCTTACCTTAAAATGGTAAATAATATCTATCCAAGACCATGAACAATCATCTGTAACAGAGATAAGCTAGAAGCCTTCCTAATAAGATCAGAGGTGAAGCAAAGATGGCCATTATCACCACTATTATTCAATTTTGTACTAGAAATGATATCTATAGCAATAAGAAAAGAAAAAGAAATTAAATCAATTAGAATAGGCAATAAGGAAACAGAACTATCACTCTTTGCAGATAATATGGTGATATACTTAGAGAATTAACTAACAAATAATAATTAGTATGATTAGAAATAATTAACAACTTCAGAAAAGTTCCAGGACAGAAAATAAACCCTTAGAAATCACCAACATTTCTATGTATTACCAACAAAGTTCAGCAGGAAGAGATAGAAAGAGAAATTACATTTAAAATAACTATAGACAATACAAAATACTTGGGAACCTACATGCCAAGACAAACCCAGGAACTATATGAACACAGTTACAAAACACTTTTCACACAAATTCAGATCTAAACAATTACAGAAATATTAATTGCCAATAGTAGGGCCAAGCCAATATAATAAAAATGTTAATCCTTCCTGAATTAATTTACTTAGAGCCATACCAAACTATCAAAAATGATTTTACCAAGCTAAAAAAATAATAAAATTCTTCTGGAAGAACAAAAAGTCAAGAATATCAAGGGAATCAATGAAAAAAATGTAAAGAAAGGTGGCCTAGCAGTACCAGGACTCGAGTTGTATTACAAAGCTGACAGTCAGGTATTAGCTAAGAAATAGAGTGGTGGACCAGTGGAATAGATTAGGCACACAATATACCATAGTAAATGACCATCATAATGTAATATTTCATAAACACAAAGATTCAAGTTTTGGGGACAAGAACTCACTATTTGACAGAAATTTCTGGGGAAACTGGAAAGTTGTTTGACAGAAACTAGGTACAGACCAAGATCTCACACCATATACTAAGATGAAGTCAAAATGGGTACATGATTTAGACATAAAAGATGATACCATAAGCAAATTAGGGGAGCTTGGAGTAGCTTACCTGTCAAATCTATGGATAACAGAAGAATTTATGACAAAACAAGAGATACAGAGCATTACTGGAAATAAAATGGCTAAGTTTGATTACATTAAATTAAAAGGGTTTTGTAAAAATAAAACCAATGCAGCCAAGATTAGAAGGAAAGAAGAAAAGCTGGGGAAATGTTTTATAGCAAGTTTCTCTGATAAAGGTCTCAAAACTATAGTGAACTGAATCAAATTCTAAGAATATGAGTCATTCTCCAATTGATAAATGGTCAAGAGATATGAAGAAGCAGCTTTCAGAAAAAAATCAACACCATCCATAGTCATCTGAAAAAAATGCTCTAAATTACTATTGATAGAGAAATACAAATTAAAACAATGCCAAGGCACCCCTCACATTTATCAGATTGGCTAGTATGATATAAAAGGAAAAACACAAATGTTGGAGGGGATGCAGAAAAATTGGGACACCAATTCACTGTCAGTGGAGTAGTGAACTGATCCAACCATTCTGGAGAGCATTTTGGAACACCCAAAGAACTATAAAACAGTTCAAATCCTTTGACCCAGCAATATCTCTGAGGTCTGTATACCAAAGAGATTTATTTTAAGGAAAAGGACTTATATGCATAAAAATATGTGGTTAAAAATTGGAAATTGAAGGGATGCCCATTAGTTGGGGAATGGCTGAACAAGTTGTGGTAGATGATTGTGATGGCATACTATTGTGTCATAAGAAATGACAAGCAGAATGGTTAGAGAAAAGCATGGAAAGATTTATATGAACTGATGTAAAGTGAAGTGAGCTGAACCAGGTGAACAATGTACACTGTCAAAGCAACATTGTAAGGATGATCAACTATGAAAGACTTAGCTATACTCAGCAATGCAATGATCCAATACACTTCCAAAAGACTTATGATGAAAAATGCTATTCATCTCCAGAGAAAGAACTGATGGGGTCTGAATGCAAACTGAAGAATACTTTTTTAAAAAATCTTTATTTTTCTTGGGTTGGTTTTTTGTTTGCTTAGTTTTTTGGTCTGTAGGTTTTAGTTTTTTACTTTTTGCTTGTGCTTGTTTTGTTTTGGTTTGGTTTTTTGTAGTACGATTAATATGGAAATATGTTTTGCACGACTACACATATATAATCTATATCAAAATGCTTGCCTTCTCAGGGAGAGAAAAAGAGAGGGTAGGAGGGAGAGAATTTGGAATGTGGAATTTTAAAAAAATAAATGGAAAAAAATTGTACACATAATTGGAAAAAAACATTTGGGAAATAAAAAAGCAAACCATGAGACCAGAAAGTCTGAGGAGCACTGCTGTAGATAAAAGAGAAGCACTGAAGATTCTAGAATGATGAAATGACAACCAAATGCATGCATTAACAGAGTTATGCTGGCAGCTTTGGGATGATTTGGAGCAGAGACGACTGGGAAAGGGGAGTCTACCCAGGAAGATATTACAGTAGAGGACAAGAAGTGATGAGGACCTGAACTAGGGTGGCAGGAGTGGAGTGGATAGAATAGATAGACTTGAGAGATATTTCAGAGGTAAAAATGGGTCTTCGCAACTGATGTATGGGTCGTGGACCAGGGGAATAATAAAAACATTATTATCATTTTATATTATTATCATTTATGTTTATTATATTATATAATTGTATTTATAAATTATTTATATTATTATAACTTATTATATTTCAGTAACTGAGTTAGAGAGTTAATATTGGGGCCATCAAAAGAAAAAAAGAGGGTAAGGTTTTGGACATGTTGCATTTGCAATGCCAATGGGACGTTCAAATGGAGCTGTCCCGGTAGGCAGGAATAACACATTTCTGTATTAGCCATGCTGCAAAAAACAAACAAACAACAAGAAAAAAACCACCCACATCCTACTTAGGGCTCAGGAGAAGGAAGATAAACAGTAAAACAGTACTTGGGAAAGAAGAAGCCAGATATGTGGATCTGAGGATCACAGATTTACAGCTGAAAGGGTCTTTAATGGCCATGGAGTCCAACCTCACCTCATTGATGGGGAAACTGAGGCACAGAAATATCAAATGACTTTGAATGGATCTGCACCCGCATTTTCCTGACTGCTCCTTCAATTGTATAGATATGCCAACTGAAACCATCTAATGATTACACCAGTGGGAAACAAATCCTTTTATGAAGGGGATTTGTTTTGTGATGTTTAGATTCGGTCAAAGGGCTGCACTTGAGGACCTAGAGGGCCACATGTGACCTCAAAGCCCCAGGTTCCCCGCCACTGAGTCCATCCTCCACTCAGTTGCCAAAGTGACCCAACTAGGTCGCACCTCTGCTTAATAAACTCCACCAATTCCCCATCATCTCTAGACTAAAATAAAAAGTCCTCTGGTATTCAAAGCCCATCAAAACCTGTCCCAGTACCTGTTTTCTGTCTTCTTGTACCTTTTGCCCTCCCCCCATGTATTTCTCTGACAGAGCAACACTGACCTCTGCATTATTACTTGACCTAGATACTCCATCAGCAGATTCCTGGCATTTTCTCTGGCTGCCTTGGTAACGCTCTCCCTCAGCACCTCCTCCTCCAGTTACCTTCAAGTCCTAGCCACAGGAGGCCTCTCATGACCCCTTAATACTGGGGCCTTGCTTCTGTTATTTCCAATTTATCTTTCCTAGAGCTTGCAGACTTGTTCACATATTGTCCCCTCAATCAGACTGTGAGCACCTTGAGATCAGGGACAGTCCTTTGCTTTTCTCAGTATCCCCAGCACTTAGCCAGTGCCTGACACAGAGGAGGTACTTAAATGATGTTTATCAACTGACTTACAATGGGAACGAGAACATCATGGGAGAGAGGAGAAACCAATGGAGAATGCTGGGGTGCATGCTCCTTAGGGCACAGAGGAAGGAAAATAAACATTAAAACAAACCAAGAATTGAAAGTCAGTCTTTTACCGAGTTTTTCCTTCCTGGAATGTTCTCCCCACTCTTCTCATCAAAGCAAAATGTGACCTATTCTTCCTGGTCTAATTTGAGTCTTAATAACCTTCATGAAACCTGAGTCTTCTGTTAGTAACAATAATAATAGTTCATATGTATAACATTTCATAGATTCAAAGGGCACCCCCTTTGAATGGGGTGATCAGGGAAGGCTAGCACCTCTGGTGTGGGGGCTGCTGAACCCTTTTCAGCGCTGCTCACCCACCTTTGGTGTCCACCTGTCAGGCAGCTCTCACCTGTGGCTCCAAGAAACTGTAGTTTGCACAGTGGCCACATCCCAGTAAACCATCTTGGTCATTATGCTAACCTAGGTTGAGAGTAACCAAGAGGCTTCTAAACTGTCAGTGAGTTAGGGGGATGTGAAGACTTTACCCAGCAGAATAGGTAGATGGGAACAATTTGTTCCAATGGCTGTGGAAATTGCTGAAGCAGGGGCTGTGGAGGGCTTAGAGCTTAGCCAGACATGAAAGATACTGAGGGCATCCACACCATCCCCAGCCATTGCCAGTTGTCTTGCCTTTTGTCTTGTCACTGGACTTTGATGGCTCTTGGAGAGAGTGAGGCTGATGACTTTGGGAAACTCTGCCTCACTTAAATCCAGTTCAGGAGTGAGCCAAGATATAATCCATGATGTCACTGGGTCTCTTGGTTTAAAGCACTTTTGCTGGTCTCTCATTTCACACAATTATTCACTGAGAAACAGTGATCATATCTATTCCATTTTACAGATTTAAAAAAATCCGAAGCTTTACTATTTACTGTTGACTACAGGAAAGTTAGGTAGCTCACTGGATAGAGCAGCGTTTCTCAACCTGTGGGTTACAGCCTCTTTGGGGGTTGAAGGACCCTTTCATAGGGGTCGCCTAAGACCATCAGAAAACACGTATTTCCAATGGTCTTAGGAACCAAGACACCACTCCTCTATCTGTCTCCAGGTGGGTGAGCCCACATGCTGATACACCCACATACCAGTATTAAAGGGTCACGGCATTAGGAAGGTTGAGAACCACTGGGGTAGAGAGCCAGACTCAGAGTCAGGAAGATCTGATTTCAAAACCAACACTTACTGGCTGTGTGACCCTGGGTAAGCCACTTAACCTCTGCTCACCTTGGTTTCCTCAGCTATAAAATGGAGACAATAACAGCACCCACTTCTTTTTTTAAAATTGATTTGTTCATTTACTTTTAGTTTACAAGATTCAGTCCCACAATCCCTTGAGTTTCACATTTTTCCCCACCCCCTATGGCAGCTTGCAATCAAGTATAGGATCTGCAAATACTTTCACATCGGACATTAGTCTGGTTGTATAGAAGGGTTGTAACCAATGGAGTGAAGAATGGGAAAGAAGAAACTAAACCTAACATGGAAAAGAAGGGTAGCATGTAGTTTGCTTCAGTTTCCATTTAAACTCTGGTCTTTCTAGATCTTTCTCTGAATGTAGATACCTCCTTCCATCCTGAGACTTACAGAGTTGTCTTATAACTGTGTGTTGCTGAGAAGAGTCCAGTTTATCAGAGTTGGTCGTCACGCATACATTGTGTCTGTCGTTGGGTACAAATGTCTCCTGGTTCTGCTCTTCTCACTTAGCATCAATTAGCCTCTCTAGGTAATTATGAAGTCCATCTCCTTCCCATTTCCTATAGCACAATAGTATTCCATTACATTCATATACCACAACTTGTTCAGCCATTCCCCAACTGATGGGCATTTTTTGCCACCACAAAGAGAGCTGCAATAAATACTTTTGTACACATGGGTCTTCCTCCCACTTCTGTGATCTCTTTGGGATATGACCCCCGAAGAAGAAGAAGAACAGCACCTACTACTTAAGGGAGTTGTGGGGACCAGACGAGATAATATGGGCAAAGGGCTCTGCAAATGTTAAAGTGCTATATAAATGCTAGCTTTTATTATGATAAATACTCGTGACCCTGGGAAAGTCATTTTCCTTCTCTGGGTCTCAGTTTCCTTGTCTATAAAATGAGAATGCTGGACAACATTCACAAAACCAGTCTTTGGGCTCGAAGCTCGGAGCTCCTTCCACAGCATTGAACTGTTGTTTTGAATTCCCACTCCACCTGATAGCTCATCCTATATGACCGAGCTTGTGACCATTTTGTGTACTTTTCTAGTTGTTTCATGGATGAAAACCTCCTTGGCCCACCTAGATTGGAGCTTTGTGTCCAGCAAAGTAGCCGGCACCGACAATAACATTTTCTGCCTTGACTTGACTGTAGGCCAGGGACTTGCAGGAAGAGTGTAAATACATCAGACTGTCAGATCTGGGGTGGGGCTGCTGAGCTTGCTCACTTCCTCCATCAAATAGGAATCATTCAACTCCTTGAGAGCATTGGAGGTTGGAACAATAGGCCCTGTCAGCTTTACAGACTGACTCGCCCAGCCCCAGCCCGAGAAGTGATGATGGGACACAGAGTTAGGGTTGAGAGGCTTGGGTTTTGCTGCAGGGCACCAAAATGTAGAAAGCACAGCAATTTAAAATAATGATTAATAGGTGTTTTTCTTTAAGTTTACATTTACGTTTTGACAGCTGAAACTCTTTCAATAGCAGAAAAACAATCCAGCTTAGCACTTGTTTAGCAAGAATAATTAGTTAAAATAGGAAACCAGAAGCTGTGCTTGCTGTATCCCTGGCTGATGGTCACACCCCAGGTGAACTCCTCCCAGACACCCAATGCTACCCTCTTTTCTCCCTATAATAGGGATCTCATTATACCTGGGGAGCATCCCGAGGTCTCTTCACTCTGCCCAGATCTTTTGTTCCAAGATCTCCCTTTGAAGCTTCCTTAATTACCCCCCCCCTCTCTTTTGGCTTTTTGGAGAGCAATTAGGGTCGATGGACTTGCCCAAGGTCACGCAGCTGGTAAGTGTTAAGTGTCTGAGGCAGGATTTGAACTCAGGTTCTCCTGACTCCAGGGCCCATGCTCTATTCACTGAACCACCTAGTCGCCCCCCTTAATTACCTCTTTAAGATTTTTTAATTGATTTATCTGAACACTTCCCACTATGTCCTTCCTCTATCCCCTCCTAGAGAGCCATCCCTTATGATAAAGAATTGTAAAAGAAGAAAAATGTTTAGCAAAACTAACCAACACATTTAGATATTCTGCTATTACATTCAGTGCTCTACACCCATGATCCCCCATCTCTGCAAAGAAGGGGCAAAGGGGAGGTGTCTTCTCATATCTCTAAGCTTGATCATTATAATTTCAAAGGATTTAATTTTTATTGCTTTATTGTTCTCGTTATACCTTTAATCACTTACTGTGTTGTTTTCACATCATGAATTATCATGAGGCCTCAGTGTGACTCTGGCTTTCAAGGCCTCTAAATGTGTCTATAGCAAGCATGGCAAGTATGCCCCCTGAGGGCAAGAGCTGGTGGACTGAGCAACTTGTACTTGCTCCTTCCCCTTTTTTTCAGACTCTGGTAAAATGTGGATTCACTCTAAAGAGGTGTTTTTGTTTAATCCATGGAGACGAGATTTTTTTTCCTTTCCTTCCTCCTTCCACCTCCCTGGCACAGACATACTAGGGACACAGCAAGCAAGTCACAGGACGGTTCCTCCACAAAAACGTCCCAGGCTTGGGAGGAAGCAGGGTTACACACACATTAGATTTTGTGAGAAAGCATAAAGGGACGTCAAAGGCATAGGCCTCCTTTCCCCTTCATCCCGTTACCCGCCCCGGCCCAAGCTCTAGAGGGAAACTCGGGCTCATTACAAGCCCATATGTGCACCACAAAGCCCTAAACTGCTATGCAAAGTAAGCTTACAGACACCTGCCTCTGATCCCAACTGAGCAGCAGCTAAAAATTCCCACGTTATTTTCCACATAGTTAAGGTCCATCTGCTGCTCATCTTTATTATTCCGCTTCTACAACCTTCCAGCAAATTGCAGATCTCAGAACCCACGGGTCTTCCAGAGAGGAAAAGAGAATAAGACTTTTCACTGGGCTTCGTGAGATAAGTGTGGGAAATGCCAATGCTGGGTCTCTCTCAAGACCACTCTGACCAGCCCTGGAAGGAAAAAGGGATGAGTAGGGAGACAGAGCCTGAGAGTGTCACCAAAGCAAAGGAACCTCTATTCAAAGGAAATTTTGGAGACAAATGGGGGGAAACAGCCTCTTGAGTATCATGTTTACTTAAAGAGGTTATATTTTAAAATTTGCTGGGGGTTTTCTGCATGTATTTCCAGTTCATTTTTATATGTTATTCATGCAGAACACCTAAATGAACTAAAATCTGAACCAAAACCCACAAGGGATCATCCTCTTTTGTTGAGCCATAAATGAACCCAAACGTTCATCTTAGCCTACTGTGAAGCAAGCTAAAAATCCTTCTTTAAAAACTTCATAATTTAAACAATACTAAACATTATAATGTCCATCTCTATCTATCATCTCTCTATATTATCTATCGTTTTTCTATATTTGTATGAATATATATAAATAAGTATGTATATGCATATATGGGGAATCTCAAATGTCTTGGTGCAGTTTCAAGCCTTTAAAGCTTTAAATTGCACCGAGAGTTTTCGGACACCATGTATGTGTATATGTGTGTACGTTCATATACATGATGTGTACTCACATTTACATAATATGTGTGTGCATGTACACATGTGGAATGAACTGTATACATGTTTGGTACATGTGTGTATGTGTGTGAGTGTGCTTGTGTGTGCTAATATATGTAACCAGGCAGCTAGATGGCTCAGTGGATGGAATGCTGGACCTAGAGTCAGGAGGACTCATTGTCATGAGTTCAGATCCAGGCACAGACACTTACTAGCTATGTGACCCTGGTTAGGTCACTTAACCTGTTTGCTTTTATTCACTAGAGAAGGAAGTGGCAAATCACTCCAGTATCTTTGCTAAGAAAACCCCATAAAGGGTCACAATGCACCAGACATGACTGAATAACAACAAATGTGTGTGTACAGATATACACATTTGCTGCTTTTCTCTCCATATATTTCTGATTCATTCTTATATGTTGTTCATGCAGAATCCCCAGTGAACTAAAATCTGAACCAAAACCCACAAGGGACCATCCTAATCTGTTGAGTCATAAATGAGCCATAAATATACATATACATACATATACATCGGTATATCAGCAGGTATAACGGATAGAAAGCTGCCCTCAAGTCAGGAAGACCAGGCGAGTTCAAGTCCTGCCTTTGACACATAGCTTGTGACCCCCTCTTGACCTTCCCCCCAGTCACCAAATCTCTCAGTATCCTAAGTTAACTTTCCAAGACTATATATGTTGCAGTGAAGGTAGGGAAGTTACCTCTTTTGGTGAAGGTATTTCCTCATCTAGGAGTTCCTTACACTGATGAAATCACAGAGAGAGACTCTTATCTCTACATAGCTATGTAGATATATATTCATCAGTTGAATCAGAAAACAATCAAAGCCACAAATATCCTTCAAACCCAATAGGAACCAAACTGATTTTCAGACTGAGGAACAGGGGTAAAGGTGAGGCCTCATATTTCACAGGACAAGCAGATATTGATGGTGTCCATGGTGTTCTAGGAATCCATCCTCATGCCTGCTGTGACAAGACCCAGAAAAAATATCTTCACTGTCTAGGGTTCAGTATCAAAGACTGTAATGCAAAGGCAAATTGCAGCCTGTGCTTTTTAAAAAGCGTGTGGAGAAAACCCCAGAGGACCCAGGGAAGAACTACTAAAAATATGAAATGGATCACAAATAGGATAGTGTGGGTTGTAACTAGCAATTCTGATATCCAGGACAAATTCAGTTCTGAGGGGAAACGGAGCAAGGGAAGGTCAACTGGAGTGTCCTAGGAAGCCCTTGCTCTTGACACTGACAGTGCAGGTGATCTCATGTAACTCCCAGGAAAGGTATGCTGTGAGTCCCCAAGCCTGGCCCAGTAGAGTCGTGCCAGGAAAGGGAAAATCCTACCCTCCCATGCAGTACTTGAGTCCTGTCCCTAAATCCTCTACTGCCAGGAACTGATGGAAGGATGAAGAGAGTTGCATGTAGATCTCTTGGTGCCAGGTTGGTATTGGGGCAATCAGGCAGCTGTGGCACATGACATTTGTGGATGAGGATGGTTAAGGCCTGTGGAGTGTGGGCCAGAAGGTTGCCACAGGGAAGAGAACCCTCTCCCCCTTCTTCCCATATTCCCTTCCCCAAATGTTAGTACTTTGGGATAAAACTATGGCTGAAACAGTCAAGCTTTGGCACAAGTTAAAGGAAAGCCAGAGTAATTTAGCATGAAAAAAAAATCTATGTAAAGAGAGACTTATTGTTTTCAAGCAATACCAGGGACTCACTCCCCTATCTATAATGCTATAACCTTAGAGTTGCCTAATGCTCAGAGAGATTAAATAATTTGTCTTATTATTGTTCAGTTGTTCTTAGCCCTGTCCGACTCTTCATGACCCCATTTGGGTGGTTCACCATTTCCTTCTCCAGCTCATTTTACAGATAAGGAAACTGAGGCAAACAGGGTTAGTGACTTGCCCAGCATCACACAGCCAGTAAGATGAATCTTCCTGATTCCAGGCCCAACACTCTTTCCATTACACCAGCTAGTACCAATAATTTGTCGATGACCCCACTACTACTGTCAGAGGTTTCTTCCCTCCTCCAGGACAAGGCCATCAGCTGAAACCTCATGAATCATCATTAAGATGGATTCAGCTTTGATAGAAGCTCTGACTAGAAGGCTGGAGAGCTGAGCAAATAACTCTTCCCCAAAGTCTCTTTATCTAGAGTGGCCAGGCATTTTCCAGATGACCCTGCATTCTGACTGCAAGAACGTCACACCACCCCATCATACCGACTCTCTTGCCACCCCTCTCCCCCTTTCCTTGCTCCCTTTTTTGTAGTCTTCCTCCTTTAGGTTCTGGCTCCTTGAGGCCAAAACAGTCTTTGTTTTTCTTATCTGTATTCATAAAGGGGGGGGGGCTTGCACCAAGAAGGCACTCAATGAATGTTTCTTGACTATTCATTAGAGATGGAATTTATAATCATGTCTTCCTAACTTCTGGTCCAAAACTTTATCCACTATGCCAAGCTGCCTCTCAAATAAATGAAGAGTTATCATAAATGGGCCAGCTAGGGGTGATGCAATGGATAGAGCATTGGTCCTGGAGGCAGAAAGACCTGAGTTCAAATATGGCCTCAGAGACTTACTAGCTGTGTGACCCTGGGCAAGTCGCTTCACCCTATTTTCCTCAATTCCTCATCTGCAAAATGAGCTGGAGAAAGAAATAATAAACTACTCCAGTATCTTTGCCAAGAAAACTCCAAAGGTGGTTACAAAGAATTGGATGTAACTGAAATAACTGAATGACCATAAACTTATATATACTTGTATGTGTGTATACTTACTTTATTTATTTATAGGGTACAAAGAGAAGAAATAGATTTAAATTGCTATAAGGCAGTCTTCAGTTACATGAATCCAGAATTTCTTGACCAACCTTATAAGTCAATTGTGAGGGGAATGGTTTTGTAAAACTAAAAACATAAGAGTATTGTTGCTATTATTTCTCTAACTAACTGAATTCTTTTTTTTCTTTTGGGGGGGGAGGTAGGGCAATTGGGGTTAAGTGACTTGCCCAAGGTCACCAGCTACTTGGGTTGGGGGGGGGTTGCATGTTAAGTGTCTGAGGTCGGATTTGAACTCAGGTCCTCCTGACTCCAGGGCTGGTGTTCTATGTACTGTGGCACCTAGCCACCCCTAACTGAATTCTTTACTGGAAGGTCTGAATGCTTTGGTATCATGTTGAACCAACCTAAGAAATATCTCCTGGGAAAATTTGCTCAAATAATTAAAAGAAAAGGGGCACATTCTGCCTAGCCCTGATCTGTAATTGTAACTGTCTCCATTTAACAGTGGCCTCATTCCGTGGGCTCACACTACAGACAGGACTCCACCTAATTAGTCAGATCCTTACCGTGAGGTTCTACCAAGATTCATTTAAATTACTCAATTTCCTGATCCCTGTGTGAATCACTGCAGTCCAACACCTACCCAGAGCTTTGAAAAATCCCCAAAGGATTTGATGCTCAGTTGCAGATTGAACAAAATCTTCATAAGTTTTCAAGGTCAGATAGGTTTCAAAATTAGCCAGTTCCACAAAAGATGAAACTTGGTTCCCAGAAGAATACGGAACAAAAAGACTTCTCCCTGCACCTAAAAACTTAGATGAAAAGAAAATTGGAGAAATGTCATAATAGAATTAAAGAATTAAAACACGGACTTAGAGATAATATAATCCAACCTTCTTGTTTTATTTAGACAAGGAAACTGAAGCCCAAAGATTGAATG
>CM053594.1:320595574-320624110 GCA_028646575.1 Pseudocheirus occidentalis
CCTTCATGTTATCACACAGTCTGAGGGACTGGACTTGGGATTTCACTGGTATAAGGAATTCCTAATATGGGAATGCTCTCTATTGATGAAGGTCATCACAATCTACAATTTTAAACCTCAGAGGTCTTGGCTCTGACCCTGGGCAGTAATAGAACCCAGGTCCTTCTGACTCCAGAGGTCAAATCTGTTTCTACTTTCTAGCTACACTGCTTGTACTATATACAATAAGCTGGACATTTGGTCAAAGAATGATATAGGATCTCAGTATTAGACAGGACCTCAGAAGATATCTAACACAAAGCTGATCAAGAACCCAGTTTTAAGCACCAAAAAATGATCAACGAGCATTCCTTTGAAGACATTTACTGAAGAATAAACCACTTACCTTTTAATATAATCCATTCCACTTTAGGATAAGCTATTTCAATGAACTTTCCACCTTGGCTTCCAGTTTTTCCCTCTGCAGGTAAGCCCAAATAATCTAATCCTTCTCACAGAGTACAGGCAAAGATGGTTTCATGTATCCCCTTAGGTTTTTTGTTCTCCAGGTTAAATATTTCTTCTTGTTGTTATTGTTGAGTCAGTTTCAGTCATGTCCAACTCTTTGTGACCCCATTTGGGGCTTTATCATCAAAGATACTGAAGTGATTTGCCATTTCCTTTTTTTAGCTCATTTTATAGATGAAGAATTGAGGCAAACAGGGTCACACAGCTAGTAAGTGTCTAAGGTTGGATTTGAACTTGGATCTTTCTGACTCCAGACCTGGCATTGTATCCACTGCGCCACATAGGTGCCCAGCAAATACATACAGAAGTCTTCCAGGTTTCTCTGAAACCATCTTTTTCGTCATTTCTTATAAAGCGATTATCTCCGTGCATTATAATGTCTTCAGACATTCCACAATGAATGGTTTCCCACTTTGATTCCAGTTCTTTGCTTCAACAAAAAGAGCTGCTACAAATAATTTTGTGTGTCTGGGTCCTCTTCCTCTTTCTTTGATCTCCTTGGGATACATGCCAGGTAGCGTTATGGCTTCCTCAAAGGGTATGAACAGTTTAGTGACTTTGGGGGAGTAATGTTCCAAATTACTTCCCAGAATGAAAATCAGATGAGAGAATTGCTTCATTCTGCTTCATCCTACCATGAGGAAAGTTGAAAAGACTGAACAGCAACTTTTTATTGCAAGGGAAGAGGGTTGTGACGGTGACATCAAAAATAAAAACAACAAAAAAGAAGAAAAGAAGGTCAAGGAAACATTTGAAAAATATATGAGGACAGAAGTTAGCTCAGACTTAGAGCAGCAAGGCAGTTTTTGAACTACTATTACAATTATATTATTTTACAAATAACAAGCTGTGTGTAGTAAATGGGCATTCATTGTTTCATGTACAATCTTCTTTTTCTGGTCTTTGTAAATGAAAATGATTGTGTTTTGTAATGTTTGTCAAGGTCAAAATAATTTTATTTTTAAAAAGGAGAATTTTGAAGCAGCAGCTCAAAGGGGGAAAAAAACAAACATAAAACATCAGAAAGGAACACTGACCTTTTTTGGAAGGCCGGCGGTCAGTCAGTTGGTCAGTCAGTCAGTCAATAAGCATTGACTGAGGGCCTACGATGCACCAAGCAGTGGAACCAAGTGGAACTCAGTGCTAGGGAACCAAGAAAAGTAAAAGACAGTCCCTGCACTCAAAGAGCCTGATGGGAGATGACATACAAACAGCTTTATATAACAAGCCATGCACAAAATAAACTGGAAATGATTAATGGACAGAAGGCCCTAGAATTAAGAGGGATTGGGAAGGACTTCCTGCAGAAGATGGGATTTTAGCTGGGACCTGAAGGAGACTGGGGGGGGTGGGTCAAGAGGTAGAGATGAAGGGGAAGGAGGAAGTGCCAAGCACTATGCTGAGCACTGTTTATTTTTTCACAGATAAGATTCTCCTAACACCCCTGGGAGATAGGGGCTATTATTATCCCTGTTTTAGAGTTGAGGAGCTGAGGCAAACAGAGCTTGGGTGACTTGCCCAGAGTCACAGTACATTTGTAAGGGCAGATCTGAACTCAGACCTTCCTAACTGCAGGTTCTGCATTCTCTCCATGTGCTGCCAGCTGCCGCTGCTGAGATAAGGAGGAAGAACTTTCCAGGAAGGAACAAAGGGGGAAACAGCCAGTGAAAATGCCCAAAGTTGGGAAATGGAGTTTCTTACTTGATGCACAGCAAGGAAACCAGTGTCACTGGATCACAAGGTATGTTGTTGGGCATAAGGTGTAAGAAGACTGGAAAGTGGAAAAGGGACAGGTTATGAAGGGCTTTAAAAGTCAAACAGAGGATTTTATATTTGGTCCCAGAGGGGATAGTGAGCCATTGGTATTTATTGATGGAGGGGAAGAGGGTATGATCTGACCTGTGCTTTAGGAAGGTAGCTCTGACAGCTGAGTGGATGGACTGGGGTGGGGTCAGACTCGTGGCAGGGAGACCACCAAACAGGCTATTGTATGGCCCTATTGTGAGGTGATGAGAATATAGAGAAGGAAAAGGAAGGAAGGAGGACCATAGAATATTTGCAGCTAAATAATAGGTATCCTATACAGAAAGGATTTGGACCGTCTCAGAAGAACACAATTTCTTGTGCTCCAAAGGAATGATGCGGATTCCAAGGAACAAGGAGGTAAGAAATCAACCAAAAATGGTCAGAGGAAGAAGAGAAGAAAAATTGTGTTCAGTGACTCCTTGCTGAGTAATACTGAGGTGGTTAATCGTGGATCTATCAAACAATAGAATAATCTGTTGTCTTCCCAGAATGTGAATCTGGAAATGCACCACTCCTCATTCCTTGTATTTCATATGAGGACGGGCCATACCACCAAAAGACATCAAGGAAGCCTTAGAAAATTTAATTACGGAGTCCTGCCCAGAGAAAAGATTTTGGAGACACAAGTGGTATCCTCATCACTATGATGGATAGAAGGGAGGGGATTCAGAAGAGAAGTGCAGATTCTGGAATGGAAAAGCAGAATGAAAAGATACTATTTGGAAGTCAAAGGTCTGCTTAGGTTGAGTGAGTGAACATGTTCAGAAGCCACCATTTTGCTCATTCCATAGTTGTGCAAGGAACATTCAGAACACAATAGAACAGGCCATAAATCCTGGGGCTAGAATATTCGGTCCTAAAGAGAACACAATGGCCACAGTTTTAATTCTGTTATGTCTCTAGATGTACATGCATGACTCTTCACTAAATCCCTTCTCTGTTGTTTCATTAGGACTTTCCCTCCTCTTTGTTTTTAATTCATTTTTTGAAAAAAAGTCTTACTAGAACCAGGAGAACATTGTAGACAGTTACAGCCACACTGTGCGATGACTTACTTTGATAGATTTGGCTCTTCTCAGCAATGCAAGGTTCTAAGACACCTCCAAAAGGCTCATGATGGAAAATGCCATCCACATCCAGAGAAAGAATTACGGAGTCTGAATGCAGATCAAAGCAGACTATTTGCTATCTCTCTTTTTTGTTTCATTTTGTTTCTTCTGTCTCATTCCATTGGTTATATTTCTTCTTTACAACATTACTAATGTGAAAACATGTTTAATATGAATGTATATACTTACAGCTTATATCATATTGCATGTTGTCTTGGGGAGGAAGGAGGGGAGAGAAAAGGAGAAAATTTAAAACTCTAAAGCTTGTAGAACTGAATATTGTAAAAAAAATTTTTTTGCTTATTTTGGAGGGGGAAGGACAGGGCAATTGGGGGTAAGTGACTTGACCAAGGTCACAGTCTAGTAACTGTTAAGTGTCTGAGGTCAAATTTGAACTCAGGTCCTCCTGACTGCAGGGCCGGTGCTCTATTCACTGCACCACCTAACCTCCCCCAGAACTGAATGTTGTAAACTAAAAATTAATTCATTAATTTAAAAAGAAAAGAAAATCTACAGTAAGAAAATTCTCAAAAAGAAAGAAAGAAAGAAAAAAGTCTCGCTGATGACTTCCACTGTTACAGCAGTCATTTTTGGATATGAGCAATATCCTGTCATCATGGAGGCAGTTGGGTGGAGATGTTGATAGAGCAGTGAGCCTGAAGTCAGGAAGACCTGAGTTCAAATTTGACCTCAGACACTTACCAGCTGTGTGATCCTGAGCAAATCACTTAACCTCTGTTTGCCTCAGTTTCCTCATCTGCAAAATGGGGGTAATAATAGAATTGTTGTGAGAATCAAATAAGATTGATCATTATAAAGTGCTTAGCATAGGGCCTGGCACATAGTAAGCATTTTATAAATCCTAGTTATTGTCATTACTCACTCTAGTATGGAAGGATGAGGTGAAATAACTGGTGATGTTCAGTCTGGGAAGGAACATTTACAGGGGACCTGAGAGCTGTCAGCGAGTGCCTGAGGACCTGTCATGTGGAAGCGAGGTTAGGCGTGTTCTCTTTAACCTCAAAGAGTATGCGTAGGAATCATGGATAGAAACAGAAGAGAGACAGATTCTGACTCCGTATGAAGAAAGACTTCCGAACAATCAGGGCTGCCTCAGAGTGGAGCAGGCCACCCCAGGAGGGAGTGGGCTATCCTCATCGGAGACCATGAATGAGTGAATGGGTGAGTGAGTGAGTGAGTGAAGTATTTATTAAGCATTTATCATATGCAATGTGCTTTACTAAACATTAGGGACATGAATATAGCCCCTGCTCTCAAGAAGCTCACATTCTAATGGTGGAGACAACATACATGGAAAATTTCAACTACAAATCAGGTTGAAAAGGCCTACGATCCTTAGGGTGTGCAAGCAAAGCAGATGTTAACACTCTTTCTTTAATGTCATTTCCCCTGACAAAGTCCTATCAGCTTCTGATACAGAATGATTTGACTGTGCCAAGGACTTTGGTGACCAGTTTCTTTTCTTGGTCTTCAAAAGCAGGGGCTATAGCGCTGGCAGAAACAGTTGCCAGGGTTTGTGAGCCCTGTCTTCACAGGGGTTGCCCCCGGCAGAAGATGAATGGCCACTTTGGGGGAGATGTTGCAGAGGTAATTCTTGTCCAGAAATGGATTGGAATAGATGACCTCTGAAGTTGCAGACTTCTCTTAGGCATTCTGTAATGCAGATCTCCTACCCTGACATCCAGGAAACTTTTGGGAAGTGTTTGCTATAGTTATATAGTTTTGGGGTCAGCAGAGGCAGCATACCTACTAGGACCACTTAAGACTGCTTCCACTATTCTAGTGTGCTTGCTAGGAGCTAGGAGCATGACAGAGGGGAAGGAGAAAAGTACTTGAAGAGGATGTATGTGTGTGTGTGTGTGTGTGTGTTTAAAGAAGGGAGGAGGGGAAGTTAGGTGGTGCAGTGAATAGAGCACCAGCCCTGGAGTTAGGAGGGCCTGAGTTCAAATCCAACCTCAGACTCTTAACACTTACTAGCTGTATGGCCTTTGACAAGTCACTTAACCCCAATTGCCCTCCATTCCCCCCTCAAAAAAGACAAAAAATAAATAGAGGAGGAAGGGGAGGAGAGACAGAAGGAGGGAGGCAGACAGAAACAGGGAGAGAGACAGAGAGAGAGAAGAGAGAAGGAAAGGAAAGGGATAAAGTCACAGGAAAGGAAGAGAACAGCGTGTGCATGTTCCTTCTGAGAGGAAATCAAGTGAGTCAGGTCATTTCCCATATCTGCCACCAGGTGGTGTCACTGACACAGAACAGCTTAGTTGTTGAAAAGTGTGTGTGTGTGTGTGTGTGTGTGTGTGTGTGTGTGTTGTACACAAAAGGTTAAACTTAGAAGTTAGCCTTGGAGTAGGAAGAAGGAAGAAGAAGAAAATCTGATTTTGGTCACTTAAGGTTGATTCCCAGTTGAAATTCAATGAATACAGTTCTCACCCCATACTTGGGTTCAGAACTATCCTTAGACAAAGTTATGTAATGGGTGATATAGGTGGTGCCTCCTACTTCTTTCAGTACCTCTTCCCCTAGGCTCTCAGTGACCTTGTGCTATTCCAAACTGTTCCCACTGTAACCCATTGAGGCCTCCTACATACTGCTGTTAACCCAAGGCAATGTGCCGTTCCTCAGTCACTTCCTCATCTGTTTGCTCATATCTAAATGTACCCTCCCTGGATCCTCTTCTCTAGAGCCCTATTCCTTGCTATGATTAAGGCTGTTTCATTGATGCACAGATGGAATAAATGGAAGGGAAGAGAATAAAAAAGAAAATAGAGAAATGTAGAAAGATTTTCCCAGGTAAGGCTTTAATTCAATTTAATTAAATAAGCATTTATTGATCCCCTACTATGTACAAAGTACAGTGTTAGGAGATGGTGATTAAAGGTTTCCATAATCTCTGGTTCAGGCTAGTAGAAAGAATAAGGAAAGGTTCAGAAGGTGTTGTGAAAAGCACAGCTCTTGATGACCTTGTTTATAGAACATTCATTGCCTAATTCTTTGGTGCTTTCTATGCCTAATACTTCAGGCAGCTTACAAAACACGTAAAACACAAAACTGCCCAAGGACAAACACAATACAGACAAACACAAATTCAGACACATGTGGAAAGCCGCTTAAGCACACGCCCTTCTCCCAACATAGGGAAAAACTTCACTGCTCTGCTAAAGGAAGGGTCATACAGTTCTCTTATTCTTCCTGTCAATAGATCGGGAATATGACCTGGAGTCAAGGAGACATATTCAAATCAAATCTCAGACAATTTACTGACTATGTGGCCTTGGGAAAGTCACTTAACCTTTCTGATCTTCTGTTTCTTCATCTCTAAAATAGAGTTAATATTGACTTCATTATATAATTATAACAATATTATGAGACTCAAACCTTAAAGCATTACATAAATGTGAGCTAACACAGTCAATTCTTCATCCACAGTAGCAGGACCAGTTTGGAGCACTCACCCAGTGTCTCAAGGTGTCCATCCTTTAAAGGGATCTTCTAAAAAGTATTTCAGCACAGAGAGCCATGGAAGTAACTGCCACTTATGTAACAATTATATGACAAGCAATTTAAGATATCAAGTTTTACATTCAAAAAACTAACTTTACATGGATAAGGTTGAGGAGATTGACCAGGTGACAATTCATCTGAGAAAGATTGGGGGCGGGGACTGGTTTAGTGGACAGCAATCTCAATATAAATCAAGAGTGATATGGTGACCAGAAATATTAAATGCAATCTTAGACTGCATTAAGGGAAGAATAATCTTTAGGATTAGAACTATTGTACTTCACCCTGGTCAGACTACATCTAGGTATTGTACTCAATTCTGAGTGCCATATTTTAGGAAGGGCATGGAAAAGCCCTTCAGTGTTAGAGTTTAGATGAGTGTCTAGAAGAAGGACCTTGAGCATGCCATAAGAGAATCAGCAGAAGGAATTGAGAATATTGGCCTTGAGTAGAGGAGACTTAGGAGGAACGTGACCATGCTCTTCAAGTTTTTGAAGAGATATGTGGAAGAGGGATTCAACTTGTTCTACATGGCCCCATTCACAGAACTAGGAGCCTTGAGTTCAGGGACAATTGTAGGCTATACGTTAGGAAAAATTTAATAATTTTTTCTTGTTCAGTCTTTTTTCAGTCTCATCCAGCTCTTTGTGGCCCTATTAGGGGTTTTCTTGGCAAAGATACTAGAATGGTTTTCCATTTCCTTCACCAACTCATTTTACAAATGAGGAAACTGAGGTAAACAGGCTTAAGTGACTTGCCCAAGGTCACACAGATAGTAAATATCTGAGGCTGGATTTGAACTCACAAAGGTGAGTCTTCTTGACTCCAGACCTGGCATTCTATCCACTGATCCACCTAGCTGCCCACTCTTAACAATTAGACCTATCCCAAAATGAAAAGTTTTGTCTCTAGGGATCTTCAACCAAGGGCTGCATGACTACTTGTCAGGGAGGTTGCAGATAAGGATTCTTTTTCAGCCATTAGTTGAACTAGATGGGTTCTGAGACCTCTTCCAACTCTGTGATTCTGTGATTTAATATGAGGGCAGGACTTATGGCACAGAAGTACAACTCACTCCTAATAATAAATGGTATAAGAACTTATTAGAGATATCTAAACAGAGGCTAGTTGACCGCTTGCTGGAGATATTATAAAAGAGATCATTGTCTAATACAAATGGCTTCTGAGGTCTCTTTGAACAGTCGGTCATTTGGCAGTTATTAAGCACCTACTACGTGTCAGGCATCATGCTAAGTACTGGAGATACAAAAAAGAGGTAAAAGACCATTCCTGCTCTCAAGGAGATTATAATCTAATGGAGGAGAGAGCTGGCAAATATATACAAAGCAAGCTATATACAGGACAAACAGGAAATGATTACCAGAGTGAAGGCACTAGAATTAAAAGGGCCTGGGAAAGATGTTCTATGGATCTTAAACAAAGCCAGGGTGGCCAGTAATGAGAGAGGAAGAGGGAGAGAGTCTTAGGAATGGGGACAGCTAGAGAAAATGCCTTGAGTGAGAGACAGCCCAGAGGCTAGGGTCACTGAGTTGAAGAGCTGTCCATGACATGCTTCCAAACTTTAACTTTTTGGTTCAAAAGTTTTACTGATAACTTGGATAAAGATAGAGGAGATATGCTTCTTAGATACAGAGTCAACATAAGGTTGCAAATATGTTGGAGATCAGAATGAAAATTTTTAAGTAATCTCAAAAGGCTGGAACAATTTAACAAGATAAATACGAAACTCTGAATTGTACTTTTTTGATGGATTCAGAATAGCATTACCACACACATTCCCTGTGCTAATGCATATTGTAGCCATCTCATTAGGGACAATTCTTATCCATATCTTTCCATCAATACTCCTTAGAGAATCTCCCCCAACATGCTAGTAGTTTGAGGATACCAGTACAGCATTCAGGCTATCCAGCTGCTACCTGTCATTCTTGATACATGACTAAATTTAGACAAAATAAATCCAGTGCGCAATTATAGAATGGAGAGATATAAATTAATAGCAATTCATACGAGAAAGACCTATGGATTTCCATGACCTATAAACTCACTGTAAGCTTATACTGTAGTGTGACATGAGTGTTTAAAAAGATGGTGCAAGGGGCAACTAGGTGACCCAGTGGAGAAAGAGCTGGCTGTGGACTCAGAAGGACCTGAGTTCAAATTCAGCCTTAGACACCTGATACTTACTAGCTAGCTGTGTGACCCTGGGCAAGTCACTTAACCTTGGAAAAATAATAGATGGTGTGATCTCAGGATGAAGTAGTAGAAGTCTGACCTAGTCAATTAGTCTTACTACACAATATTCCATCTCCCACCCCATGCTTTTGCAAAGTTTGATTATCATGCCTCAACTGCTCCTCCTCCTCCTCACTTCTATTTCTTGGAAAATTCACAATTCCCTTCGAAGTAAACCTAAAGTGAAGCCTCCTACAAGAAAGACTTCCTCAGTTCCCCAGTTTTAAGTGTCCCTCATCTCTTCCAGATTATGTAGTTTTCCCTTCCACATCATGAGGGTTAGAAACAAGGTGCCCCTATGATACGTAAAATCCACATAAAATGTTTTGGCCCTTTCTTCCCACCAGAGAATTTTTTCTTTTTATTTTATGAGGTGTTTACAGTACTTTATTGTAAAATTTCAGTTGTTATTATACAATCCTATATGTATATTTTATGCATTTCCAAGTTTGTAAGCTTTTTCTGTGTCATCTGCCGGCCTTCGTGTGTGGTCTGCAGCTTCTGCAAAACTCTCCCAAATTTCCGATTTAATTTCTTATGCCAACCCACAATGCAGGGAAATCGCAGTGGGGAAAGTCATGATGTGAAGGATAACTATTGGTTAGTCATTTTTCAGTCATTCCAGACTCTTCATAACCCCTTTTGGGGCTTTCTCGGCAAAGATACTGGAGGGGTTCACCATTTCCCTCTCCAGCTCATTTTACAGATGAGGAAACTGAAGCAAATAGGATTAAGTGACTTGCCCAGGGGTCATACAGCTAGTAAATGTCTGAGACTAGAGTTTAACTCTGGTCTTCCTGACTCCAGGCCAGGCACTCTATCTATGGCATCACCTAACTTCCTAAATATTATTATTATTATTATACTTGTATTATTTTATCTATTATATTATTTATTTGGTTAGTATTTTAAATTTACTTGTCTACAGTGTGAATATATGCCCCACTCCCTCTAGTAGAATATAAACTCCTTGAGGGAAAAAAAGTTTACTTTTTTTTCTCCCCAGCTCCTGGTATAGTGTTTGGCACAGAGGAAGGGCTTAATAAATGTTTGTTGAATAAATGAATTCTGGCGAAGAAATCAAAGAGATATTGCAATATAGCTTTTAGTCACCAATTTCAGCTGTAGTGTAACAGCTGGGAAGAAAATGTACCAGAAGATGAAAAGTGACTTGGGTCAATTTTATTCACATTCACTAAGATGATTGATAAGAAGGTACCCATGAAAGCCAGATCAAAAATATTCAACTCCATTGCATTGCCTGTGATGATCAAGATATTGGCTCCCAATAAAGAGTGACTTAGTCACTTTCAATTACTTAGAAGAATCACTTGCAATCATTTAGAAATGAAATGGAAGGAAGGATGTGAGTTTTGATGGTGGGAGGAGGCCATAAAGAAAAGAAAAAAAATCTTCATAACTGAAAAAATTCATTTTAAGACACACACAAAGTAAATGTAGTGTACTATTCAGTGGGGAGGGGAAGAAAGATGTGTGTGATTACAGGATAAATTGAGAAGTTGGGGGAAGATTGGGGTGGCAAATATACTAGAGGCAATTTTTTAAAAACTGAGTCAAGGCAAGGAAGACAAAAAACAAATTGGTCAATAATCTTGCAGAATTAATCCCATAGAACTAACTGCAAACAATCATCCCAGTGATGGAAAACTCGTTGAGACATGCTGATTGTAGGACAGTTTGGATGGAAATCAAAATGGTGAACATAAAACCATCTTTGTGGTATTTGTTGGACTCCTGCTCTAAGTCTGCTGAGCAACAAGAGATCTGAACTGAAGAAGATAAGTAACTCACACGATGGAGTGAGTTACTACATTTCAAAGTAGTGGGACTTCCCATCACTGAATGTATTCTTTTAAAAGGGATTTTTTACAGTGGGTAAGTGATTGAACTGGATGACCTTTAAAGTCACCTCAGTGCTAAGATTCTGTGAGATAGACTGAAAGGAGGAATTTTTATTTTCCTTTCTTAATCTCTCCCTCTGTCATGTGGGCACAGGCTGTTGTTATTTATAATACTTCTTTTAACTTAGACAGAATGCAATTAAAATAAGCCTGGGGAGAAAAAATGTACAATTTGGGTCCAATTTTTGAGTCCCTATAGACTTGTGTGGTCTACTCTCTGATTTTGTGTTTTTAATTCCAGTTTCTAATACTCAAATGAATTGCTCACTCTGGAAAATGAATCCTGAATTGATGAGCAGAAGATTATTCAGGGACAGATAGAATGCATATAGAACAAAGATTGGATTGGGAGGTGGGGAGGTAGGAGATTTGGGTTTGAAGGCAGGCTCTGCCCCCACATTGCTGTGTGATTATGGGTCAGCCCCTCTCTCTTAGTCTCAATTTTTCCTCCATAAGTTAGGGAGGATCAGCCTCAATCTTTAAGATGATTTCCAGTTCTGACATCCCATATCTCTGGGTCTATTAAATGCCTGTTCAGACTGTCTTAGTATCTCTGTGTCTAGCTGAAAGGTATAGTGGAAATCATACTAGATATGGAGTCAGAAGACCTGGTTTGAATCTGTATTTGAATCTCAGCTCCACAACTTAGTATGTGGCTGACCATGACCCATTCATTTAACCTCTCTTGGTCTCAGTTTCCACATATGTAAAACTAGGGAGTTCGGTTAGGTCCTTCTAGGGTCCCATCCAAATCTAAATTCCTAGGATCCCACTGATAGATTTCCACTTAATTACTCTGTCAAAATATAATTTTATTTACACGGACTCCAGAAAATATTCTGTGGCCAACTGAACTCCATGTGTTGTGAAGTTTAGGTTCAGTCAAACAGCTACATTTGAGGACCTAGAAGGTCACATATTGCCTCAAGGCCACAGGTTCCCCACCCCTGCTATAGCCCTTTCTCTGAACTAGGATCTGCCCAAATATTTTAGAGATTATGTTTGAGGAAACTTAGATCATTTCCACAAGAAGCAGATAAGATTGTTATTCTAATAAGGAAAAATATTTGAAGTTTGATGTTTCTGCAGCATTCACTCTAAGATGGGCTTGACCAAGGTCAATGGCATCTGGGGCTTCTGACCTTTTTTCTGTCCATAGAATCATGAGCAGTTAGTTACTTCAGCAAGAGACAATCAGAGAACTGCATCCCTGGAATGGAAAGGTCAGCAACGTCTTCTGCTCTGCATTGCCAACAACAGAGTAAGTAGTTGCTGCTATCAGGTCTAAAGAAAACCTAGGAAATAAAGGGAGGGGAGGAAAGGGAATAGGGAATAGAAAAGGACCAACTTGAATGTAGCATAGTAGCCTTGGCAGTACAGACCTCTGACATCTGTGAAGAATTGATGACACAGACAGAGGGTCAATGGTGTGGCAGGGGCCCAGAGTAATGAAACAATAGAGCAGCGACCAGAGGAGGGGTTGACCAAATGGCAGTAAGGCCCAAGGCCCAGTGTAGAGGAACAAACCTGGACCTTACCCCAGGGGTGTGCTGGCAGATATTCAAAAATGGCTTCTGTTGGGGGGCGGGGGCAGGGAAATGTATGCATGACATACTTTTATGTTTAATAAACCTTAATAATATTTTCTCCATTACTTTGTCTAGACAATCAACAAGAAATAAAATAAGCTCTAATCTATAGCCTTTGCAGTTTCCAAGGTGTAAATGTTCATACTGAAAATTTAACAATTTACTCCAGCACACTCCTGCCTTACCCCGCCTCCCCCACCAAGGCAGGACTGTAAGTCACTTGAATTGTGCAGATCCTTGGGAAAGACTGACCTACTGTAAAGATGGGACCTCCTGACAACCCCTAGCAAGCCCCAGCTGGTCTCTACTATGTGTACAGAGCAGATGCAACGTGGTACTCTGAGTCTGGAGGACTGTGTAGGTTCCTTGGATAAAGTGGAGGCCCATTAACAAGGAGTATTATTTGATTCCCTGACTATCCTGAGTTTTTTCCCCTTGTGGGAGAACCCCATCCAGAATAGTACTATACATCTGGAGTCAAGCCTCACATGAGAGGAAAAGACCAACGGTGACCCTTTTCTATCACTTGCTTATGTACTCAAATCACCACTACCAATGAGTCTAAAAAGGGTGTCCATTGATAGCCTGGGACTTCCCAGACTACAACTACCTTCTCTGGCCACAGCTCCCCACTATGTGTTGTCTTTTCCATTAGAATACAAGCTCCTTCCCTTTGATCCAGCGATACTACTACCGTTAGGTCTGTATCCCAAAGACATCACAAAAAAATGGAAAAGGACTCAACACGTACAAAAATATTTATAGCAGCTTTTTTGTGGCGGCCAAGAATTAGAAACTGAGAAGATGCCATCAGTTGGGAAATGGCTGGACGAGCTGTGGTACGTGAATATAATGGAATACTACTGTTCCATAAGAAATGGTGAGCAGGCAGATTTCAGAAAAACTTGTAAAGATTTATATGAACTGATGCTGAGTGAAGTGAGCAGAAGCAGGAGAATGTTGCACATGGTAGCACCAATATTGTACCAACTTTGATACACTTAGCTCTTCTCAGCAACACAACGATCTAAGACAATTCCATAGGACTTGTGATGGAAAACGCCATCTGGATTCGGAGAAAGAGCTATGGAATCTGAATACAGATTAAAGCAAACTATTTTCCCTCTCTCTCTCTTTTCCTTTCTTTCTCATGGTTTTCTCCTTTTGTTCTGATTCTTTTTTCACAGCATGACCAATGTGGAAATATGTTTAATATGATTGTCACATGTATAGTTTATATCAGATTGCATACTATCTTGGGAAGGGGAGATGAGGGGGGGGGGAAATTAGAACTCAAAATCTTATGAAAGTGAATGTTGAAAACAATAAATAAATTTAATTAAAGAAATAAAAAAAAATAGAACTTCCTTATTTTGGCCACACACAAAAAGACTATAAACTCTTTGAAGGTGGAGAGTTTTTTCACTTTTGTTTGTACCTCCGGCATTTAGCACAGTGCTCAGCCCACAGTAAACACTTAATAATTGCCTTTCAGTCATTAGTTCTTTAGTTCATTGATTGAGTGTTTGTTCATTTCCCTAGCTCCTTTTCTTCTGCTGGTAAACATACTCAGATCTCCCTAATCTCAAAAACACCTTTTTCCTTGATTCTTCTACTCCATTCAGTTGTTTTCCTCATCCCCATCCCTCTCTCCTCCCCTTCAGTGCTGACATCTCAAAAAATTTCCCTGCAATCAATGCTTTCTATTCTTTTTTCCATTCACTCTCTGCTAACCCTCTTGTAATCTGATTCCTGCCTTCATTTTACTAATGAGTTTGCTTCTTCTGTATCACCTTTGGCATGCTGGTGAACCCTATGGACCAGTTCTTGGTGTAACCTACGTTGAAATAATGATTTTTAAGTGCACAAAAAAATACACAGTTATAAAAGAAGTCAACTATATTGAAATTCAGTTATCAAATTACAAAAAAGTTCATGGAGCCTGGATTAAGAGCCACTAGTAGGTCACCAATAACCTTATAATCAAGAAATCAAGAAATTATTAGCCTTGTTTCTGCCCCATGCCCCTTTGTCACACTGTAGAATCTGATCCAGTTGTCAACACCCTCCTGCTGGCTACTCTTGACTTGAGAGATATCACGCTCTGCAGATTCCTCCTCCCACCACACAAAGAGCTTTTCCTCTGTCTCCTTCTCTGGTTTGTCATTTAAGCCATATTGGGGTTTTTTTTTCATTGCATTGCCCGGGAGCTTTGGCAGAGGTCACTGGGATGAGCTAGACACTGCCCGGGAGAAGACTGGGGGCTAGAAGCTGTGGAAGAAAAGATCTAGTGTTTGCTAGGAAGGTCCAGAGAACCAGACTGGGAATTTGCTGGGAAATGTGGAGGTGGAGTTAGGGTTTAGCTGGAATCTGTGTGGGAGGAGCTGGGGATTAGCTGGGTACTGCCAGGAGGAAATTGAGGATTTGTTTAAGGAAGTACCCTGTGTATCATTTGATGGTGGACACAAAATATGACCTGGCGGTAGGAGGGTGACAGATGAAGGAGGTGGCAGCCTGTCAGTTGTCTGGGAATGATAGTTCAGAGGCAGAAGCAGAAACACCTCCACCCCTTCCGAACTCAGCCTCTGATTGATTGAGTCATAGATTTATAAGCTTAGAGTTGGAAGGGAACTTAGTAGCCATCGGGTCCAACCCCTACAGAAACTGAGGTTCAAAGGGGTTAAGTGACTTATTCAGCATCATATAGACAATGTCTGGGGCAGGATTTGAACCTAGTACTGACTGTAAAAATCCACTAGGCTGGATAATACCAAGAAATTCCTGTAAACCTGGCATGAGTTTCCTCTTCTCGTAAATGTCAGAGGCACTCTTTACCTCATAGAGATGTGGGGACTTCCAAGGAGCTCAGGCCTCTTCCTCTCCTACCTTCTTTGTTACTTTTGTAAAAGGCAACATTCTCCCAGCTGCTCAGGCTTCTGAACTGGGATTCATTCTCAACACCCCACCAATCTCTCAGGTACTCTCTCCCCCCTCCCCCATGACAACCTGTTACCAAGGGATCAGATTTCACCTTTGCATCATCTCTCAAATGCACCCTTCCCTTCCTCTGACAGTCACCTTTCTGGTGCAGGCCATCATCACCCCTGCCAATTGCAACAGCATACAATTAGTCAGCGTCTCTTCCCCAATCCAAAGTCATTTTCCTGATCAGGCCTGATCATGTCTCTTCCCTATTCAGTAAACTCCAGTGGCTCCCTATGGCCTCCAGAATCAAATACAAAATTCTCTGTTTGGCGTTCAATGTCCTTCATAACCCTTCCTACATTTCTAGTAGCTAGGTGACAGACCTAGCTAGCTAGCTCCCTGGGCCTGGAGTCAGGAAGACATCTTCCTGAGCTCAAATCTAGCCTCAGACACTAGCTGCGTGACTCTGGGCTTGTCACTTAACCCTTTTTGCCTTAGTTTCCTCACCTGTCCATTGAATTGGAAAAGGAAATGGCAAACCACTCCAGTATCCTTGCCAAGAAAACCCCGGATGGGACCGTGAAAAGTCAAACAAGACTGAAAACAACTGAGCAAGACAGAGACATTTCTAGTCTTCTTGTACCCAGGTCTTCCTGCTTTTCCGTGAATTCCTCTCTTGGGCATTTTCTCTGCAATCCCTGATGCCTGGAACGCTCTCCCTCCTGCAACTCCATCTACCCATTTCCCTGGTTTCCTTGAAGCACCACCCAGAATCCCGTCTTTCACAGGGAGTCTTCCCCAAACTGTCGTTGGTAGAAGGTAGAAATGTTCCTTAGGTGACCCTGAGCCTTAAGGTTAACCGCTTAACCTCAGTTTCCTCATATGAAAAATGTGGATGATAACAACACCTACCAGCCGGGGGTTTTTGTGAGGATAGAGTAAGATGTGTGCCGAGTGTCATATGAAAGCTAGGTCTGGTTATCACAAGGTGCTCATTATTCTGCCTCCGTCAGATAACGCAGATTCTGCACAGCATGGCGACTCTCGTGGAAATGGCTCTTCCTTTTTGACTCGCTTTTCAGCCAATGACACCAGTGGGCCTTGAATGGGCAGTGGAAAAATTACAACGGATGTTTCACGGGCTGTAAATGGGGCTCCAAAGTCAGTTAGGCTATGTGATTTCATACATCGTGTTCCTTATTGCTGGCTCTGTGTCTGGCAGGATGAAGTCAATATTTGTGGTTAAATCTAATTCCAGATGGCAAGCCAGCGCTTATGCTACATAGGATAGAAATGAAGTTATAGGATCTTGGGGGAACAAAAAAAGAAAGGAAGCAGCATCAACTAAGAGACAAAACACCGAACTGTGAGACGGGGAGTTTTTACTCTCAACAAAAATCTGAAACACCAATTGCTCTTAAACCTTTCATTCCTTATCTGTATAATGGGCATAATTATAAGACTCAACTTCTAGACCCCTGAGGAGGATTACATAGCTAGCAAATCATGTCAACGCATTTCCCTGACATAAAATGTTGGAGACATGCTAGATAACATGGAAATTACTGATAATGTAAGGAGGAACACCTCTGACCCAGTAGTCTAAATGTCCCCAAGTAAGACACGTGGAGCTGTTTTTTTCAAGATTCATTCTAGCAATGTCCCAATTATCTACTGCTGCTAATAATATTAATAAAAGTAATATTTAGAAAACAGTTTAATTAGATAGGAGGCTTAGGGCTGGAAGCTCTAGATGGTTACCAAGTCCTCAGTGACCATTTAGTCTAACTCTCTCATTTTACAAATGAGGAAACTGAGTCTGAGAGGTTAAGTGGCTTTTCCAGAGTCACACAGCTAATAAACATCAGAGGTAGGATTTAAGCCCAAGTCTCCCTGGCTCCATGTCCAGAGCGAGACACTTAGGCCTAGGGCTGGTATTTAGAGCACGGTGAACCTAAAGACTGTGGAGTTCCAGGCAGCAGCCTCTGGCATAGAAACGGCTTAACACAGCTGGCTCCTGAGAAGGCAGATGAGGGTGAGAGTTCATGAAATCTCTTTTCCAAAGTAAATGGAATTAAAGTCTATGAAAAGTAATACCAGCCTGCGGGATGCCTCCCCCAGAAAAGATACAATATGGGCCATGGAGTCAGATACTCTGTTCTTGCTGTCTGGCCAAACCATGGCACCCCTCAGACAGAGTGAAGGATAATGCGTCTTCCTCTTCTATCTCTGGCTGAGCTCGAAGGGAGATTTTTCAAAGGGTGTAATTGCAAGAGGGCCTTATCTGAAGAGGAATAATCAGTCTACCTAAAAAGAGACAGGCCACTGAATAGAGAGCAGACAATAATAAGGAGACTCCCTGAGGAGCTCCAAGTACTTCACAGATATTTTGGTGATTTTTTTTTTGTTCAGAAAGCTCATTATCGCCACATGGGCATAGAACAGGTGGGAGGGCAAGACAGAAGGCAGAGATATTTTTATTCTCATTTTACAGATGATGAAACTAAGGAAATCAGAAATTAAGAAATTAGGTGACTTGCCCAGGGCCATACAGAAAGAGCCACTGATTTATCTTAACCATCTAATCACTAAGTAATTACTTAGCAATAATTACTAAGTAATAAATCTATGTACTTCCCAAAGATTAAAAGACTTGGTAATTTTGTAACCAAAAAAAAAGTCCTTGCTCAGAAATTTTCTCTATTTCTTACTGCTCTCCTTTTTGTTCTTGGTGAATATTTGAAAATGAAATGGTTGGTTCCAAAAGTTCTTCTTTCCTACTGCCGGGCCGTAGTTCATTTTTTTTTAGCACAGGTCACTATGTCTTGAGTGAAGGATAAGAAGGGGAAAAGGAACAAGCATTTATTAGTGCCTACTATGTGCCAGTCACAGTGCCAACAAATTTGGCCTCATTTGATCTTTGATTTGATAGGGAAGGACCTATGATTTTATTGTCATGATGACCTCCCTGCTGAGGGGACTCCCTCTGTCAGCACAGGCTGGCACATTGTCTCTCAGTTAGTCTTCAAGAGCTGCTTGAAGCAGCTAAGTGATTAAAGGACTCCCAGGATGTGTCAAAAGCAAGACTCGAACCCAGTCCTTCCTGGCTCCAAGGCTCACTTTACACCCACTACATAATGCTGCCTCTCAGGAACACATGATCCATTAAAAAGGGGGGGGAAATCCTATTTGAATGAAAATAATTTGCTCGTTATTTAAAAATTAAGCGAATTTAGGAAGAAGAATTTAATTACAAGATTGCTAATGGAAGAGAATTCAATAGCAATTTGGTGAGCATCTAGGAAATGGTTTTTAAAATAATTATAATAATAACTTCAATAATCCCAGAACCTACGCTGTACTTTAAGGTTTTCAAAGTGCTTTACAAGAATTATCTCATTTCAGCCTCATAGCAAATCTTTAAGGTACTTACTATAGTTACTCTCATTTTGCTGCTAAGAAAACTGAAATTCAGAAAGGCATGTCTTGAACTCAGGCCTTCCTGACTTCAATGTCTATGCAATCAAGGGCCCACAGAACCTCAGATAGGGAGAAAACCTATTTAGGGCCACACGTAGTTTGGGTTCCTGTTTATTTGTTCTACGGTTATAAGGTATGAAAAATTTTCCCAGTCACTGGCTTTATAAATTAACAAGTAAGACAATTATTTGCAGTAGTAACATTTTATAAGATAAATACAAGCTGTAAACAATAATAGCAACACCCATTATTTAAACGGCCCTTTAAACGGCAATTTATATAATGGGCAACTTTTTGTCAGGCCCTGAGAATACACCCCACCGCCAAATGCGGGGCTCTTGGCTAGTTTATTGGACGTTTTCCACTGATGATGCCCATGGACTGGAACAGGTGAGTACAGCCACTCCATGTTCACTCCATGTAAGGGGTCTGCATTAACATTGACTCCGGATCTGCTCCTCACAGCAACCCAATGTAAACACAAGTAAGAAAGACTATGCCCTTGCCGTTGGTTCTAGGATATGAGACAATATTCAGGAAGGGAGGGAGCCAGAGAGAAGGAAGAAAGGAGGAGGGAGGCAGACTCAGAAGAATGCAAGTTCCCATTTCTATAGCATTTCGAAGGATCCCAAAGCAATCCATCAGCAAGCATTTTTCTTCTTTTTTTTTAGCATCTACTATATGCCAGGCTTTGTGCTGGGTGCTGGGGAAACAGACAAACTGAACGGCTGCCTCTCTCGCCAGGACCCTAGGAGGCTGTGGGGATTTTTTTGGGTATAGATTGGACATTATCACTATTATTCAAATAGTTTATTAATAATAACTTTTACATAGCACTTCAAGGTTTGCAAAGCACTTTAAGTATTTCATTTGACCATTGCAACAATCTTGGGTGGTAGGTGCTATTATTATCCTCATTTCCAGGGTCACACGGCTAGTAAGTGTCTGAGATAAGATTCAAAAGCAGGTCTTCCTGGCTAAAAGTCCAGTATTCTTTCCACTGTACCATCTAGCCATTTGCCATACATATCCTTGTTGGGAGGTTAAGGCTATCTCATTCGACTATACTAGGCTATCTCATTCCACTATCGTGAACCATTCTGTTAAAACCAGTATTCATTTAGTTATTCTGAGCCTTTCCTCTCCTCCAAGTCAAATCCAATTCCCTGCTCTAACTGGGTATTAGTAGAGATTACACATAACAGGATTTAGAAGAAGCAACAACAAAACCCCCCCCCACCATAGTGGGGAAAATATTTAAACAACTTCAGGAATAAATGGGTTAACTTCATTCTTTGAGCAATGATTTATTGAATGCCTACTACTCACAAGGCCTTGTGCCAGATACTCTGATTCAGGGGGGATAGTTTCTAAGAAGAAAATTGTTTTCTGGGTTATAACTCCCATCTTTGTACTTGCTGAGAGCCAGTAGAAATCAAACGGTGGCAGGGGGAGGGGGAGAGAGAGAGAGATCCATAGCTGACAAAGAGGTTAGAGGTCTACTTAATATGTTAGCTTTCTGAATTGATTGAAGCTTTGTTCTCTTTGGTGACTGGATATTCTACAGCCCATCGAGATGACTTTCTAACTTTTGATTTATTTCTCTAGCAAAATTGACCCATGAAACTACAAAGCAATGGAAAGGCAGCATTTATTACAGAATCATAGACTGAAAGCTAGAAGGTACCTTTGAACCCAAGCTCATACAAGTGAGTGGCAGAGGCAGGTCTCAGTGAGATGACCCTCCAGAGACTTGGAGCTCCTGGGAACCAGGAGTTATCATTCACCAGCAATCATTTAGGTTCTCTGTGCTTCAATTTCATCTTGGCACAGGTAGGTGGCACAGTAGGTAGAGAGATGGGCCTTATGTGAGGAAGACTGGATTTCCAATACAGCCTCTGACATTTGCTAGCTGTGTGATCCTGGGCAAGTCACTTAACCAGTTTGCATTAGTTTCCTCATCTGTAAAATTGGGATAATAATATCACCTTACCTTGTTGTGAAGGTCAAATGAAATAATAGTTCTAATTATATGTATCATAGATCTAAAGCAAGAAAGCATCTTAGAATTCATATATTCCATCTTCCTCATTTTACAGATAAGGAACCAGAGGCTCAAAGATTTTAAGAGATTTTCCTAAGGTTAAACACCTGGTAAATGTCAGAGGCTGGACCTGATCCAGAGTCTTCCTGACTCTATCCACTATACCACACTGCCTCACAGTGATAGCCATTGGCCTTGCAGCTTGGACATGAGGAACGCCTTCTATAAGCAGCCAGAAAACACCAAGCACTGCTAACTGAATGCTCAGTGACAGCACATTGCCCCCATCCCACTCATCCATGCCCATTATAGCATGCCTCAGTCACCTTTTGCACCATCTGCTCCATCGCATTTGTTCTTCTTAATACTTCTCTTCTGTTTACATCAGTCTATTCCCTGGGGACCAAGGATTAGTTTACCTCAGGCCAAGCAGGGCTCTGGGTTTGCCTTTGTGTGAATGTATCATTCTTTCTCTTATTAACAGGAAGGATATCCATTCCAGGCAGTGATCAATTCCATAAAATCACTCCTGGTAACTGTCAATTCTTTTATATACACAGGACAGGTGTATGGATTCCATATGGACAAGTCTGGTTCATTCATGGCACCATCGCCAGGGTCCTCGTACAGAAAAGATAGATTCCCAGTAGCTAGAGATATCATTGGCACCACATCATTCCGTGTCCCTCTTTGGGGCTCTAAATAGAATCCGGCCAAATATGTGCAGCTGGTTCTGCCAAGCCCTCCTGCCACTCCTGTTCCGATCACTCCACAGTCCTGATACTCATCCAACAATAAATTTGTTAAGACTGCTAAATTAAAATTGAGAAACATGTTTCATGCTTATCTGCCAGGTAAGCAGAGAGGCCGTCTCAGCATGGTGCTGCATGTGGAAATCTTCCCATTAGACAACTGGCCTAAAGGAACCGAGCCCTGCTCAGGGAGGACAGCTGAGTATCGAGGCCCAACTTGAGCCTTTAAAATCTCAAACCCTTCAACTCTCTTGTAACAGTTAAGAAACAGCAGCCAGGAACGTGGGGAGTTTTGCTGTTCTGAATCAAACATGCCCCTGGACAAGCGACATTTTGATAGGCAGCATATTGATAGAACTCTAGTCCAGTCCTTTCTTTCTCAGAGAACTGAAAGGGCAGCCTTGTCATGGTAACTTCTCCTGCCCCCTCTCAAGCCAAGAATCTCAGGCTTACTTGGAGAGACAGCCACAGATACCTACTGGAATTTTCCCCTTTAGCTCTGTTGAGACATCCTATGTGGATGTATACGGGCTGGTGCAGTGCACAGAGTTCCAGACCTGGAGGCAGGAAGACCCATCTTCCTGAGTTCAGATCTGGCCTCAGACACTAGCTGTGTGATACTGGACAAGTCCCTTCACTCTATTTGCCTCAGTTTCCTCATCTGTAAAATGACCTGGAGACAGAAATGACAAATCACTCCAGTATCTTTGCCAAGAAAACCCCAAATGTGTCAGAAACAACAACTGGGGACATATACACGGGCATACACTGACAGCACTGCACCTCTCACCCCCCCAAGTGCCAATGTACCCTTTTTTTCCAGGTCTTTGCTCTGGGAAAAGACATCTGTTTTTCCCATGCTAAGCTGATCTTGACTCCAAAGCAAATCTTACCATCTTAGGGGAGAAGAGTTTCTCATTTCACTCCAAAACACAGGAATGCCTCTCCCTTGATAATAGTTAATGCTCTGTTACGTTCCTTCTCCTAGCTTTCCTTCACCACACTGGGTCTTGGCTTTGATCTACTGACACAATTGATCTTGGGTTACTATGGCTTTCCTCTGCATCTTGCTTTGAGATGCCTCTCAGGGCTTTGTTTAATTTTTTCCCCCCAGCTTGTCTTTTTATGTCTCTCTGGTCTTTGAACCCCCAGCTCAATTCACCTTTCACGTTTTTGCTTATCTCTTCTTAAGAAGATTTAACTGACCCCTACAGAGGGAGGGAAGTGTGGGAGGTATGCAGACCATAAGAGTCAAGAGGCTGTGGGCTTGCTGTGTCCACTGTGCAAGTGGTTTTAAATGTCTTGTTTTTGTCCCCAAGCACTTGTGTCCTTGGAGGGTTCCTGACTTGCACAGTTCTTAAAAACTGCATTAGTACACAGCAAAGGCTCTCTTCATCAATGCCTCTTAACAACTCCTCTGTAGTTTGGGAGTGTTGGAGTTGCTTGGGACACTGACTGGTTCTGTGTGGCCCGGGGTCACATAGCTGATGAGTCAGAATTCGAATTCAAATTGATTCCAAGTCCATAAGCCTATCCAGGAGCTACCTCTCATATGTTTTACATTTGGATTGTTTTTATTTTTATTCATTTTTTGCTTTTTTGTGTGTTTGTTTTATTGTTGTTGTAAAAGACACTGTGGTATAGTGGATAGGGAGCAGGCCTCAGAGTCAAGTAGCACTGAGTTCAGATCCTGCCTCCGTCTCATCCTGGTTGGGTGGCCAAGGGTAAGTCACTCTACTTCTCAGTTTCCCAGAATCACTGTCTAAGCCTCTAAGACATAGAACAGATGCTGATCTGAACTGGGTGAGGAAGTTCTTCATTGGGATTTTTCTATGCCAATAAAATCACAGATCTAGTAAAAAAAAAATCTGCCTCATACAATATGTTCACCAGTCATCTCTTATACCTGGAATGCCCTCCCTCCCTGCCTCTTTGTCTCCCTAGATTCCTTCAAAACTCAGCTAAAGTTCTACTTTCTGCCAGAAGCTTTACCCAGGACCCCTTAATCTTAGCCTTCCCTCCAAGGTTACTTCCTAGTTATCTTGTTTGTACAGAGTTGTTGCACTGTCAATGCAACATTTCTCGGTGCCCATGGTCACTATAAATATAACTGCCTGGTGCTCGATCACAAAATATAACAGACTCTCCATATAGAAAACAGAGGCAAAATATTTATTGAGACACCAGAAAAACAAATCCCAAAACCAGTAAGCTGATTCCATCATAACAACAAAGAAGTCAATAAGCCACAATGGCACAGAGAGCCACACCATCCTTTAGCCTTCCCACAAGCCAATATTTACTCACAAGCCTGACTCCCTTGGACAAGCGCTCCCCTCTCAACCATCTAGTCTAGCTCTCACACCCAGCTTCCTGTGGGCTCTGCTCCACCCTTCAGCAAACTCCTCCCACCACAGGTTCCATGTGATTACATGCATCCTATTGGAGGCAGAGTCTATTTTCAAAGCAGTGAAGGTCTTCAGATTCCTTAGGCTTATTAAGGGGCAGAGAAGACCTTCAGATTTCCATTCCTATCACAGTTGCTTACATTTGTCTCCTCCATTAGATTGTGATCACCTTGGGGTGGGGGGGGGTGACAATTCTCTGCCTTTCTTTGTATTCATCCCTAGCACTTAGGACAGTGCCTGGCACGTAGTAGGTGCTTAATAAATAATGGACTGACTTAATAAACATTTCTGAAATTGAACTGAATTCCATTCAAGATGGTCTTTCTGTCTCCAAGTCTTAAGGAGATACAGAACCATACGATGGAGTCAATTGTCACTCTGGTTGTGGCTTAGGGTCTTCCAGTTTTTGCTAGGTTGGTTGTTTTGTTTCTACAGCTGCCTGAGATTCAGATAAACCTACTCTTCAGGGAAGTGTGTCACCAGCAGATGAAAGAGGGGAAAGTCTTCCAGCCAAGAGAAGGCAGAAGCCAGGGAGGCACTAGCTACTAGAATCTGAAGATCTTTCCTGCCCTTGATAGGCTTAAGTGGCTCTGAGAACCTTCTCTGATTTGAAAGTATACTCTGCCCCCTGATAGGCTGAATGTGGTCACATGGAGCCTGGGGCGGGAAGCTTGTTTTTTTGGGAATGCCCATGCCTTGTTACTTTGTGATTGGGCATTGGGTCAAGAGGGTTTGCCATTCTCTGACACAGAAGGCTATATATACCCTGATGTGAGTTTTTGCTTTGGGGATCACTTTGGAAAGAGTTGTATGATTTGGCCAGAGGAGACTCTGGGAAGCTGTTGAGCCCCCTGGCTTTGAAAACCCAGGTGTTGGTGCTTCCCTCTCTCTAGTAACTAACTAGGTATGTATGTAATGGCCAGACGGCTGGAAGCCCTGTCTGCCAAACTGTGTTGTTTTCTGTTGTAATTTCTGTTTGTATTCTCTGAAGTTCAGGGTGCTGAGTTTTCTCCCCCAACTAGGGAAATTATATATGTTTGATTAAAGTAAGATTGTTAACCCATTTTGAGTTACTTTCCTTTAGAAAAGCAGACCTGAGAACCTGTGCTAGCAGCCACCCTGGGTATGCTAGGGTGCTTGCTGATACAAGTGGTGGGTGGATGTCAAGCCCCCTTTTAATTGAAATTCATGCTGGACTCTTCATTTTGGCTAAAGCAATTGTGTCCAAGGAGATAGGTGGTGCAGTGGATAGAGCGCTGGCACTGGAGTCAGGAAGACTCATCTTCCTGCATTCAAACCTGACCTCAGACACTTACTAACTGTGTGACCCTGAGCAAGACATTTAACCCTGCTTTCCTCAGTTTCCTCATCTGTAAAATGAGCTAGAGAAGGAAATGGCAAACCACTCCAGTATCTCTGCCAAGAAAACCCCAAATGGGATCATGAAGAGTCAGACACAACTGAAACAAGTGAACTGTTGTTTCAAATGGATTGTTGTGTCCAAATGAACTGCAAAAGCAGGTGGGTGTGGAGGGTAAGGGAAGGATAGTCTTTCTGGAAGATGATATGGTATCATTCCTAATGAGGAGCAGAGAGGTGAGCCACCTCGAATGCCTCAGTAAATAGATAATGATGATGGTGAGGCTGTAGTTAGAGGCACATTTCCAGTAAGGTCTATGGGTAATTAGCCATGTGACTCTCATTAAGGTTAATGGAATTCCTGCAGCGAAATCCCCTTTCATTGTATTGAACTGAATATGGATCCCTCTGGCCAGTGAAGTGATTCAAGGATCTCTGCCCACATCTCAAAAGGACCCTCTCCAAACCAGCCCCCTCCTCACCTTCCCTTTAACTGACATGGAAGCAATAGCTCCTAAATTACTAAGGGATGGAGTCAATTTCCAGGACCAGCATGTCAAGATCAGGCACTAGGGAGACTTCATCAACAAGCCAGATAAATATACTAGAACTAGATGGAGCAAATCTTGGCAGTCGCTACAAATAAGGCCGTAACTTCTGAGAACAGCAGGTAGGAAAATAGAGCCAGCTATAGGGGGGAATGGAAAAGGGGGAAAGGGGGGTGGGAAGGAAACTCAGGAAGGTACCATGAAAAATCACCTGTCTCCTAAAATTACAGCAAAACAGTGGGCTGGTGAGTTTAAGGAAGATTTTTATGCAGATGGGGATTTACTTTTCCTGCACCTGCTGTCAGCAAGCATTAGACCATAAACATTGGCAAACATTGATTAAGCATATTGCCTCCATGAAACTTGAAGCAAAGGAAGAAAGGGGCTGAGCAACTCTAATGCACAGAAGACAAATGACTCCCAGTCTAGCAATTAGAAAGGGGGAAACAGCCCCCTCTTCTGTGAAAAGGCACTTGGAGCTCGATTTCTGTAACATATCTAGTAATAACTGATAGGACTTTAGGAAAAGTGCTCATTTTTTCATTATGGGTTTATTTTTTTTCTTTTGAAAGTACTTTCTGGTATTACAACATACCTGCCCACTGAAGATCCATTTATTTCATGGCTCATGTTCAAGTTGAAACAGCTTGCTTCAAAGAAAGGCTCAGTCCTCTAAATTAAATGAGAGGAGATATGTGGAGAGAGAGCATCCTCCCTGCCCACTCCCACCCCCCTCAAGTCCCCTGAAACCCTGGGAACCTGGATTTTGTCTCCTTGTGGATGTGCTCCCAGCAGGTCAATAACATGAATGTTTCACAAGTAACTCAAAAATGCATTTGTCATGTTGGGATTCATTTCATCCATGTTCTGACTGCTCTTTTTGATCATGCAGTTGAGGCTGGGATAGCGGCCTGGATCTCCCGTGACAGACTGTCGAGGTTACTTACCTATGCTGTGTGTTGGTAACCTAATAAGCTTCTTGCTCAAACATTGCAAGTTGCATCTAAGTTGGAATAAAGATTAAGATCTTTCTTACAACTTGCACTGAGCTGCTTAGCTAGAAAATGCTGGCTGGCTGTAATGGGCTTTTTCTTTCTTCTTTGAACAAAGTATTTTTTTCCTCAGCTTTGAAAAATTCAAATGATTTTCCAGATGGATGAGAAGGAACTTAGCTGCTTATATGACCAATAGACAAAGTCCTCTCCTCTCTTCTCCCCTCATCATTACTGCTTTTCCCCCCAAGAACATGAAGGAAAAGTTAACTTTTTTTCTTTTTAAAGAAGGGTTATGGGGGAAGAAGTACAGGCTAGATATAAGATCTTTGGGCAAATGACGTATCAGATAGAAGTGAACAGACAGACACATGACAATTATTTTATTTTTCTTTTTATTCTGAATTTAAACACCAAGTTTAAAATGGGAGTTTCCATATACAGAGACGAACAGAAAAAGAGATTTAGATATGAAACTATGAAGCTTTATCATGTACAATTTGCTTTCCTTTTAAAACACATAATAAATTAAAACTGTAACTTTCTTTTTTTATTTTAATTTATTTTCTTGGTTACAGCATTCATTTCCACAAGGTTTTGAGTTACACATTTTCTTCCTTCTTTCCTCTACTCCCCAGCCCAAAACATTGATCCCACCATAAAGCCCCTCCCACAATCTGTTCCCTTTTATGACCTCCTCCAACGCCCCTCTAGCTTTCTAGTAGGGCAGGGAGGGTCTCCCTGCCCCCGTCCCTGTATGTATTGTTTCCCAGTTGCATTTGATTGTATAGCTTTAAATTCTAGATTCTTGCAATTCCTTCCCTGTCACCCACTCCCACTGGAAGAAGCAGCAATTCAATACAGGCTGTACCTGTGTAATTACACAGGACATCTCCATGGTGGGCCTGGTTTGTACAGCAAACTGTTAGCACTGAACCCAGCAGCATCTACAATGCTCATTTCATTGGGCAGTATTTATGAATCATGCTTTTCCCCCATCTTGAGAATAACTTACAGAATGAAAGAACATCTACATATTAGAAGTTTGTTTTTCATTTTGATGAGAAAGGGGAAAAAGAAAAATAGCTCAGTGGCCAGTTTCCGAATTAACACTGTCCAAGTAACTGATCTAGACTCAGGTGCTGGCTAACCAGTTTACTTGCTCCCAAGGGAGGCAAGCAACTTGGCAAACCAAAGAGTTAGCTCTGGGAAGTGTTATAGGACAGTCTGCATGTAATGGGCCTTTGTGTATGCCCAGATCACTGAAGACAAGGCATCCATGTGGGTGATGCCAGGGACCTGTTTCTAGGAGAAAAC
>CM053594.1:320624610-320647888 GCA_028646575.1 Pseudocheirus occidentalis
GTGTGTGATGGGGAGGAGAGTGCACCATGAAAGGTACACCCAGTACTGTAGATAGTGGCCAGGAATGAAGTATCTTCCAAGGGGAGCCAAGTTTCCATGATAGCAAGAAAATAAATAGAGAATCAAATTCTGCCTCCAAAGTATATTTGCTAGGAGTAACATGACAAATGAAAGACCAGAGCTTCCTGGGCAGAGTGTGGGTTTGTTTTTTTTTAATTAGGAAAAAATATCCCTACATCTTCTTTGCTGGAAAAAATTCATCTTCTGATGGGTCTTCAGAATTTCTTTACAGAATGCAATGAGTTAGAAGAGCAAGAATTAACCTGAAAACGGGAAGCGTTTTACTTGCTTGGTAGGGGCCCCTTGCCATTACAAATATAGAAACTGAATATTTCCAAACCACATGGGCAGATCTCTCTGACTGTGGAGATTTGGGATCACACCAGAACAATGATGATTATTCTAGCTTTTGGCTGGCAAAAGAAAAAATGTTGGGGAGGGGGAATCTTCTCACCAAGTTAAATTGCAGCATAACCATTGCCAACTTTGTCCAGCATGGTGGGAAATGTAAACAGCCTGAGCCCAAAATGAGAATCCACAGTGGGGACCTCAGTTTTAGCCTGTTCTTTGTAGAATGAAGGGAGTAAAGGAGTATTATTCATGGCCCAATACCCCCGATTCTTGTGCTATTATGAAACAAGTCTGGTTCAGTGGACTGCCTTCCCTGCACTTCCCCCTCCAAATCACCAAATTTTTTACTCATATTTTCTATACCTAGAGTTTACTATGAGAAATTTCTGAATAGGTTTATGTCTCAATGGCCAGAGATGAAGATAAAGTCTCTCCCCAGATCCCATATAAGCACTCAGGATAATTCTTTATAGAGACAGAGGTCAGAGATAAAGTAGAAATTTAGGAAATCCCCTCTTTCCAAAGTGAGTAACAATAAAGAGGGTAGAAGTGAGGAAATTCCCTCCTTTCAGAAAAAGTAGGTGTCAATGGAGAGGAAAGAGCATTGGTCTTGGAGTAGTCAAAAGACATGGGTTTCAGTGTTGGCTCTTCTTTACTACACATGTGGCTGTGGGTAAGTCATTTCACCTGGCCTCAAATTTTTTCATCTGTCAAATAGGGATCATAATCATTGTACAACCCACCTTGTAGAGCTATTGTGAGTGTAAAACTGTAAAATCCTACATAAATACTGACTAGTAGTAATTCTTATATGTATTATGTAATTTTGATGTCCCCACAGGAAACAGGGTGGCACAGTTTCACCATCACCCAGACTCTCAGCCTACCCTAGGATAAGATGAGGCACATGTTGAGAAGCACATGGAGCCCTGGATTTGGGAATGCATACCCTGATCTAGCAGAAATAGCCCCAAGGGTGAAAGGAGCGAAACTGGTAGAAAGGTAACAGGAAAGATGAAATGTATAGCCCCCAAGAGGTTACAGAACAACATCCATCAACTGAGACAGGGACAAAGTACATTCTGAATGCTGATAACATATGCACAGGTCATGAAATGTTTTTCAAAATGCTGGTAGGCTGAATTTAATACTTGGTTCTCCCCATGATAAAAACTAGGCACTGAAGTGGTGAGGACAGGGAGAAGTAGTCACTAGCCATGGCTATAAAATGAGTACTAACACCTTTCCCTAGGAGTTGGGTAAGATGCCCTAAATGAGGCAGACCTTGAGAGAAGCCTTGGAGGAAACAAGGGAAGTACCAAGACAAGTGGAAAATGGGAAATGGAAGTGGGAGAAGGGAAAAAGAGGGGGACCTAAAGAAGTATTGAGAACCTATGCTACATTAGAAGGAACCCCTTAGGGAAAAGGAAAGGAAAGGCATGGCATTCCAACAGCAAGATGGCCTGAATGGTAGGAGAGGGCTGACTGACTTGGATTTAGAGCAGCGGTTCTCAACCTGTGGGTTGTGTTCAATTTGTAACAATAAAAATACATTCTTCATATCAGATAGATTCATAACAGTAGCAAAATTACAGTTATGAAGTAGCAATGAAAATAATTTGATGGTTGGGGGGTCACCACAACATGAGGAACTGTATTAAAGGGTCATGGCATTAAGAAGGTTGAGAACCACTGATTTAGAGGGAGCCAGATCTTTGTAGGATACTTTGTGTGAGAAGGAAGATTATCCATCCAGGCCAGTCAAAAACCTTCAGGTCTCGTAAGTCATTTAGATGCGTGCAGCCCATTTGTGCTGCTCGTAAATGCTTTCTGAGAATTCAGCCTTGTCACAAGTGATATGAACCCATAACTTTGTAATGCATGAGGCAACAGAACAAATGAAAATCAAACGGGAAAAGGCAGGAGAACTCCATGCTGTGTGTCAAGAGACAGGGGAAGCAAAATCATAACCTTGTAATGAAGTGATTGAAAGATTGTTAAGACATCCCATGTACAAGATAAATCAGCAGCTCAACAACGTGATTGCCTGGTTCCCTGGCAGACGGTTTCCACTAGGTGAACTGTCCTCTGCAGAAGAAAGCAATCTTTCCCTGAGACAAGACCAATCTTCCTGTGAATTGCAGAGGAAGTGAGAAGTGCCACTCTGTATCAGGAATGGAAAGTACCTGTCAGGCGTGTTCTCCCAGCTTCCCATCTCTCCAGCTGCCTGGATGCCAGCCCAGAGAGCTGCTTCTTGCATTTATAGCTAATCTAGTCCTACATTCAAGAGGAAGACGGAATACAAGCAGGCACAGACTGGTCATTGGTGCCCCTTGCTCCTAGAGAGACAGCAACCCCATAAGCCAAGGGGTCACTCAGTCACATTGTCACCAGTGGGGAGCTGTCACCATAGGGCTCCTCCTAGGCACAAGTAGATTGGACCATAGGCTAACTTTCAGAAAAATTCACCCTCTAAAATGCAAATGGTATTGTCTTGGCACCTAAGTGGGGTTTGACTGATGATAAAATTGAGTGTGAATTTCAAACAGATCATTTCCTTTGACTACTTCAGGGAATGGCTATAATGAGCAATGTTTTTAAGACCAAAGAGAAGTAGAGATGGTCATTAAGCCTAATGAGTTGCTGAATGCAGATAGTGTTCAGATGTATTTGCCACAATTATATTATTATTTATACATTTCCATAATAAGACCTTATATCCAAGGGAGCTCAAACTGCTTTACAAATATTATTTCCATAATCCTTATAGCATCCATGGGACACAGATTAGGGGCTAATTTTATTTGCTCATTTCAGAGACATATAGAAAACTAAGGCAGAAAGAGGTTAAGTCCAAGGTCACTCAGCCAAATGATATGGTAAGATGGGAATGGAACCAAGTTCCTGACTGGTACTCTAGGGCTCTATCCATAGGTTTCCAAAATGTGTGATACCATCTCCTGGTAGGCACTGGAAAATGGGGGGAGGATAGAGGCCTCTGGTACAATTAAGGGTCATTGAATAAAAATAAGGAGGCAGTGGAAGCATAAGGAAAGAAGAGAAGAAAATTTTGAAAAGCCATTTGTATGTTACATCTGTTGTGTAACAGAGTTACAGTCATAGTGATAACAATATTTTCCAAATAAATACACAAAATGCAAGTTATAACTGATCAGTGGTCAAGTTCACTGACAGGTCTTAACAAGCAGGTGTTGGCAGGCAAGTGTGCTGTGCATTGTCAGGAAGGCCAGCATGCATCAACAGGAATATGTGAGTATACTGACTTGTTTACAATATAATGCTATGTAGTTCAATGATGCAATATCGAATCATCAAAATTTCAAGCAAGGAGAAAACACAAATTTATAATAAATTATTAAGTTTAAGATTTGTCATTTTAAAATATTTTTGGAATTATGCAATTAAAAAACATTAAAGGGTTAAAGAAAGTAGATTTCCAGGGAAGCATCGAGTAATTTTTTTAAAAGGAGGATGGTATGTCAAATAAATTTGGGGTCCAAAGACAGTCTTCTTGAAGCAGAGCAGAAGCAATACAAAAACTTCTTTATCCATCTGGCCATGATAAAAATATAGTGGTATAAACCAACACTTTGACTTCTCATGGTAGCAAACAATTGGAAGCAAAGTAGAATTGGGGAACAGTTGTATAATTTGTGGTACATGCATACAATAGACTATGACTGTGCTGTAAGAAACAAAGACCATGCAGAACCATGGAAAGACTTCCCATAACAAACGCAAAGCAAAATAAGTAGAATCAAAAAATAACATATACAAAGACAAAAATGTACATGGAAAGCACTACAACAATCAAATCTAAACACTGCAAAATTATAATGACCAAGTTTGGCCCCAAAGAAGATAGATGAGAAGACATCCCGCTGTCTGCCCCCTTTCCAGATCCTTTGCAGAAGTGAGCGGACCATCCTTCTCCAAACTGCACTCTGGATTTCCTGGATCACCCTGAAGCCTCGACTTGCACCAGATCTTCATCCTGGGAGCCCACTCCAGCCCTGGAACTCATCCATTGGGAGTACCCTTCTTCCTTGAAGCTTCTCCCTCTGATTGGATATTTCCTCCCAGAACCTCCATTGAAAAAAGAGGGCCCAGTCCAACCATGTTTCTTATTCTTCTCCAAGCTGCAATCAAGACTTCCTCTCCCATACTGGAACCTCTGTCTCTACCTGCCCCACCCTCCCTTTCAACTTCCTTTTCTGTGTTGTCTTTCCTCATTAGAACATAAATTCCTGGAGAGCAATGATTGTCACTTGTTCTGCTCATGTTTGTATTCCCAGCATTGGACTCAAGGCTTGGCACACAGTAAGAGCTTAATAAATGCTAACCATAGGTGTGGAACGCTGCAAATAACCTCAAAATTATCAATATATTAATTTTGATGAACTTTTTAGCTTCTTTTTTTAAGAAAAACCTTTATGGTAAGGGATGGCTACATGGGAGGCTGTGGGAGTGTAGGGCAGTCACGTTGGAGATGGATATATAGATATTGTAAATCAACAGTTTGGGCATGACTGATGAGGAAAAGGGTACTGAAAAGAGCCTTGTGCCTGGAGGAAGGGACCAGGATTCTGACTATTTAACCACATTGGGCTATGGTTGTTCAAAATAATAACTCACAATTATATAGTGTTTTAAGATTTCCAGAGGACTTTCCTTATTTAAAACCGGGGTAAGGAAAGTAGCACAAATATTATTATTCACCTTTTATAAAGGAGAAAACTGAAATTCTAAAATGTTAAATGCCTTGCCCATGATCACTCAGGTCTCCTGACTCCAAATCTAGCCCTCTTCTTACTATACCAGGATGCCTCACAGGTATCAATCACTGCCCTGTTCTCAGCTCCATAACATCCATGGATCACCATTTCTGCTCTCAAATGAGAATCCATCATAGTGAAACAGAATGATTATCCTAAGCCCTAGACTTTGACAAATCAACACTATGGATCTAAACTACCAGAGTAAAGACTTACTCAACAAAAACAGGCAAAACTGGAAAGTCGTCTGGCAGAAAATAGGTTTAAACTAAGATCGCACACAATATGCCACAATAGGCTCCAGTTGGATGATCTAAAATATGAAAAGGGTATATTGGAAAGAAACTAAAAGAGCAAGGAAGAAAATACTTTTTGCAAATCTTGATACAGTAAAAGTCCATGACTAGGCAAGGGATAAAGAGGCTGATAGATGATAAAATGGAAAGTACTTGGATAAAATGGAAATTACGACAAAATGGAAAATGTTGATAACATAAAATTGAAAAGTTTTTGCATGACCAAAATCAATAGAGTTAAAGCTAGAAGAGAAATAGTTAACTAGGAAAAATTAGTTTCTCTGATGAAGGTAGACGTATAGAGAACTGATTCAAATATATAATAATGTTAGCCATTCCCTTTACATAAATAGTTGAATGATATGAACAAGTAGTTATCAAAAGAAAAAATCTAAAAGAAAACAACTCTGAGTTTTCAACTCAGATCTATCAGGCTGACAAAGATGAAAAAAGGAAAAGGCAATTGTTGGAAGGACTACAGGAAGACAGGCACTATTGGCAGAGCTGTAAATTGATCCATCGATTCTGGAAAGCAATTTAGAACTATGTCCCCTGAGTCACTAAACTCATACTCTTTGTCCTTGTGATATCACTACTAAGCCGCTGAAATTAAAGAAAGAAGAAAAGAACCCAAATGTATCAAAATATTTAGAGTAGCTCTTTTTTGTCATAGCAAAAAAATGTAAACAACAAAGATGGATGCCTATCAATTAGGGAATGGCTGAAAAAAGTATGGTATGTGAACAATGAATTATTATTGTGCATCATGAAGTTACAAAAGGAAAGGTGTGAGAGAAACCCAGGAAGCCATGAATAAACTAATGCAGAATGATGTGAGCAGAGCCTGGAGAATATTTTCTACCGTAGCAGTAATATTGTTAGGAAAAGCAATTTTGAAAGAATTAAGAACTGTCATCAATACAATAATCAACCACAACCAATGACAAGAGTGATGAACTCAAGGTGCCAAATAAGACAGACGTTTTTTGGATATGGCAAGTATATGGATTTGTTTTGCTCGACTATGTTTATTTGAAAAGGCTATATAATAAGTAATGGTCATTATTGTTGTTATTACAACAATTATATTTTTCTTTTTTTTTGTAATTTGGGGAGAGAGAACGTGCTCCTCTCAAAAATAAAAGAAGTAAAAGAAGGCTTTTGAATTATTTTGTAAAGTCCACAAAAGAAAATAGAAGGAAGTTGAGAAGGAAATGAAAATGAGAAGGCCAGTTTTAAAAGTTACATGTTGAACTGATTATATGCTTTTTAAAAAGCAAGCTGTATGTAGCAGAGGTTTACATTTTCATTTATAATCTCCCTTTTCAATTCTACCTCATATGGAGATATTGAAGGGGAGTGCTAAGGTTCAATAAGTTCAGAATAAAAGCAGATAAAGACTTTTTTAGAGCCCAGGCTACAGGCCAGTGATGTCAAACTCAGATAGAAACCTGGGCACTAAACCGTGCATGAGGATTTGTATGAATTGCATGCTAACCTAAAAAAACCACAAATGACCATTATTTATGGTTTATTGTGTATATATAAAACATATAAATTGGGTATATACATACATACATATGCATATGTATGTATATGAATTTTGTTAAATATTTCCCAATTCCATTTTGATCTGGGTCAGCTGGCACTAGGGAGTATTGCCCACCTGCAGCCACCCATGGTAGAATCCTCTGCTGTGGGCAATCATTTCAGAAAGACAGGCAAGGATGAATGGAGGGGATGAGGCTGCTTCAACTGAAAAGTACATTGAACTTGGAGTCTGGAGACCTCAGTGCAAACCCCAACCTTGACTTCCTACCTGTGTGACCTCAAGCAAGTAAGTCATTCAGCCTCTGAGCCCCTGATTCCTCATCTATAGAATGAGAAATCTGAGCTCTGACACTAAATCAAATTGTACTAAAAAAAAAAAACAGAACAGCAGAGGGTCCTATAGAGACCATCAGCCCATAAATCCCTGTCACCGTCACCAAGGTCCCTCAGAATCCTTGTTACCTTTTGGTGACTCCTTATCTCTTCCAAGGCTACTCTCGAAATTTATTTGAGCCTGATTTTACTCCTATATTTTGTAACTCCAGCCTCTCATGTTAAGCTGATAACAGAACTGGATAAATGACAGTTATTTGGGGGTGTACACATACACCTCCCTAAGGTGTGACCTAACTATGAGGACCCTTGCCCTGGCTTTGGATTCCCCACAGGCCTTAAAATCACAGGCTTCAAGCTAGAAAGGACTTCACACATCATTTATTCCAATCTCTTCATCTTATAGATGATGGGGCCCAGACTGGCATGGGGACTTACACTGATGATAAAGAGAAAGACCAGGCTTATTCTAATGCCCATGCCACTGAATGCTGGAGAAGCAGCCTGGCCTGGCACAACAGACCAAGAGTCTTCCAAGAACTGCTGTCACTTCATGCCTCATGGCTCAGCTGCAGCCTCAGGCCCACCCCACCCCCGGCCCCACACCTCTCCACCCCTGTAAAATCTTGCCTCTGAGACTCTGGTAAAGCAGTGTCACAGGACAGTGTCATCAGGACACCCATGGAGCAGCTGTATACTCAAGAGGGCTTAGAAGTTAAACTGGTTTGAAGCAAGACAAGAATGTAATAGGCAGACACAGACTTTCTGTTGTGCTATTGATCTTTATTTGGAGGACAAAGGGTTTTGCAAGAAAATACATACAGACACACATACACACATATGGTGTGCATATATACATATACATACCACACACATATATGTGTGCATTATATGTATATGTGCATATATATACATATGCATGTATTTGTGTGTATATATGTATCTGCCACCAGACCAAGTCTTGTTAGCCAGGTATAAGATAATATTCTTGAAATAACTCTCATTTCTGCTTTGTTTGCCAAGAAAAGAGCTAGAAGAAGGCTCCTAGTTTTAAGTTTGAGACTCTGAATGGTCTGGATGGTCAGGAATTTGATACCTACACAGTATAAGAACAGAGGGTTTCCTAGGCATCCCAGGAGCCACTGGTATCCTGGTTCCTCTGATTCCAGCCAAGGCAAAGAAAGGCAAATGGGGGATGGGGAGGGAATGGGGACAAATCAATACCTCAGTCCCTGCCCAGTAAAATAGACCCATGCTTAAATCTGAATTCTCAATCAGCCACAACTTGAAATTAAGCCTCAACAAATGAGAAACTACACATTTTCCCCAAGGAATACACACATCAAAGCGTTGCCATTTTTTCTGGGGAGTAGATGTTAAGTTCTGTTTCATTATGCTGCCCAAGAGTATGCTGATAAAATATTTAACAAGCGTCTCTGGGGTGGGGGAGGGGGAGATAGTAGCCATTGTATACTTTTACATTTAATCTGTACTATTAACATTTTATCCATCACTTACTTAAGTCTAGACAATTATCGAAAGAATAAATCCAGCCTGGATTTGTAGTAGGAGCTGATTTCTCAAGTGTAAGTGCTCATAGGAAACATTTAACAATCATCTGGAAAGACTTAGCTCCTGCCAACCCTTGACCCTAACCTTTTTGTTACTTCAGGGTCAAGGTAAAGAGAAGCAGTCTTCTTAATGGAATTAACTATCTGTTTACCAAGACTCGACAAATAGCTACAGAATCTTAGAGCTGGAGGGACCTCAGAGGCCGCTGAATCCAACCCTCTCCTTGTATAGGTGAGGAAGATGAGGCTGAGAGAGATTAAGAGACTTTCCCACAGTCACATAGCTATAGTAAGTAAAGTATAGTAAGTAAAGAGACCTTTGAACTCAGGTCTCAAACCTTCTGCTTTATCCACTGAACTACTTAACAAGGACCAATTGAAGAAATTAAAGTTGAGAGTTATATGACTTGTCCAGGGTCACACAGCTAATGTGTCTGAGATGAGATTTGAACTCAGGTCTTCCTGACTCCAAGCCCTATCTACTCCACCTATCCACTGAGCCACTTAGTAAACAACCATTCTTTTTAGAGATAAATAAATAGATTCAGAGAGGGAGAAGAAATTTCTCAAGGTCACACAGATGGTTAGTGTCAAAGCCAAGAAAAGAACCCCACAAACCCCACTCCCCTCCTCGTCCAAGGCTCTATCAAATATAGCACACTACCCTTCATATCCAAAGAACAAAATTCCTTTTCTATTCTGGCTTCAGAAAACACAGATATGCTACACATAGCAGGGGGTTGGGTCTATGTAAATATTACTGAGGAAAGTTCATTTACGTTTTTTAATTCAGGCTTCCTGAACTCTTCTGTAGGCTTCCTTTGAGGTTAAATAGTTCTTTGGCTTCCAGCTGCATGATCTGCAAATGTTTCTTTGTCATTAACAGACACATATATCATCATTCTTTTTTATATTTTATTTTTCCCCAATTACATGTAAAAACAATTTTTAACATTCATTTAAAAAAAATTTTGAGTTCAAAATTCTCTTCCACCTTCCTTCCTTCCCTTCCCCCCCCTCCCCTCACCCATTGGGAAGACAAGCCATTTGATATAGGTTCTGTACAGACATTGTATTTCTAAAATGGGACAGCTTCCCCACCGTCTATTGACCTGTATTCAGTTAAAGTGGGCTGGATGCTTCTATCAATGGTAAACAGCTGTCACAGAACCAGAGGCCGCCATCAAGGAAAGCAAACAAAGAGTCAATATATTGGGGGGAATAATTTCCATGGAGATTCTTTCTCAGTATGCCACATACAGGTACATGCAGCAGGAGAGGAGTTGTTATTAAACATTTAATTTGTGAAGACCCAGTGATAACAGATATTAACCACGTGGGCATTGTTTGGCTTGGACTTTCTCAAGTGAGATGGAAGCCAGTAATCTGTGCTTCATTGACAGCCCAGTAGCTAGAAATATGCACAAGCAGATAATTCTGATTCTCTGCAGGGTGATTTTTAAAATTGAATTTACCTTGAGTACGCTGCTACCTCCATTTCTGTTTATGAAAAACCCTGAGTGTCAAAGGAAGCCAAACTTAGTGAGCTTTACAACAGTTCAACACCCTTTAGGGAGGGTCATGGGGAGAAGAGGAAAGAAACTTCCACGCTGACACTACAGATGCAATTTATGGAACAACCTGGACCTTGTGAATTGGGGAGGAAGCTGGGGCTGGGGTGGGGAGCAGATTGTGACTTGTAGAGTGTAGGGGAGAGGAGCCAGGACCAGTCTTAAGTCATCTCTGCTCCTGAATCCCCTGAGGATATGGATGAATGGATGGATAATCGAATGAATGAATGAATGAATGAGTAAATGAATGAATGAAAGAAAAAGTATTTGTCAAGCATTTACTATGCTCTGGCAAAGCACTATGTTAGGAGTTTAGCATTTTCATAGAAAAATAAGATAGTCCCTGCTCTCAAGTAGCTCACACACTCATAGACATTTTAAAAGTGAGGCGCTCGGTGGTACAGTGAATGGATTGTTGAACTCCCCTTCAGATGTTTGTATACTAGCTGTGTGACCCAAGCACACCAACTAATCTCTCTCAGCTTCACTTCCTCACCTGCAAGGTGGGGATAATAATAATAATGCACATAGGAAAGGAGGTTGTGTGAGTTCCAAGTCCCTCCAGTCTCAGACTTAGGGCTGTACCATCAAAAAGCATGTATTAACCTTCTACCAAGTGAAATATGCCACGCTCAGTGCTGGGAATACAAAAACAGAAATGAAAGACCTCCTTTTATTCTACCTCCAGGATCCAACGTAAAATCCTGTTTGACTTTTCACCTGACTCCTTCGAACATGGTCAGTCTTCTTCCATTTGATTCCCCTCCACAACTAGAGCAGGACACCAGGCTCCTTGCTGTTCCTCTCAAATGACTCCAGGTATTTTCACTGGCTGCCACACGCGTCTGGAATGTTCTCCTCCAACTCAGCTCAGACCTCACCTTCTCCAAGGGCCCTTCCCCTCTCCTCCCCACTCCTCCACGCCGGTCCTTCGCCCCTGAGATCACCTCCCATTACATGTGCACAGCTGCCTGTATGCCGTTTCCCTCATTAGACTGTGACCTCCCTGGAGACAAGCAATGAATTTTTGTCTTTTTTTGTATCCCCATTGCTAAGCACAGTGACTGGCACATTTGTGGCTCAGATGCCCAGTCCTGTCTGACTCTTCATGAACCCACAGACCATAACACCCCAGTGCTGTCCATGAGACTTTTCTTAGCAGAGATACTGGAGTGATTTGTCATTTCCTTCTCCAGCTCATTTTACAGATGAGGAAACTGAGGCAAACAAGGTTAAGTGACTTGCCCAGGATCACACAGCTAGTAAGTGTCTGAGGCCAGATTTTAACTCAGCTCTTCCTGACTCCAGGCCCAGGGCTCTATCCACTGAGCCACCTGGCTACCTCCATCTGGCACATGGTAGGTACTTAATAAAAGCTTGTTGACTGACTGCACTCAGAGAACTTCTAAAGGAGAGGAAGGAGCAAGACTATGGGGGCTATGACAGACTTGTGTGATCTATAGTGACAGGGTTCAGCTACCTGACACCTGCTCCCCCCAGGAGAATTAGACAAGTTAACAACATAGCTTACATCTATGCGGTGATCACTTTGTGCCAAGCACTGTGCTAAGCATTAGAATTACTACCTCATCTGATCTTCACCAGGATCCTGGGAGGCAGGCAATATTATTATCCCCATTTTACAGATGAAGAAACAGACAGGTGTATCTCGAGTGACTTGCCCAGAGTCACACAGCTAGGAAGCGTCTGAGGCTGGATTGGAACTCAAGTCTTCCTGAATCCAGGCCTGGCGCTCTATCCACCGCCCTCATGTTGAGTGATCCAGCCTTGGGGCACGAATCTATGCCCCTTCTGGCCTGCTGCTGACAGAAGGAAATACGGCAGGCAGGTCTACACTAGGCCAGAATAGGTTAGACCTGAACCCTAGAGCCAATCCCCAACCCTGTATTTAGGAGAAGACCAGTCTCCTTCATCTCTGATGACTAAAATGTGTCCCTGAAATTATTTCTATCTGTAAAATGAGCCGGAGAAGGAAATGGCAAATTACTCCAGTATCTTTGCCAAGAAAACCCCAAATGGGGTCACAAAGAGTCAGATATGTCTGAAATAACTGAACAACAACGACCAGGACTTCAGTGCAAAAGACTTGGGATGGTACATAGAATGGTGTAGGGAAAATCAATCAACCAAGTAAGCATTTACTAGCTACTTGTTCTGTACCAGACACTATGAGATGGCATTAGAGATATAAAGACAAAAATGAAATGACCTCTGCCCTCAAGGAGCTTATGTTCTATACTGAGAGATGGCATGTGCAAACAGGGCATCCCAAAAGTCTTAGTGCAGTGGGGTGTTTTTTGGAGGACAATTGGGGTTGAGTGACTTGCTCAAGGTCACACGGCTAGTGTGTTGAGTGTCTGAGACTGGATTTGAACTCAGGTCCTCCTGACTCCAGGGCCCGGCGCTCTATTCACTGCACCACTTAGCCACCACATTAGTGCAAGCTACGCTTTAACTTTTTTTAACTGTATATGCCAAGTTTAAAATATGTTACGTTAAGCGTTAACTTTTTTAACTGGATATACCATATGTGAGAAAGGGTCTAGGACAAGGGATTTAAAACATCAGATTAATAGAACAGTAGGAATCAAGCCAGTTGAACCAGGTTTCCCTGACAAAGTGATGCCCTGACATAGAGCCTGTTATGAGCCTGGGAGCATCTGGGTAATGCCACTGTTCTGATGACCCAATCAGAAGCAGGTCTAGTTGCTGATTCTTGACAGTCTGAGTTGGATGCCATCAAATTCACTAATTCTCAATTAGTAAAATTGTCTGTGATTTGACTATCAATCTACTTACCTCACAAAGGATTTCAATTACATTGAGCAGGCGTGTGTCAAGCATTTTGCTGAATGCCTCTGACCTGGAGAAGCTTACCTTCTATAGGAATTGTAGCACAGCAATAATCAACCAGATTGTGTTTGAACACATGCAGTCAGTGCTAGGGGCTCACCTACTTTGCTGAAATGCTGAACTGAAATATGCGTCCTGGGACTTCCGGCTCTCAGATTCTTGCTCAACCTTCTAGAGCAGTACTTCCCAAACTTTTTGGTCCTAGGATACCTTTACACTCTTGAAAATTACTGAAAACTGCCCCCCTCCTTCACCAGGGATCTTTGGTTTACCTAAGTTATATCCAGGAATGTGCTGGAGCCAGGCCCTACTGCTCACAAGAGCCAGTTGTTAAATTTTCAGTGTGGCAAATGTTACAAGAGGCAGCTAGGTAGTGGATAGAGTGCCAGGCCTGGAGTCAGGAAGATCCAAATCTGGCCTCAGACACTACTTACTAGCCGCATGACCCTGAGCAAGTCACTTAACCCTGTTGGCCTCGGTTCCTCATCTATAAAATGAGCTGGAGAAAGACATGGCAAACCCCTCCAGTTTCTCTGCCAAGAGGACCCTAAATGGGGCTATGAAGAGTCTGACATGACTGAAATGATAGAACAACAAAAGTATTACAAAGCTTGATTTGTTATTTTGTTTATTATCTAGATGTAAGATGGAGAAAATGTTAATAATGCAAATTAAACGTAACAGTCTAGGGGTGGGGAACAACTTCCTGGCCCCTCTCCCATCTGGTTATTAAACATTTGCCAGCAAACCCATGGTTATAGCTATTGGCACTTACCATACTAGAATCAAAATGTCTTTGTGTTATTTTAAAAATAGTTTTGACCTTGAGGAGCCCCTGAAGAGATGTTAGGGACTCCTACAGATCCCCACATCATCCTTTAAGAATTACTTCTCTACAGCAAAGTGGAATAAGTTTACCTCCCATATGGTACATACAAAAGAGTACTGACTCTAAAATCAGAGGGAAGGAGGGAGAGACGAAGGAAGGAAGGAAGGAAGGAAGGAAGGAAGGAAGGAAGGAAGGAAGGAAGGAAGGAAGGAAGGAAGGAAGGAAGGGAGGGAGGGAGGAAGGAAGGGAGGGAGGGAGGGAAGGAAAGAGGAGGGAGGGAGGAAAGGAAGAGGGAAAAGGGGGGAAAGGAGGAAGGAAGTGAATGAATGAATGAGTGACAAGGCATTTATTAATCACTTAATCTGTACTCCAAAGCACTATGCTAGGAGTTTGGGATGCAATTAGAAAAGTAAGACAATCCCTACTCTCATCATTCTACTTGAGGGACAAATCCCACATGTGTAACTTTGGGCAAGTCATAACCTCCCCGGGTTTTATCTTCCTCATCAGGACTAGATGGCCCCTGAGGTCCCTTCAAGCCCTAAAATATCATATTATAATCCTTCAAGCATCTGGAGATGAGTGCCATTCCCCATCTCACACTGCCTCATTTCAAGTCTTCCTGTCTCCAGGATATATAACTTTACCTTATTCTTCACATGGTGTAGTTTCTGGAACCTTCACTATCATGACTGCTTTCCTCCACATGTTCCCTAGCTTATCGTTATATCAGAACAGGACACAATAGACCATGTTTCTGCTGATGCTACCTAAAATTATACTTTATTTTTTCAGGACAGATGTATCATATGATTGGCTCATATTGAGTTTAAGGGAAGCTGGGGGGTGCAGTGGATATAGTGCCAGGGCTGAAGTCAAGAAGGCTCATCTTTCTGAGTTGAAAGCCCATCTCAGACACTTACTACCTGTGTGACTCTGGGCAACTCACTTAACCTTGTTTGTCTCAGTTTCCTCATCTGTCAAATGAGCAGGAGAAGGAAATGGCAAAACCCTCCCATATCTTTGCCAAGAAAATCCCAAATGGGGTCACAGAGAGTCAGACACGTCTGAAATGACTAAACAACAAACAATTCTTTAGACATTTTTCACCTAAACTCCTTTTAAACCAAGTCTCTCCTCCCTCATTGATTTCCTTTTTTTCTGATTGATTTCTCAAACCTAAGTACAGAACAGCTTGTTTTATTCCCTATTAGATTCTATGTCCTTCTCTTTGAGCCTATCAAACCCAACTATTCTCTCTTTTATATACTTAGAGTGTCCTACGCTGTATTAGGTAGTGGTCTTACTTGTTTCAGTCCATTGTTCTGGCCTGTAAAGACCTTTTTGAAACTTGACTGTCATCCAATGTGTTTGTTATCTTCTCTTCCCAACCCCCCAGCTATGGGCCATCCTTGAATGGGAGAAGCATGCCTTCTTTGTTATCACTCAAGCCAGGATAAAAACCTTGGACAAGGCAAGACCCAGGATAAAGTCCTGCGGCACATCCCTAGAGTCTGCCCAACAGACAGTCTATTCTGCAGCTTACAGAACTACTTGTGGCTTAGTTCCCATCCGCTCTGCTCAGAAGATGAGAGAGAAACTAAGTTTACTATCCTAGATAGTGTAATCTCACTAGGAACAGCAAGAGAACAGGAGCTATCTTCTTTCCTTTCTAATTCAAATTCTCATCAACATTTATTAAATTCCCACTAAGTGCTGATTAAATCATTGTAATCACTTAGAAAAAGCAGGGAACCCTGTCCACTATGGTAGCCTGTCAGACCAATGGCTCCAATCATGGGCTTTCTGAGCCAAACATATATTGGTGGATTGTGTGGAACAGCAGCGCTGGTAAAGCTAAAGAATCAGTCATTATGAAGAGATAAACCTAGAAAGGTGTAGAGGTCCCTGATTGTATGAGGTCTTAAATTACTGTTGGAACTTTAGGCAACAGGGAGCCACATAATACTTTTGAGCAAAGGAGTGATGCAACCAAATGTATCTGTGCTTATATGTTACTGTTCTTGAGTCATTTCAGTCGTGTCTGACTCTCTGTGACCCCCATTTGGGGTTTTCTCAGCAAAGATACTGGTGTGATTTTGCCATTTCCTTCACCAGCTCCTTTTACAGATGAGGAAACTGAGGCCAACAGGGTTAAGTGACTTGCCCAGGGTCACACAGCTAATAAGTGTCTGAGGTCATATTTCAACTCAGGTCCTCCTGACTGCAGGTCCAACACTGCACCGTCTCATTGCCCTTTATAAGTTACAGAATATGTGTTTATTGGAGATGTCTTAAGGACTCATGTTGTAGGTACAGGTTGGAGTATATAACTTCTGATCTCTCTTTCAAATCAGAGATTCCAGGACTCATATCCCTTAGATATTGATTCAAAACAATGCCACAAGGTATTTTGGACTCCTAAATGACCATGTTCCTGGTGGTAGTCCTTTTCTGACAAGGACGCAGCCTGCAACAGGAACATCAAAGCAAGATGCTGAAAGATAAAAAAAATGTAATCTGCCACCTGGGTATTTTGTCTGTGCAAAAACCAAGCAGCAGGTTAGACTTGTGATTTTTTTTTCACTGCCTTGGCTACATGTTTTGACGTCCTGTAAACAGGAACAATATCTGGTTATTATTAATGTGTCAAACAAAGGTAGTTTAGGAAAAGGGGAATGTTTTCTGAAATTTTCAACACTATGAACAAAGAGAGTTGCCTCCCTCTCCCCCAAGGTAGTAAATGGAAACTCAGCCTCTGGGTCAATAAGACCAAGGTTCAAGACCTGCTTGTGATGCTGTATTGACTGTGTATGACCCTGGCTGAGTCATTTAAACTCAGCACCTCAGGCAACTCTTTGAAGACTATAAATTAAAGAGAAGGTGCCTATCTCCCTTGGTGGAAGGAGATTCTGAGGGAAGCTCCCTACCCTTATGAAATCCAAGGTCCAGTACAAGAGAAAAATGACAGAATGTAAGAAACTCTAAACAAATTAGCATTAGAATAGGCTTCAGTGCTAAGCATTCTTATTTTTCGGTGTCCTAACAGGGAGATAGATTCAAGATTCACTTTTTACTGTACAGACGTTGAAAGACTGCCCAGAACAGACAATGCACCATCCTCCATCCCCCATCAACTCTCCCACTATGGCTAAATTGTACCCAGCTGTCCAATGCACAATAATAATTACAGTGACAAAAGAAAAAAGACAACAGCCCACTTACAGGGAGCCTAAAGCTATCAGAGTCTGGAATGAGGAAAATGAGCTTTCCTGCAGCTAACCTGTAACAGAAATCTAGTCTGTTCCTACTTCTGACCAGCAGAGTTTGTCAGGGGCCAGCTCTCAAAATGAACAGTTTGCAGATGCTCAGATGCCAGGCTAACCATATTGTGAGGAGGTGTGTGAGGCTAGCCTGTGTTTTGGTGGGAAAGGGGGAACCATACAGACAATTAATATTGATGGGTTTGTAGAAACAAATGATAAGCAAGAATGGGAACCCAAGATGAAGGGGGGGGGCACAAGTGGCTGTCAAAGGAGCTTCCCACCAGCCTGAGGGTCACAAAATAGAACTGTCAGTCAGCAGGCCAGCCTGGCTGGGATGGGCGCCTGGATAATTATGAGGGAGCTGGGACACATGGACAATTTTCATTAAAATCAAGACAGTGGCAGATGGGAAGAGGTCTCTGGGGCCTGCTCCTGGGGGAGGGCTGGTGGGGCAGGGTTGGCTGGTGTTTGTGTGTTTCCTGGGACTGGGCACCCAGAGCTCCACCTTCAAAGGAGAGCCAGACCTGAAAGGGCCAAATGAAGCACAGCCCATGTGCCCTTAGCCACTTTCAAACTGAAGAATGCGGGAATGCAGTAATTAAGCCCCAGGAGAGGAGACCACAAGCTGGGCAGAGGGGAGCTGCTTCCTCCTCACTCCACACCCACGTTTCCCCTTCTGCCTTGGGCCCATAGGGCACAGAACAGAGCAGGCTGAGCTGTTCTTTATTCTAAAAGCAACTCTCATTTTTAGGTGGGAAAAAGATAAATATTCACAAAACGCAATTAATGGCAGAGTACTAATCTATGCAAAATAAATTGGGCTGGAAAGAGGCTTAGTTACTGTCACCGTGGTGATGTCGGTGTCATGAAATAACCATGCTCTTGATACCACACATCTCAGTTAGAGGAAGATCATAGAGTGAGAATCCCAGAGTTCAGGATGTGCTCAATTCCCGGAGGCATGACTTAATGATTTAATAAACCCCGGAGTGAGCGGATGCACTTCTGGGTGTTGGAGAAGCCAGTGGAGGCTGTCAGATCCAGAAAGTAAATTGGAAGTAGTTAGGAATAAGGCCTGGAATTTCATTACTACTGGGGACTCCTACGTGAGGAAACTCCGTCTCCCGAAGAATGTCTACAACTTCTAGAAACTCAGTTTTAGAGAATTGCCTAGAAGAAGGAAGGAAAGGAGGGAAACATGCATTTATGAAGCACCTACTGGGTGCCAGGCACTGTGCTAAGGGTTCTACAAATACTATCTCATTGTATTCTCACAACAGCCCTGAGAGGTAAGTGCTATTATTATTCCCATTTCACAGTTGAGGAAACTGAGGCAGCCCTGAGGTCAGGTGACTTGTCTGGGGTGACACACAGTAAGTGTCTGAAGACAGATATGAATTCAGGGAACTGCCCTCATGAAGGCAACGATAGAGGTAGCCAGTCGTTCAGTCATCAGACTCTTTGTGACCCCTTTGGGGCTTTTCTTGGCAAAGACACTGGATACTCTCATTTCTTCCAGATCTGAATCTTTTCAGTACAGGGGACAGGGGAGGGGAAGGGGTGTTATCTAAATTGTCAGCGATGTTGGTTGTCTTGGTTGGTTTTGCCTGTTTCAGGCTTTTTCCCCCTCCAAGGGAAGGCTCACTGGAGGAATACGTGGTTATATCTGTAAGTGATTTATGATGTTAATATAAAGTATATCAATAAAACATCTTCCATCAAGAACAAAATTTTAAGCCTCATGAAATGTATACATTTTTTAAAAGTAATGTTAAAAAGTGTCCTACACATCCTCCCTGTGCTGTGAATGAAGGTCCTTTGTGTGGTGATTGTTGGGGGATATTTGAAGAGATTGTGTTGACATTGGTCCAAGTCACACCTCAGTTTGCTACTGAGTCTCCCACATATCCTATATGCCACCATAAGGAGCAACTAATGATGGAGGGGTGATAGGAGATTGAATCTTCATACTGCCTATCTGAATTATATTATCTTAGCTAACGTCTGGTTTCCCTTACTATAGTAGCATTTCCCCAACAGTGTCGGTCTTGAGCAACCTGGCATGGTCTAGTCACCATCTCTTCTCTTCTACAGTCTCTACTGAACAGAGGATTGGGCTAAAAGGGGAGACAGGACACCCCTGGAGTGCACCTGACATTGTTCTTAGGGAAGGAGCACAGGTACAACCCTTGCTTTGCCCGGGTAACCCATTTTGACTGAACAGTCAAAGCCACCCATTTGAGCCATTTATTTCTTCACTGATTCAATTCCTTTATTCACAAAGAGTCATGACCCCTATTGTGGATAGTGACAGAGAACCTCTAGCAAAATGAGCTCCTTAGATTTCCAGTATGATGCCACGGAAAAACAAAGTGGAGCTCTGGTCTTCATGGGCTCCCTCAGAGCCCACTGCTTCTGTAATATAAAGGAAGAAGGATGCTAGTCTGAGCTCAGAGCAAAACATAATATTTTAATTTTCCCCAATTATGTGTAAAAACATTTTTAATATTTATTTTTTCTTATTTTAGTTCCAAATTCTCTCTCCATTTTTTTTTAGATATCATCCCATCATATTCAACTTACTCTTGTATCCTCTATAAATACTCTTTTCTTTTTTTCCTTTTGGAGGGGGGAGGTAAAGCAGTTGGGGATAAGTTACTTGCCCAAGGTCATACAGCTAGTAAATGTCAAGTGTCGGAGGACAGATTTGAATTCAGATCCTCCTGACTCCAGGACCAGTGCTCTATTCACTGCACCACCTAGCTGCCCCTATGAATATTCTTTCTAACTACCCTAATAATGAGAAGTCTGGAAACTGCCCCAGTTGCCAGTTATTCAGACCCCTGAGGTCTGTTCCAGCTGGTCTGTGCCACCAGTCTGTGCTGGCATGGCTCATGCAGGATTACGCTCTGCTCCCAGCCTGTTGCAATAGACTCTTCCTTTTGGACTTGCCAGGCTGACCAGCTGGAGGTGTATTTCACTCTGTCATTTTGTGGGTTCTGTAGCTCTAAATTTTGTTTAGAGTCATTTTTACAGGTATTGGAGGTGGTTCCAGGCCTTTCTTGCTGATGTTCTCAGAGCTAGTTCTGGGTATCTGTAAGTTTTCAGTTCTTCCAAGGTGGTATGATCTAAGGGGACATGTGGTCACTGCTCTCCTGGCCTGTTCTCTGCTCTCTGAGAGACCACAAGCTTTCTTTTTTCAATTTTATTGACTTGTTTGTTTACTTTTAGGTTACAAGGTTAAGTTCCAGAGTCACTTGAGTTTCAGATTTTTCTCCCCTTCCTCCCCACCCCCCACTCCCGCCATGGCGGCATACAATCATGTATGGGATCTGCAAACTCTTTCACATTGTACAATAGTCTGGTTGTATAGGTGTTATAGCCAATGGAGGACCAGAAGCTTTCTTTTCCACCCTGGAACTATGAGCAGGGCACTGAGGTCATAAGCTCTGGTGTGCTAGTGTTCCTCTTTACCTTGGGACTGAAAACCAGGACTGTGACCCAGATCTGAGTATGGGCAATGCCCCAGAGTCCTTCACCCAATGCCCATAAAGAGACCCCTAATCTCTTTCTGACTAGTTGTCCCACTGCCTTACCATCTGTGGGCTGAGAACTCTGGAAGTCAATGCTGCCATCCCTGGTTCAGTTACCCCCAAGGCCTACTGATAGTTTGCTGGGGCAGGGCCTGCACTGACATAGGCTGCAACTGGAGGGTATGGCACTCTCACCCCAGTGTGAAAAACCTTTCCTGCCAACCTTCTAAATTGTCTTGGGCTGGAAAATGTCTTCACCCTGTCCTTTTGTAGCTTCTGCCATGCTACAATTCATTTTGAGGCATTATTTAAAGTTATTTGAAGGGGAATTTGGGAGAGCTCAGGTGGATCCTTGCCTTTTCTCTACCATCTTGGCTCTGCCCCAAATTGAGAGCAATTTGGACTACCAAAGGGCATAAATCTCTAAGCCTTTAATCCAAGGCCTTTAGGAGCTTGTAACATTCCCCAAAATCAAATTAAATTTTTAAAAAGGTTCCTACTCAGGTTTAAAAGGTTGTAGAAGTGAGAGTTGTTATAGTTAGGAGTAGAAAGGAAATGGTTCCTGGTGGCAGAGATGGCTTCACCTTTATCTTTATATTTCTAGGGTCTTGTTCAATACCCTGGCTTAATAAGTGCTTAATAAAAGCTTGTTGAATTGTCATATAATTGACCATCTCTCTTGGCAGTCAGAGGTGCCCATGGAGGGAACAGTTAGGTTAAATATACAACGAAAGAAAAAGGACTTTTGAGTGAGTTTCCCAAGATAGAATTAAGGTGACAGACAAGCAAGGACAGGGTTCCATGCAAACTGTACCAGTCACATCAATCTGGACCAAACCATAATTTCCCTCAGATAAGAATGCCACATTCTGAAAACTTCTCTATACTTAAGCTTTTGTCATTTCTTTCATTTCGTTTGATTGCTTTTCTCAGTTAATTAGGAAGGTTCTTTTTTGAAAAATCTCAGTCTCATTTGGGGGTGAACTAAACAGAAAGGCAATTTATCCATAGCTAAGATTCTGTCCCTAGGGAATTGAAAGCTCTCCCAGAAAGGAAGCAGCCAACTCAATTCTGGGTTGAAGCCGGAAGAACTCAAACTGTTAAAATGGGGGCAGGGTGGGGCAGCTAGGTGAGCACTGGAGCACCTGAGTTCAAATTCTTTTTCAGATACTTCCTAGCTACGTGACCCTGGGCAAGTCACTTAACCTGATTGCCTCCCCAAAATTAATGAATAACCAAAATAAAATAAAGTGGGGCAAGGGAAGGAATGAAAGAGTTAGGGGACTTCTGTGACCCCATCCTGCTCTCATTTTCCCTTTAGTGTCTATGATAGGAGCACTAGCACTAGCTTCACCATTCCAACCCCTTCTGCCTTTCAAATTGGGCTCATTTCTCTCAGAAAAACAATGAAGCTGTCCTGGGACTTGATAAGCCCCAGGGGATTAAGGGTCATATTGTGACTCCCTTAACATAGCTTTCTGTTCCAGCGGTTCTCAATTGGTGGGTCACAAACTCTTTGGGGGTCGAACAACCCTTTCACAGGGGTCACAGGTGCTGCCTAAGGCCATAGGAAAACACATATTTCCGATGGTCTTAGGAACCGAGACGTTGCTCCTCTGTCTGTCTCCAAGAGGGTCTGCCCACACGCAGATACATCCACATACCAGTATTAAAGGGTTAGGGCATTAGGAAGGTTGAGAACCACTGTGTTAGCCTCTGGCTATATTCGCATGGTTTCCTTCTTGCCTAAGGGTATGAAAATATCCACCCAAATAGAGCAAGGGCCCTTCAGACTTGGCAGATGTCCCCAAATCAGAGGAGTCACCATATCCAACCCTGATGAATGTGTTTCCATATGGAGATGTCTACCCAAATTAAGGATGGGAGTATCTTTGTTGGTCTTCCTCTCTGAGCTACGGCTAAATAATGTACTTTTTCTTTTTTTTAAATTTATTTTTTATTTGTTTTCTTGTTTACATTATTCATTTTCATTACATTTTTGAATTACACATTTTCTCCCCGTCTTGCCCCTGCCCCAACCCTAAAACAGCAATTCCACTGTAAAGCCCCTCCCCTGCTCTGCTCCCTTATTTTCTGTTAGGGCAGGGAGGGTCTCCCTATCCCAGCCCCTGAATATCTTAATTCCTAGTTGCAGGTATTGCAGAACTTTAAATTCTAGATTCTTTCAATTCCTCCCTTGTCACCCACCCCCACTGGAAGGACATTCAGTTCAATACAGGCTATGGA
>CM053594.1:320648388-320673068 GCA_028646575.1 Pseudocheirus occidentalis
GACCTTGCTGCTTCTACGCCGCCATCTTGGCTCTGCCCCCGGAAGTTGGATCATCATTCTTATCATGCCACAAAGAACACCCTCCATCTCTCAGCTCCGGAAAGTCTCTCTGATTGTCCACCATGCCTATAATGGTCTCCCTCCTCCCTTCTGACTACCACCTTCCCCAGCTTCCTTTAAATCCCAAATAAAATCAGACCTTCTATAGAAAGTCTTTCCCAACCCCTCTTAATTCCCATGTGTTCCCTCTGCTAATTATTTCCTATTTATCCTGTGCATAGCTTTGTATATAATTATTTGCATATTGTTTCCTCGATTAGGTTGTAAGCTCCTTGAGGTCTCTCTTTTTGTATCCTCAGCACTTAGCACAGTGCCTGGCTCAGAGTAGGTGATTAATAAATATTGATTGATTACTCATAACTGTGAGTGTGCCTCAGTGCTCCGTTCTTGTTCCTCTTCTCTCCTTTTTTACTTGGTGACCTCATAATGCATTTAATTATCATCTCTTTGAAGGTTAAATCTTCTCATGCCTACTTTGCAGCATTTTTCAAATCTGTTCTCTTTTTACTACTCAGCCGTCTTCATAGTCCAGACTCTCATCACCTCTTGCCTAGACTATCTGTTTCAAATCTCTATTGATTCCAATCTATCTTTTATATACCTGCCAAAGAGATTTTCCTTAAGTGCTGATCTTTCATGTCTTCCCTTCCTCCCCAACAAACTCCACTGGCTCCCCATTACTTCTAGATAAAATAGAGAGTCCTCTATTTGGGTTTTAAAGCCTCTTCTAATCTATCTAACCCAATCTATCCTTCTGGCTTCACTATCTATTCCCTTCCTTTTTTTCACTTTAGTATCCAGCCAAGCTGGTCTTCCCTCTCTTACTCCCACATGACACTCTGTCTTCCCATCTCTGTGTTTTGACCCTGGTTCTCCCCTCCCCGTTTGGAGTTCACCTCACCTTCAGATCTGCCTCACAGCCTCCCCTCATCCCCTCTTCCCCATACTGTACTTTGTATCTGTTCTCCACAGACAATATGTCCTTGTAGACTTTGTGACAGAATGAAGGTTTTCTTGCCTTTCTTACCTCCAGCACCTGGCACAGTGTCTGGCACATAGCAGGCACTTGATAAATGCTTATTGATTAGTTACTTTTTAATTGATTACCAGATCTATGCATTAATTGTGCTAATTAATGATTAATTTACTGTTTGTAGTTTTTAATTAACATGCTTAACTGATTAATTGGCAAAACTATTGCTACTCACTAGAATTTATAGAGCACTTACTATGTGCCAGTCACTGTGTGAAATACATTGCAAATATGATCTCACTGGATCCTCACAACAAGCTGGGGAGGTAGGAGCTATTATTATCCCATTTTACAGTTAAAGTAACTGAGGCAGACAGAGGTTAAGTGACTCACCTGAGGTGACAGCTAAAAAGTGTCTGAGGCTGGATTTGAACTCAGGTATTCATGATTCCGGGCCCAGTGCTCCATGCAACGCACCACCTAGCTCCAAACTCTACTATCTCCCCTGAGCTTCAGACATATATACAACAACATATTTAATTTTATAGAACTAAAAGCTTCGTAGGCATCTCAAGTCCAAAGTCCAACTCTGAGCTCATTATCTTTCTCTCCAAAGCTACCTTCTTCTGAACTTCTCTGCCTCTGCTGAGGGCAGCACCATCCTTCCAGTTGCCCAGGTTCAGGACTCAGTGCCATCTCTGACTCTTTACTCTAATTCATCCCACCTATCCAGCTGGTCGTCAGATTTTGTCATTTCTACCTCCGCCAGTCTCTCCACTTGTCTCCTTCTCTCCATCTGCACAGTCACCACAATAGTTACTTTGACTATGGTACCACCTTTCTGATTAGTCTTCCAGCCTCATCTTCCCTTACTGCAAGTCCTCCTTGGAAGAGCCATCAAAGTGATTTTCTAGATGTGGGTCTGATCCTGTCATTCCATTACTCATTAATAAGCAACAACAACAATAGCTAGCATGTATATAATACTTTAAGGCTTGCAAAGAACTTTACAAATATCATCTCTGCTTATCCTTACAACAATGCTGGGAGGGAGGTGCTATAATTAGCTCCATTTTACAGAAAGAAAAACTGAGGCAAGCAGAGATAAAAATGACTTTCCCAGGGTCACACAGTAAATGTCTGAGGCCAGATTTGAGCACAGGCTTTCTTGACACCAGATCCAATAAATATCTTTGGTTCTCTAGGATCTCCAGACACAAAAAATCTCTTCTGACATTTAAAATTCTTCACAATCTGGACCCAATCTGCCTTTCTAGCCTTATTTCAAAACATTCCCCATCAGCTGTAATGATAGCTGGACATCTAGCCTTCTCCATGTTCCCAATACACAGCACTAGCTCCTTCCTCTGTGCTCTTGTTCTCTATGACTGGAATGCCCTTCTTCCTTGGCTTTTGTGTCTTAGAATCCCCATTCTCTTTCAAGACTCAGCTCAAGTCCTTTCCTGGTTTTCCTAGCCACTAGTGGCCTCCTTCCCTAATTCATTTTGCATTGAATCTGTGTCCATTTGGTATATCCCTATATGTAAACATGTTGTCTATCAGATAGAATGTAAGCTCCTTGGGGGCAAGGGCTATTTCACTTCTGTCTTTGTATCCTGTTGCTTCTTCAAAATTTACTATTCCATTTACTTAGAAAATTTTTTATATTACATCTTTATCTTGTTACTTTAATCATTTCCCTCTTACGAGGATATTATCCCTATATTATAATTTGACAGATTAAAATTATAAGATGTCTATGCTTGCTTTCTATTACAGTAACTCAGATCTTCTAGTGCCAGTCTATTATTTAACAGATTTAGTATTGTACTTACAAAACTTTTTGATAATAGAAATTTGATATAAAAGGAAAAATAGGGACATAGTTATAAAAATGTCATATATCATAATGGGAAAAAAACCACCTTTGCTCTGTTTTATTCCAGGAATGAGCCATATCTTACAGCCAATCATGTAATCACAGGGTGCTAAAAGCAAGACTCAGGATTAACAAGGTAGGGAAATTTCCTTTTCAGAAAGAAAATAGCTCAAAATATAGTCAATAAGATCCTACCTTAGCCCAGACCAAGGTCATTACTAAAGTGGTTTGCCATATCCTTCTTCAGCTCATTTGACAGAAGAGGAAACTGAGGCAAACAGGGTTAAGTTACTTGCCCAGGGTCATACAGCTAGTAAGTGTCCGAGGCCAGATTTGAACTCGAGATGAGTTTTCCTGATTCTAGGATTGGCACTCTAACCACTGCACCATCTAGCTGCTCTTCCTGTAACCCTGGGCAAGTCACTTAATTTCTCAGCATTCTATGCAATTCTCTAATACTTTACACATATAATACAAGTTGTAGGCAAGATGCCAACAGGTTTTGATGGAAGGAATTATGGTCACCAATGACATCATAAAGCCCATCCCTATTCCTTCTATTCTACATTGAGTAGATTTTTATTCCCAACTTTGGGGAGACTTACATATGAATCTAAACCTAAGCTTTAAATAATTTAAATAATATCAGTGAACAGGATAGGTGTAGAAGGGCAGGATGGGGTGCTGGTGGGGGGAAGGGGAAATGAGAAGTAACAAGCTGAGGGTGTGAGAAAAAGGAGCCTGACTCTTTTTGGTAGAGGCCAGGACAGAGTCTGGTCTGGACCTTGCATTGAGTGCAGAGCAGAGAGACCCTTTTGGGAGAAGGAATGGCTCCTCCTTCTTAGAAAAGGAAGAAAAGAAAGAGGAGGGTAGGGAGGTGACCAGAGGGGGAAGAGGAAGAAGGATATGGTGGCAGAGAGAAGGAGGAAGAAGAGGAAGAAGAGGAGGGAAAACCTCAAGATCTGGGAGCGAAGAACCATGGTCAGCAAGAGACCTATTTGAAATGAAAATACCACCGTCCTGAAATCAGTTAGAAATGTTATTTGGTTTACAGAATCCAAATATTCAGAAAGAAAGCTATTGTAGAAAGTGACCTACTGCTATAATCTTAAATTTCCCTTTTCACTGAGATATTAATAATTATCAAATTATCCTATTTAATATTTCAACAATACATCTAAGTTTACAAAATATTTTCCTTAAATAACCATGTGAGGTAGATTAGAATTGCTACTGCATTTTCATATATATGGACATTTAATAGCTCAGAGAGATAGTAAGATGTCTATGGTCAGCCCTTAGTGTGATGGTGGTAGCATTTGAATTCAGGTCTCCTGACTCCAGATTCAGTCCTCTTTATATCACTCTGCCCAGTTCACTGATTCAACATTTTTTCTCACTGTTCTGCACCTATATGTGACTTAGTTTCCAGGGTAAAGTGTTTGCCAGTGCTTTGCCTCTTGGTTCATCTTCATTAGAAAGGACAGGCATGCATGTACATGCAACAAAGAGACCAAATTTCAAAATCTTGCATCTCAAAAAACTCTGGTTTCTAAAATTTCACTTCTTTACTTAATTTTCAACTTACATTTGCCTCTAACTACTCTCCTTGGCTTTCAATTTCTATTTTATCTTTCTCATCTGCAAGGCGACAATTCTGTATGGCTGGACCCTAAATTTAAGTTATTTACTATGTAAATTCCCAGAACCAGTGTCTCTCTTATATCTTAATAGTTACTAATAATATAACTGTACCAAGCACTTTGCAAATATCATCTCATATGATCCTCACAACAAGCCTGGGAAGTAGGTGTTATTATTATCCCCATTTTACAGATGAGGAAACTGAGGCAAACAGAGGCTAAGTGACTTGTCCAGGGTCACACAGTAAGTTGTCTGAGGTCAGATTTGAACCCAGGCACAGCACTCTATCTACTAGATCTCCTAGCTGCCTGCTTCTTATCTAATGGAATGATTAAGACCTTGAATTTATTATTATTATTATTTTTTTTTTGCATTTTGGAGGGGGGAATGCAGGGCAGTTGGGGTTAAGTGACTTGCCCAAGGTCACATGGCTAATAAGTGTTAAGTGTTTGAGGCTGGATTTGAACTCAGGTCCTCCTGACTCCAGGGCCGGTGCTCTACTCACCTAGCCACCCCCAGATCCTGAATTTAAAAGGTAGAATGGTAGATAAAGACAGGCTTTGCACATTTCTGCATTCTCTGTACCCTTCTGCCTTTTGGAAGTACAATGTTGTTCTTTGGTCAAGGCCATTAAAAGACATTAGTAAAAAGAAAACGTTTTTGAATATCCACAAGTATTTTTGAATTTTACACATCTTGCTTTTCATAGCAAAGACACAGACTTGGACACCTTATTATCAAAGCATAAAATCTTACTTAAATGAGAAAGTAATAATCTTTCATGTTGAAAAAATGAACAGAATCCTAATTTTGATTTGGGCAATTAGCCAACTTTTTACTGTAACATGAAATTATAGGTTCAGAAAAAACAAAGACCACCAATATATCATTCACATGGTCTTTCAGTCTTTCTCCCCTACCTTTTACCCCCTTCCCACTATCCTTTTACCTAAACTCTTTTATAAATCACCAATCTCTTGTTCTTACTTATTGACTCAGAAAATGTGGACCAGACTCACCAGGGAACATACTCTCATTTTTTCTAGAATACATGATGATGTCCTTCTATCAGCTCAACAGCAGGAGGTCCCCAACCATCTATAATATGTGAATATTTCTGATTCAGAAAAGAAAGTTCTTTGTCCTGCCCCATATCATGCACTTTCATGAACTGGGGCTCCCTGGCCATCACACATATGTGGTTTAATAACCCAGGCTGACAGCTCATTTTTCCTCAAAAAAAAAATTCCAGGTTCCTTGGTCTACATTTGACCAATTGCTTACTGTTTTCAGGAAGGTATTTAGAACTACACTAAATTACCACAAGACCATTAGTCTGAGACCTAAAAGAAATCATGCTTCAGGAAAAGTAAAAAGACTGGATATGAATTTAAATAATTTAAACGATGACTCAGGGCATTACTACATTCACTGACTTCAGATAGATCATTACTATGACATGGTAAAGTGTGGGAAGGGTGAGTAAGAACTTTGTAGGCTGATTTTAAAAACATTCTGCACTGATTTAGTACCTTCAGGCAAGGTGACACTCATTTAATAATGTAAATAAATATGCATAATAGCGATATAAATTAACAAAATAAGCTTGGAATTTTAAATTGAGTTGTGGTGGTTTGATCTCAATTAACCTTTTCCTCAGAGCTGGCCCACAAAGCCTCCATTTAAACTGGAGCACAAAGAGCCAGGTAGGGAGTGGGAGTCATCTGGGAAAGGGGGGAAGGGGAAGAGGAAGGGAATCATTCCTTATACAATGCCGACCATGTGCTATACTGTGCTCTGTGCTTTATACAGCCATATATGATTTCATCCTCACAACAACCCTGTGAGGGAGGTGCTATTAATAACCCCCTTTCACAGATGAGAAAGCTGAGATAAGCAGAAGTTAAATTGTCCCAGGGTCACACAGCTTGTAAGTGTCTGAAGCTGGATTTGAACTCAGGACTGCCTGACTCCAGTACTCTATCCTCTGCATCAACAGCTGCCTCAACAAGAAAAGCAACAGTAATAAGTTGGGAGGAAAATTTTTTTTCAATGTCAGGTGCTAAGTGTTGTTGGTTTTCTTGGCAAAGACATTGGAGTGGTTCAATATTTGCTTCTCCAATCCATTTTACAGATGAGAACACTGAGGCAAACAGGGCTAAGTGACTCGCCCAGGGTCACACAGCTAGTAAATGTCTGAGACTGGGTTTGAACTCAGGAAGAGGAGTCTTTCTGACTCCTGACCTAGCACTCTATCCACGGTGCCACCTAATTCCCTCAAATAGTAAGGAATTAAGAGATAGGCCAGTATAGGTGGAGAAAGTACTGCAGATGGAGCCTGATGACCTGGGTTCAAATCACAGTTCTTGTACTTAAAATCAGTGTAACTCTGGGCAAGTCCTCAGTTTCCCCAACTACAAAGTGGGGAATAGCACAATTTACGACACCAACCTCATGGAGATGGAATGACAAAAGTGCTTTGTAAATCTCAAAGTGTTCCATAGATTTCAAATATTTCTTCTTCATCAGCTTTATTACCTGTGCTAGAAAATGCCAAGAGACAGAAGACTCTCTTCCAGTCAAGCACATTTTATCCCGCTGTGCGCCCTTGACCACCCCTTAACTGTCTCTGCCTTCTTTTCTGTATCATTATCTGTACCATTACACAATCTGTAGAGGGGGGATCAATAAGTATTTGTTAAGCACCTACTATGTGCCACACCCTGGCCCATCTCATCATCTTCTATAGGTTCACTATCAGCTCTGTGCAGATGACTGCCAACTCTACATAGCCAGCTCCTGTTTTTCTAACTCTAGTCCAGGTGGACCACTGGCACCTCAAACTCAGGTCCAAAATGGAACTTCTGTTCCTCCCCAAATGTACACCTGTCAGGGCACCACCCGCTTTGGCAGCTTCAATGTCTTGACCCAGATAAGCGCCTTCTTCAGCCCTTCCCTCTGCCTCAGTCCCCACATCCCACCAGCAGCCAAAGAAGATTCTTTGGCTGCTGATAGGGTCAATACTGATTCTTCCTCCCACATCTGGGCCCTTCTCTGTATTCACAAAGCCACTACCTTGCGTCAGATCCCAATCACCCCTTCCTTATCTATGACATTTCCATAGTCTCCCTGCTTCTCTTTTCTCCCCTTTTCTGGTCCATCTTCCACCTACCTGCCAAATTAGTGTTCTTAAGACTTAGGCTATGGACCTGCTCAAAAATCTTCTGTGGTTCCTTATTGCCCTAGGCTAAGATAAAGCAAACTCCTCAGTCTAACACTGAATGTCCTCCGAAGTCTGGTTCCCAGATACCGGCCATATTTACTTCGTATTCCTCTTGTTCATTAACGGCCCTACCAGCTTCTCTCTGAGACCCTGCGTCTCCTGCTTTCATGCTGCGGCAGGTCTGCCCCGCCATGTTGGACTTCCATGCCTCCTCCCTTCTCTCTACCTCTGGCTTAGCTCAGGCACCACCTCCCTTATGGTGGGCTTTCTTATCTCCTCCAAGTTGTTAGTGTTTTCTTCCTCCCCAAGGAAGGGGAATAAACATTTATTTTGCACCTACTATGTGCGTTGTAGACGCTGTGCTTAGACACTTTACAAATATTTTTCTCATTCAATTCTCTCAACAGCCCTGGGGAGGCAGGTGCTTTTATCATCTTCACTTTACAGCTGAGGAAACTAAGGTAGATGGGAGTTAGATGACTTGCCCATTGTCACACAGCCACCGAGTGTCTGAGTCTGGATTTGAACTCAGGTTTTCCTGAATCCAGGTCCAGTTTCCTATCTCCTTCTGACCCACAATTTTTGGATCGTCTTATATTTACTGTACTTCTTTGTGTACATATTGTATTCCTCCATACAACAGAAATTCCTTAAAGGTAGAGACTGTTTTTATTTTTACTTTCATATGTCTAGTGTCTAGCATACTGTAGGTACTTAATAGATATTTACTGAATGCTGTACTTCTTAGCTAATAATTATTAAATTAATTGTAATTTAATTTAATTATAAATAAATTATAATGATTAAAATATAATAATTCTATCCCATTATGTTCTAGACACTGCACTAGGCATTAACTCAGCAAAGATATGCAACAAGGATACAGGGACAGACAGTTTCTTTTAACGTGGCCCCACCTTGTCTCCATATGGAAACTGGTCATCGGGATATGATGAAGAGCACGGTGACTCCCATGGTCTTCAGAAATCCACTGAGTCAGAGAAGCCTTGAGTATTTGTGGGGGGCAGCCTGGGCCCATCAGATCCTGGGGGCCACTTTTTCTTCTTTTAGGGAGTGCTGATCCCTGTCAAGGGGCAGCAAGATGGTACAATGGATAGAGCACTGGGCCTAGAGTCAAGAAGACCTGAGTTCAAATCCCATCTTGGACACTTACGAGCTGTGTGAGCCTGGGCAAGTCACCTAGCCTCTGTTTGCCTTAAGCCATTGCAGAAGGAAATGGCAAACCACTCAATATCCTTGTCAAGAAAACCCCATACAGGGTCAGACATGACTAAACAACAACAACTCCTGTTGGAGGAGGAGTCTGAAGGGGAGTCTGGGGCTCCTCTATGTTGAAAGGTGGGGGAAAAGAAGATGCATCAGAAAAACGCTGGTAAATCTGAGTCCTGTTACAACAGAGACTGGTGGAGAGGGCATTACTGCTGAAGAAATGGTGAGAGATATTGACGCTTTCATCTCCTCACAAGAAATGTCCTATCAGCATGAGAATTCTCTTCTGTCCAATGTTCATATTAGACTTAAGCATCTGTGCCCTCCTTAGCTCCCCTCGTAGTATCCCCTTCAAGACTTATGTTATTATTTCTCTAGGACTGAGATTGCTCCTTATATTTCATCAGAGATGGACAGATTTTTAGTGTTATCATTTACATTATTGTGGGCAGCTAGGTCTCATAGTGGGTAGAGTGCCAAGCCTGTAGTCAGGAAGCCTCATCTTCGTGAGTTCAAATCTTGCCTCAGATACTTACTAACTGTGTGACCCTGGCCAAGTCACTTGACCCTATTTGCCTCAGTTTCCTCATTTGTAAAATGAGCTGGAAAAGAAAAGGGCAAACCACTCCAGTATCTCTGCCAAGAAAACCCTAAATGGGGTCACGAAGGGTCAGACGTGACTACACAACAGTCACACAACAGAATTACATTTCTGTGGTCACTGTGTTCAATCGTTTACTTGGCTCTGCTTACTTTACTCTGCTTTACCTCTTATAAGTCTTCCCATGAGTCTCAGAATTCCTCATGTTCATTGTTCCTTACTGCTCAATGCTTTTGGGTTACATTCACATACTATGAGTTTAGCCATTTCCTAATGGATAGGAGCCCATCCCCAGAACTTCCTTCTACCCACAAAGATGGAGGGATTGTCAAGAGGGACCACATGGATCAGGACTAAGAGAGACAAAGGCTCACATAGGTCAGGAGTCCAAGACAGCCATTGGGAGGTGTGGTGGTGCTCTGTGTAGGTGGGCGTTAGGGAGACTGGCCGGGACTCTAAAGACCAGATTGAGCCAAAATGAACAGAACTCAAGTTGTAGCAGTGGGAGGTTGAGCTACGCAGTGACTTCAGTTTGCTGGATAGTAAATAATTCCCTCATTCTTGGAGCTGCAGGATGATAAATCCAGATCTAAGCAGGAGCTCATCAGCCATTCAGGCCTAGCTGCCTCATTTTACAGATGAAGAAAGCAAGTCTCAGAGAAGTTAAGATCATACAGGCAACAATCTGTAGAGGTGGGATCAATCAATCAGCCAATACTGATTAAGCCCCACACACTGGGCTGAGCAGTGGGATATGAATCTAGGCCTTCTGACTGTGTTACATCCCAATTTACATGTAAGTGGGTTTTCAGGGCCGTTTTCTAGTACTGCGGTATCATGGAACGCTCAGACCAAGGAAGGCAAAAGGATATTAAGGCACAAGCTGCTAACTGGACATCATTATTTTTTATTTAATATTCTATACACTACTGCATAAGGAAAAGATAAAATAACTGCTTTTTGTCTTTGAACAAAAGTTTTTGAATTGGTAACATGGACCTCTTTCTGTTCCTACATGATTTGCATTTCTTCTGCTAGGTCTCTGCATTCTGAAAACTTTTCCTTCTATGTAGCTCAGAGAGTAAGAGTATTTGGTATGGTGACGTCTGTTTGAAAAGTTGTTCTTAAGTTTTTTTATAGCGCAATTTTATACCCAGGTGATTGGGGGCTGTGAAAATAACAGTTTGGGCTGTGATCAAACTCTAGGTACAGTACAGTATGGTTTATTGGTTGGTGTCTCAAGGACATCTTGGTGTTTATGTTTGTAGTATGAGGATTTGTTGTTTGTCAGATCATGAAAGAGAGCAAGTTTCTGATGGATAATTCTAGATGCCAGATCGTGTCTTGCTAGGTATTTAGTAAGTACCACATTTTTGAAGCCTGGAGTGATGTGCTGCCTGACTTCTAATGTTTCCTTTTATGATGTACATTAATCCTGTTGGTGGAGTTGTGAACTAGTCCAGCCATTCAGGAAGACATATTGGAACTGTACCCAAAGGGCTATCAAACTGTACATCTTCTTTGATGCAGCATTATCACTACTAGGTCTGTAGCCTAAAGACATCAAAGACAAGGGAAAAGGACCTATTTGTACACAAATATTTATAGTAGCTCTTTTTTGTGGTGGTATAGAATTAGAAACTGGGGGAAGGCCAATTAGCTGGTGAATGGCTGAACAAGTTGTAGTATGTGGTTGTAATGGAGTGCTGTAAGAAATGACAAGTAGGATTATCTCAAAAAAACCTGGGAAGACTTATATAAATTAATGCAAAGTGAAGTGAACAGAACCAGGAGAAGATTGTACACAATGACAGTAATATTGTGAGGACAATCAATCGTGAAAGACTCAGCTACTCCGACTCATCAGGGACAATTCCAAAGGACCCATGATGAAAAATGCTATCTATGTCCAAAGAGAACTATAATATGGAGTGCAGATTGAAGCATGCTTTTTTCTACTTTCTTCATTTGTCTTGGATTTTGTGGATTTTTTATTTTTATTTTCTTTTGAAATATGGCTAATGTGGAAATATGTTTTGCATGACTTCACATTTATAATTAATATCAAGTTGCTTGCCTTTTCAGGGAAGAGGGAAGGGGCAAAAGGGAGGGAGAGAATTTGGAGCTTAAAAGTTTTTTTTAAATGAATGTTAAAATATTTCCCATGTGATTAGGAAATATTTAATGAAATGGATAAGAAGAATATGTTTAAAAATGTACAGATCCATACATCCAGGCTTCCTAAAGATGAGCTTTCTATAATTTCTAGTGACAACAACCTGGTTCTAAACTGCCATTATAAACCCCATTGCTTCCATAAACAGACACTCATGCCTCAGTCATTCATCTCCTTTGTTGTTATCGTATCATTGGCTGAGTTTATGGGGATATCACACAGGTAGCTTTTTGATTCCACTCTTAAATCATAACCCGCTCATAGATTTGTTATTGTAATTATTATTAATCATTAGGTTAATATTATACCCTAACCGAAGAAGAGGTTGTATGGTGAAATGGAAAAAGATAGCGGTTCTAGGATCAAAAGACCTGGGTTCAAATCCCAATTCTGACACCTAACTGACTTTGGAAAAGTCACATAACTTCTCTGGGCTGATTTATTGGCTTATATAATCACATCCAACAGGACCTAATCTTATTTACAATTTTGTTTCTATAGACACACAGAACCAGGCTGGTGTATGCCTGCCTCGAATTCTGTAGGTAGATTACTATGTTCTTTGAGATGCTGCTATGTCAGTTCCATGCAGGAGATCTTACAACAGTGACTTGAGCCTGTGCCCAGAGAATCCATGTTGAAATGTTGAAAAAAAAATGGAAACCTGGTTTATGAACAACAGAGATGGAAAAGAAACAGCCCAGTGGGACCTAATCTGTCATGCCAGTGGGAGCGAGGGAGCGAACCCAATGGGTATAACATCTATGTGTGTTGTATATATAATGCACATATATACACACATGCATTTGTGCATAAATACACATGTATATATGTTGTTGTTTGATTGTTTTTAGTTGCATATAATTCTTTGTGACTCTATTTGGGGTTTTCATGCAAAGATACTGGAGTGGTTTGCTATTTCCTTATCTAGCTCATCTTACAGATGAGGAAACTGAGACAAACAAGGTTAAGTGACTTGTCCAGGGCCACACAGCTAGTGAATTTCATGTCACATTTGAGCTTAGGTCCTTTTTATTCCAGGGTCGATACTTTATCCATTGAGCTACCTCACTGCCCATATGTATATAAGTATGTCTATATAAATATATATGTATGTGTATATATACATTGATACGAGAAGTTAACTGTCATTATTATTCAGCTTACTAAAATGCTCAGTCTTTGATGGCGTGTGTGTGTATGTGTGTGTGTGTGTGTGTGTGTGTGTGTGTGTGTAGATAAACACATAGATAAATAGTGGCACTGCTGGCTAGTGGATAAGGCTGACTTGGGAGTCAGAGGTCAGTTTTTGCCTCTGATATATAATGACCGTGTGACTTTAGTCAAGTCATTTTACCTAAGTATGCCAGGCAATACTTTAAGCCTGTAAGTTTCAGAGCCAGTACCAATCTGCATTGATAGAGGGATTTCTTTGCTGGGATTTGTCTATATTGACAAAATCAGTCTTGTTAGAAAAAAAAGACATGTATTTTCCATGTACTTTTTTATACAGCTATTGTCTCCTTGAAAGAATTTAAACTCTTCGAAGACAGGTTCGATTTCATCTTAGTCTTTACCTCCCCAGTGCCTAGCACACAGTAGGCTGTCAACTGATTGAACCAGAGACAGATTTTGCAGATATTAAGAAGCATTATGTAATATAAGTACATAAGTGATCTCTTCATTGTGCTCTACAGTAAGCCCCGTACAGGACACGCTTACACCTTGGTGCCCCAGTGTTGCTGGAGCCAAGGGCATCGTGTTGTTGGGCTATCGAACAATCTGCTCTTTCATGTTGTCTTTATAAAAGCAGCCCAGTGTAACAGTATTCACTTACTGCCCCCAGCTGCAGGGAGCTGCTCCAAAGAGGAATTGACTAGCCCAGAGTCAGCCCCTCCAGCTCCCCAAAGCTTTGCAAAGGCTTTTCATGTTCTAAACCTTATGTTTTAGATGATTTACCCTGAAGTATATTCATCAGCTCTTCTGTTTGCCTTTTAAGATGGTGATCAATAAATGCCTGGGAAAAAATACCAACATATTCCTGCTCTCTCCCCTCCCCATTACCTCTCATCTATCTATTGTGGAAGAGCTCCATGTACATTCCAGAAAGCTCTCTCCCCCTCTCCTCCTGCCAAAACACTCCCACTCCCAGTCATAAGTAAGGCATACATAATTATTTTAAAGTTCAGCATCTCAGCTTCTGAGTCCCGTCCATAAGTGAACCTCAGGATAGCCAAATGGCAAAAAGGACTAATAGAAATGATGAGAAATGTGGGTAGACAAACAGGTTTGCAGTTGTCCCCTTCATCAAACTATTCATGGAGGCCCGAGTTCTTCTTTTCCCAGGGCTTTCCTTTCCTTTTTCTGCTTCCTCTTCCTCCTTATCCTCCTCCACAATTTGAGGGAGGGTCTAGATCTGTGATTCCATCTAGGCAGGGGACTCCCAGATGGGGAAACTCCCTCTGCCAATACAAAGCTATGACTGATCTACAGCTTTGAAAGTTGCCTTGGGCACTGAATGGTTAAATGATTTGCCCAAGGTTGCATAACTAGGGTCAGAGAAAGGACTTGAACACGGATCGGCCTGATTCCCAGGCCCACCCTCTGTCAACTGCCCTGAGCTGCCTCCTGCTTTCTCCCTTGGTAATATCCAAAGCAGTGAGTCCTCAACAAAACTTACCGGACGTAGCACTGGCAGCCTTTGGTAAAAGTGAGATATAAAAAAAGATAGATTTGTGGGGGGAGTACTTTTGTCTTGTGTCCTTTCAGGGATCCTGTCTGCTTATTTTGAGAGAGGAATGAAACCCTGCTCTTCTAGTATGACCAAGATCTCCTTCAATGAGGCCAACCAGAATTTAGTATGATCACAAATGGACCAGATTCTAGAGGTCACATAACATTCCCACTGAACACTGCTCAATGGCATGTCCAAGGGCAAATTATAAAGTTAATTGAAGGAGAGACTAAATAGAAAACTCTTCAAAATTCACAGGACGTTAAATATCCAGAAAAACTTTTTTTCTGGAGCAAGAGCTTTTAATCCTTTTTGTGTGTGGTGGATCCCTTTGGCAGTGTGGTGAAGACTATGGACCCCTTCTTAAAATAATGTTTTTAAATGCATAAGGTAAAATAAATATTACAAAAGAAGCCAATTATATTGGAATAAAGATACATTGCTCCTATTCAAGTTCACAGACACCTTGAAATTTATCCATGAACCTCTGGACCCCAGAACCCCAGGTAAAGAGCCCCTAATCTAGAGTTACTTGATGTACAAATATCTTGGGACATGCCATAAAGTTTTAATAATGTTTTGTTTTGTGAGAGTGATGGTCATACATGTGTGCTTCTACTGACTCCAGGCTGACTTAGTGACATCTGACCACGACTGGATGACATTGAAATGAACTAGTTTCCTCACTTTTGGTAAGTTCATTTTCTGGATGGTTTTTAATTTATTTTTATTTGGTCAAAAATTATTTGGTCAAAAATGTACTTTGTTGTGTTTCTAATTCTTTGGGTTTCAAGAATGAACATTCATCTGAGCCAAATTTATAAATTAAGAGCCATTCCCCATTTGATGAATGGTCGGAGGATGTGCAGTTTTCAGAAGAAGAAATCAAAGTGACCAGTTTTTGTTGTTTGTTGTTCAGTCTGTTCAGTTGTTTTGCTCATGTTCAACTCTTTATGACACCATTTGGGGTTTTCTTGGCAAAGATATTGAAGTGGTTTGCCATTTTCTTCTCCAGCTCATTTTACAGTTGAGGAAACTGGGGCAAACAGGGTTAAGTGACTTGCTCAAGTGACACAGCTGGTAAATGTCTGAGACCAGATTAGAACTCAGGTCTTCCTGACTCCAGACCAGCATTCCATATGCTATGCTGCCTCTAAGCTAACTATAGTCACATGAAAAAATGCTTATAATCTCTATTCATTGGAGCAAAGCAAATTAAAAAATCTCTAACTGATCACCTCACTGGGGCAGCTAGGTGGTTCAGTGAATAGAGCACTCACCCTAGAGTCAGAGGACCTGAATTCAAATTTGGCCTCAGACACTTGACACTTACTAGCTGTGTGACCTTGGACAAATCACTTAACCTCAATTCCCTTGCCTTCCCCCTCCAAAAACAACAACAACAACAACAAACCCCCAAAACATTGACCACCCCTTACCTATTAGATTGGTTAGCATGACAGAAAAATGATAAATACTGGAGGGGACATGGAAAAATTGGAATATTAATGCACTACTAGTGAGTTGTGAACTGGTCCAGCCCTTCTGGAAAACAATTTGACATTATGCCCAAAGGACTGTAGAACTGTGCATACCCTTTGATTCAGCAACACCAGTATTAGGTTTGTTTCTGAAAGAGATCAAAGAATAGGTAAAAGGATCTCTATGTACAAAAATGTTTATAGCAGCTCTTTTTCTGGTGGCAAAGAACTGGAAATTGAGGGGATGCCCATTGATTGGGAAATGGCTGAATAAATTGTGACATATGATTGTGATGAAATACTATTGTGTTATGAGAAATTATGAGCAACAGTGTTTCAGAGAAGTCTGGGAAGACTTATATGAACTGATACAGAGTGAAGTGAGCAGAGCTAAGAGAACAGTGTGCACATTAACAGTAATATTATATGATGATTACTTGTGAAAGACTGAGCTACTCTGATCACTATAATGATTCAAGACAATTCCAAGGATCCATGATGAAAAACTATCCACCTCCAGGGAGAAACTGATGAACTCTAAGTGCAGACTAAAGCAAATTTTTCTAATTTTCTTTGTCTTCCTTCCTTCCTTCCTTCCTTCCTTCCTTCCTTCCTTCCTTCCTTCCTTCCTTCCTTCCTTCCTTCCTTCCTTCCTTCCTTCCTCCCTCTCACTCCTTCTTTCTTTCTGCAACATGGTTAATAGGGAAATGTGTTTTGCATGACTTCATATATGTAATCAATAACATATTGCTTGCCTTCTCAATGGGTGTGGGAGGGGCTAAAGGAAGGGAAAGAATTTAGAATTCAGAATTTTTTTAATGAATTAAAATTTTTTACATACAATTGGGAAATAATGAAACAAATAAAAATATATTTAAAAAAACCATCTGGGGGAAAAAAGAATAGACATTTTTCTAAAGCAGAGCTGTAAAACACCTGCCAGACAGAGATTACCCCCTCAAAATAAAAAACATAATAAACCATAGTAACATTACATTTTTAAACTCTTCAAGATACAGGCTGCAGGGATGTTGTATGTGGATCAGTGGTTGCCCTTTCTATTTGAGTCTGACAACACTGCACTAGGGTACAAAAGTTGTAGCTTTTAAAGAGCATGCTTCAATGATTGTTAGAGATATCGTAACAGCTGTTGGTGTTAGAAAGTCAAGTATTTCAGGGATCTTTCAAGCCCACAATGAAACAGCATCAGTCACACTAAAGCACAAAGTACAAACAAAAATGCCTCCAAGAACTGATAAACTCTTGCTGCAAATAGACCTGATTAACCTTCAGAAAATAAGCAATGACCTTCGGAGGTACCTGGTCACTATAATGGCTGCTCAGGATTCTAAAGTGAGAACATAACTCTAACATTATTTATGAATAAAAACAAAATGAATTTTCTTAAATTCAGATTCAGAAATATCCATAGTCCCTTATGTTTCAGTCATCCTCCAAGGAGGATTTTCCCTTTAGGGAGATTTTTACATTTCACAGAGATAAGATCATTGCAGCAAATCACAAAAAGTTACTATTTCCCATTTAGCAATTCCCTTGGATTGGTCAAAGGATTTGGAGTTGGAGCAGAAAGATTTAGAACCTAAACCTTTAGATGCTTTCCAGTGAAATGCAGTAACACCTGTCATGAAGGTAATCTGAGAATCTGTGGGAGTTTTTTTTTCCTAGAACAGAATTGATCTGACTCACTCCTTCCCAGCATGTGTGAGCACACACACACTCACACACATGCACACATGCATATACACACCCACACTTTATCCACTCAACTGAATTTCAATTTAACTTGCCCTGAATCTGGAACAGTAGAACACCTATTTCAAAAAACAAAAACACAACAGTATTTCAAATTAACACCAATGTAATAAATCCCTGTGTCACACCCTGGTATTACACTTGGCTATTAATACCCTGATGTTCCAGGAAGTTAACCTGAGCTGCAGAAATGATTCACTGAAATCTCTGAAAATAGAATATTAATTTAACCTTTCCTGGTTTGGGGCACAGTTGTCCTTCTGAAAAAGCAAACTTCAGTGACCACATTCTCAAGCAAAACACACATTGCTTTTAGTAAAACATATCCATTTAAAGTGGCTAATTAAAAAGCCATTTAAGCAATTACACTGGGTAACAGGATCATAAAATCGTTAGGAAGATGGAGTTGAAACTTGCATGTAAACAGAAAGGCCTGAAGCAAGATGGTCAGGCTTCAGGGCTGACAGATGAGTGAAGGCTCCCAATGTCGGCACGTTCTCTAAGTTCCAAGTTTCTGTCTTTTTGTCGATAGTGTCAGACCATAAAGAGCACAAAGGTGAAGGAAATACAGATATCCTGGGACTTAAGACCTTGCTTATAAGTTGACAGAGTTTTTCTGTATTAAAAAAGGCAGATGTAAACTTTAATATACTTGTTGTACAGGTCAACCATTACCCAATAGACCCACAGGTATTTATTTGAACATCTCTGAGTCAAATGGATGTAGCAAACATCTCTCAAGTGCCATTTTTGTGTAGGGCATTGTGGTAGGCCCAGGGATTCAAAAATAAAACAAGTCAGGCCTTACCTTCAATAAGTTTATAGTCTAATGTGTGGATAAGATACATACACAGATAAGAATGATACAAGGTAGACTGAGATATGGACAAAGCTCTGCCAGAATTGTGAAAATGGAGAAATTACTTTCAGCTGAGGGAGATCAGATTGAAGAATGCAGCATTAGCAGGCTGTGGAGGGCTAAAGTCTAGTCTGCAGTTATGGGGTGCAGTTAATGAATTGTGAGCAGCCCAGTTGGGTTAACCACAAAGCTGGAAAAATAGGCCTTCAGTACTAGCCTTGAGAGTTTAGATTTTATATAATAGGTAATGGGAGCCACCGAAGTTTTAGAAGCATGGGGAAAATATGGTCAGACCCATATATGATTTCAGCAGATGAACTGGATAGAAGAAAGACAGAACTGGAACCAGGAAAGACCAATTTCTTAGGTTAGAAGTGATGGAAGGCACAGGATGGTGATGAGGGGAGTGGAGAAGAGTGGACACATCATAGAGATAGAAGGTGGTTGGGATTATGCTAGCCACTATGGAGAAGAGCCAAAGAAAGATAAGATAGGGTCTTGTTTGCCATGAAAAGTTTGAAATCTAGGAGAAACCAGATTTGCAAACATAAAAGATAATAAGCTAGTTATATGACATAGTATTAAATTGAGTTGAATAGACAGCATAAGAAAAGTAGTATCATGACAATAGCACAATCAACACAACTTTTAAGGTTTGCAAAATGCTTTCCACACATATGGTCTTATTTGATGCTCAAAAGAACCCTGTGAGGCAGTTGCAGTTTTTCAAACGTGGAAACTGAGGCTCATATAGGTTAAGCCATTCCCTAGTCACTAGCGTTATTAGTAAGTGACTGGTGCAAGATTGGAATGCAAGGCTTTTTGACTTCAAGTTCAGCCGCTTTTTGTGTGTGTCATGGTCCTCTGGTGGGGCAGCTAAGTGGGGCAGTGGATAGAGCACCAGACCTGGAGTCAGGAAGATGCAAGTTCAAATCTGGCCTCAGACACTTACTAGCTCTGTGACCCTGTCACCCTGTTTGCCTCAGTTTCCTCATCTGCAAAATGAGCTGGAGAAGGAAATGGCCAACCACTCCAGTATCTTTGCCAAGAGAATCCTAAATGGGGTCATGAAGAGTCAGACACCACTGAAAAGGACTGAACACCACCACCTTCTTTGGCAGTCTGGCGAAGCCTTTGGCTCCTTCTCAGAACGATGTTTTTAAACTCATGAAATAAAACACAAAGAATTACAAATGAGACCAATTATATTGAAATACAGTCATCAAAATTTTTTTGAAAACTTCACAGATTCTACGCTAAGACACCATGCACAAGTCATACGGTGCAAGCTATAAGTACCCTCGACATATGGGAGATGAGCTAAGAACACCTTCTGAGTGATGGGTGCACAGTGAGACCAGGGGAACTGTGTGGGAAGTATTGGTCTCACTTTTCTTTTCATTTTCTCCTATAAGTGCTGAGTATAGTGAAGTGTGCATCAGGGATGAGCTGCTGAATGGCACGTTTGCCCCTTAGAATTCTCCTGGTGAGTTCAGGGGAGGGGGGAAGGGAATGAATGAATGAATGAATGAATGAACGAGCATTAATTAAGCGCTTATTGTACATAAAACACACTGCTGAGCACCAGAGATAGAAGCAGAAATATAAACAGTCCCTGTGCTCTCAAAGAGGTCACATTCTAATGTAGGTCAAAGCTGTCAGCTGCCAAATCATATAATCCCATGACCTTTAGTGGACAGCAAGAAATACATCTTCTTGAAAGTCATTTCCACTGATAAAAGCACGCCTACTTCTGACAGGGCCAAGGACGTTGGTGGTGAGAACGTTCCTTTCTGGTTTTGCAGTTGCTGGGGTTGTGGCACCCATAAAATCGGTTGTCAGGCTAGATCTAAAATGAGGGGTTGCTTCCTGGCACCACGATGGTGGGTACTGGGCTAGAAGAAGGTTGGTGGTATGGAGGGAGCTGCAACTTCCAGGGCCCTTGATTTTACCTGTCAATTTGGTGGTAGGTGGGCAGCAGTCACAACATTTGGAGGAAAGGGAATAGAAGAGGGGAGGATGGAGCCCCAGAAATACCGCCTCTTATCCGCCAGAGGTTAGTGGGAATACGAAGACTGGATGGGATTTAGAGTTAGGATCAAATGGAGAAAATGTTTCTGACATAGAAGGTAGGAAAAGAGAAGCCGGGTGATTAAACAGACATCTTTAAAATGTGTGCCTGATGGTGTCCATATTCTGAATAAAACAGGATGCAGTATCACCTGATGGGTATATGTGTGTGTGTGTGGGGGGGGGAGATTAGCAGCTTAAGGAGAGTAGAAAAGCTATGGAATTGCCATGGTGGGGATGATATTGTGGACTTCACAAAGGACAAATAAAATATTGCCCAGTGACACTGAACCCTGCCTCCCCCCAAAGTTAACATGATTAATGCTGGGTCATTTTAACTAGTTTTTTGACTTCTCCAAGAAATGCTCTGCAGCTCAATGGAAAACACAGGGGAAAAAAAAGAATAGTGGGAGTGCTCTGGGGATCAGATTATCATTTTCTTTTCTTTTCTTTTTTGGAAGGCGGGGCAATTGGGGTTAAGTCACTTGCCCAAGGTCACACGGCTAGTAAGTGTTAGCTGTCTGAGTCCAGATTTGAACTCAGGTCCTCCTGACTCCAGGGCCAGTGCTCTATTCACTGTGCCACCTAGCCACTCCAATCTGGGTGACAGAGGGAGCAGTAGGTTGAAGTATTAAATCCTAACCCTTTCACTCTGCCCTGGGCAAATCCTAACGACTTCTCACTTTTCCTCTAGCCTCCTTATTTCCTTCCCTTCCACTTCCACTCTCCTCCTCACCTTCCTTCTTTTTATTCTAAGGTGCTTTATGGATCACAGAAGAAAATATTGAAGTAGAATTAAAGGGGAAGCAGGGTTAGACCCTTCCTTGATGAATGGGGTCAGGATGCATTCTCATCTGGCTTCTATCAAAGACCTATGTGCCTTGGGTGACTATCTTAATGTTCCAGAGCCTCAGTTTCTCCATCTGTAGAATGGAATGGTTAGACTAGATGAGCTTTGAGATCTCTTCCAACTCTAGAGAACATGATTCTATGATCCTATAACCTCTTCCTCAATTTTTTTTATTATTTTGAATTTACTCATATGTGTATGTATTTTTTTCCCCCAATATAAGGCAAGTTACTTGAGGGCAGAGACATTTCATTTATGTCTGTCTCCCTGATGCCTGGTGAAATATCAGAAGAGGAATTTAGCAAATGCCTGGGAAATGATTGATGAGCTCAGATTTCTACCCTCCTGCCCAATCCCAACCCAAGCATGAATATGCTATCAAGGCACAGTAGACCCTCACCACCAAGTTCTAATGAACCTTCTTTTTTAAAGTCACCTCAGTGAATATAATAAAAATTTAGGGTGGGCAACACAGTAGTGATGACTTGTAGGTGGGGAGAACAGGGAGGGACAGAGAGAAGCCAGATAGACTGCAGCTTGGGGGTGATGGGGGCATTGGGGTGGGAGAAAAAAAAGTCTGGAAACTCCCTTTTGGAACTATTTCTTCTTGCAAATTAGGTGTTAAAATCCAGTTGTTTCTATATTGCTGAAGGATCATGAATGTTTTCAGTGTCCTTAGAATTTTAGCATTCTGGGGCAAAGCCCTCATCATCCCCTGTCCTAGTTATGACTCTGCTCAGATCTGCAGATTCCTATAAATCTGAAACTGAGAAAACAGAAAGAAGAAATGTTCATTGAGTCACACAGCGTTCTTTTACACCCTAGGCAGGTGGCATGGTAACTCACTTTCATGGCAGAATTAGGGGGTCATTGATTTGTGTCTGGGGCTCTGTTCTCTCATCAGATGAACTGAACTCTACTTCCAGGCATTTAGTATTTTTCTGAGTCTTAAATTTAGATGTTCAGCATAGTAGTTCACACACAGCATAGGGTTTTGATTTTTAAAGGGATTGGCTCATTTGATGACCCTTATCAATATTTGAAACCTTGGAAACTCAGAAATACACACATAAAACACAAGACCTTCAGGCTGCAAATTGAGCTGAAAGGAACCAACCCTTCTGTTCAGTGCATTACATGGCACAATTAACTTGGCCCATTAAGATAGTTTCTTAGCTCCTACTGCAGTATTTTAAAGGCTTATGGAAACAGATTGATCTGCAGTTCTTTTGAGAGAGATAAGGACAGTGAATAGGGAAAGAAAAAAGAAAAGGAGCTGTTAGAATTGGAAAGTAAACTGGAATAAGTACAAAGAGAGAGAGAATATTTTCTTTTCTTCATATTTATACCTTCCTATTTAAAAACATCATCTATCCATTTCCAGTGGGGCTGTAACAGACACATAGCAGTGGGAGACAAAGAGGTCATTGGCCAGCCAGTATTTTGGGAGATCTGGGAGCAGGAACATCAAATCGAGGAGGTAGTTGGGTGCTATGATGGGATGAGAGGAGACGAAAGGCACAATCCAGGCAGATGGGGATGCTTGAAGGGATGAGGACAGAAGTCTGTAGTCTAGTCATGAGGATTCCAGTTGGGAGAGCATGAATAGTGTCCAGGAAAGAGATGGAGATGGGTCATCTGTGCACAGATGGATCCCCAAAAAGGGGACTTTGGCTGAAAATGTTAGAGAACTGGGCAAACCTCCCCCCACCATAAGATTTAAATTGTTTTTTAGTAATAGGGGTGGATTTATACTCAGTATAGGATCTTAGATTCAGGGCTGGAAGGGGACATCTTTACTCTACTCTCTTATTTTACAGACAAGAAAAATAGAGATCCTGAAAGGCTGTCACTTATTCAGTCATTTATTAAGCTCTTACTAGAGGCAACCAGGTGACAGTGAAAAGAATGCTGGGCCCAGAGTCAGGAAGATCTGAGTTCAAATCCAGCCTCAGACACTTGCTAGCTGTTTAACTCTGGGTAAATCACTTAACCTCTCCTTGCTTGTTTCCTCATGTGCAAAATTGGGATAATCATACACATAGTAACTACCTCCTGGGGTTGTTGGAAGGATCAGATGAGATATTTGTAAAGCTCTTGGGAGAATACCTGGCAGACAGTAGGTTCTTAATGAATGCTTCTTTCTTTTTTCCTTCCTTCCTCTTTCTTTTTCCTTTCCTTTTTTTCTCTTTCTCTTTAGTCCTTTCTTCCTTCTTTATACCAGAAAGATTATCCTGTCCTAAAGCATAATATAACACAATGTCCAGTACTGGTAGGCTCTATATAAATGTTTATTACTTTTCCCTTCTGCATTTTACAAATGGGAAGACTGAGGCTAAAGGTAACCTGAGTTATTCAGGCTCACAAAGCCCAGTTTCTGAGGCATGATTTGAATGCTTGTGTTTGTGTGTCTATGTCTGTCTGTCTGTCTCTCTCAAAAAATAGAGTGCTGGGATAGACCTGAATTCAAATTTGATCTCAGACAGTTACTAGCTCTGTGACCCTGGGCAAGTCACTTAACTTGTTTGCTTCAATTTCCTCACCTGTAAAAGGGGGATAATAAAGGACCTACCTCTGCCCAAGCACCACTTAATGGCTATATTTTGGGCCCTCCTGGTTTGGAGTGAATGTCAGTTGTAAGGATTCCTCTTTTCATCAGCAACCCTGAGGGTCTTCCCCTCCCAGATAGATTTTTTCCCCTCTCTTTTTAAATTAAAGGGGCCATCCCTTGGCTCACTTCTGAAAGAGGCCTATTCACTGAATGGGTATTACCGTACTCAAAATGAGAACCTGGAAAGATTTTAGCCTAAAAGGACCAGGGTCTCCCACTGTGTCCTGGGCCATCTCCAGTCATCCTGATGAACATCTGGCCACTGGACCCAGATGGCTCTGGAGGAGAAAGTGAGACTGGTGACCATGCACAGCCCTCCCTCACTCAAATCCAAGTCAACTGCAAGTCATGCTTTCATCTCCCTAATGCCACGGTCTTCAAGAATGAAGGACACACACACACACACACACAAACATATAGACACACACATACACACATAGACACACACACAGACATCGACACACACATACACACATAGACACACACATACACACATAGACACACACATACACACAT
>CM053594.1:320673568-320684610 GCA_028646575.1 Pseudocheirus occidentalis
CTCTCTCTTCCCTTTTTCAACAATGACTTTATCATATTTCCCTTACCTCCTCAGAATTAACACCCTATAAACTGCTAATTAATCAATATGCACTTATGAGAGTAGAACTCTGTGTCAGGTAAACTTCTAGGCAATGAAATAGTAAAAAGTGATGGATTAAGAATCAGAGGATGGGGCAGGTAGATGGCCCAGTGGATAGAGCACCAGCCCTAGAGTCAGGAGGACTTGAGTTCAAATCTAGCCTCAGATACTTGACACTTAACTAGCTGTGTGACCTTGGGCAAGTCACTTAACCCCAACTGTCTGGAGCAAAAAAAGTGGGGAAGTCCTGGCTTTGAATATTGGCTCTGACATTTGCTACCTGTGTGACTTTAGTCAAGTCACTTCACTTTCCTGGCCCTCAGTTTCCTCCTATAACTCTCTAATCCTATGTTCTTATAGTACATACATATTCTAAGCACAACTGTATTCTAAATACATATATGTTCTAAAATACAAAGACAAAAGTGAAATAGTCTGGCCTCTTGAGGACTTGACAATCTACATCTCCAACATACCTTCTGAAATCCTTTCCTTCCTTCAAGGCCCAGCTGAGCTTCCCACAGCCTCCAGGAAGTGTTCCCCGACTCCTCAGAAGGAAGTCATCTCTCCCTTCTCAAACCCCTCTCCTACAAACTTGTAATATTAAAACTTTTATAATGCTTGTGTCTGTCTTCCCCTTCCTGCCACTAAACTTTAATCTCTTTCTGGACTGAGAGAATTTTGTATTCCCAGCACCAACAGGGTGACCTGCATAGAGAAGGTATTTAATAAAAAATTTAGTGAATGTCATTCAACCAGCATTTATTAACCATTAAGTATCAATTGCTAACAGACAACCACCACCAGGGAAAACTTAAAAGTGCTAGATCTGGAGTCAAAGCACACATGTTTCAATCCTGTCCCTGTCACTTTCTACTTATTTGACTACAGGGAGAAGTCATTTAATATCTCTTGGGCCTCAGCTTCCCGATCTGTAAAATAAGGGCCATACAGGACGCCTAAGGTCCCTTTCATCATTAAAGGTACGACCCTAATGTTTAAGATTACACAGAAGGAGCGTGTCTAACAAAGCAGATTTGCTGAGGTGTTGGAAAACAGCAGCAGCACCCAAACAAGGCTGGTATATAGACATTGCTATTCCCCTTATCTGGTCTTCCAATTAGAGGCACTGTGTGTGGTGAATAAAGTACTGGACTCTGTCAGGAGAATCTGGGTTCAGATTCTGCCTCAAACACTTACTGGTTACCTGTCCTTTTGCCTCAACTTCTTCATCTGTAAGATGTGGAATTTGGACCAGATGGCCTGTAAACTCTCTTCCAGTTTGAAATTTGTTATCCTCTAATCTTCTGCCTTTAAGCCTTTTTATAAGCAGTTTCCATCCCTACAATATTCTCCCCTAGATGTTATAAAATCCCTCAATTTCTCTATGGCTCAATCCAAGAACTACCTCCTTAAATGAAACTCATCCAGATGCCCTCAATTGCTATTGACCTGTCCCTAAAAAAATTTTTATATGGACTTTATATTCAGTTGAAATGAATTCAGCACAATATCTCAACAGACCATTAATATAAAAGGAAAAGACTGAAAAAAAGTCTTCTATTCCCCATTAGAAGCTGAATTCTTTGAGAACAGGAATTGTCTCCACTTATCTATTCACTTATATCCCCAAAGTTGGAGAATATGTGTGCTTTGCACATAGTAAATGCTTAATAATTTTTTTCATGCATTCATTCATTGAGACAGTGATAAGCCGTAGCCTCAGCAAATTACAAGCTTATTTAACCATGTACAATACTTCATGGAAGGTCAAATCCTACTGTGGTCTCTTCCTCAACACCAACAGAGAACTTTCACTGTGTATGCTGCCAACTGCTAAGAGAAGGCCAGCACCTCAGAGGGGCATAGAGATACAAAAGACATTTAAATACAGCAAAGGCTGGAGATGCTCCAAAGGCCACTCCTGGAGAGATCTGTCCTTTTCATCTTTTTCCTCCCATGTTCTTCAGGTTGCAATGACTATTTTTTCCTCCAGCAAGACGACCATCTTCTACCAAATCCTATACACATCACTGCTATTCATCAGTCTTGAATCCACAGACTGCAAGTTCTCCTTCTAAAAAAACTACAATAAAATAATATTCCTCCTCACCCTCCCCCACCAAAAAAGACAACAACCCACCTCAAAATCCAGGCTGGGTTAAGCTGACTCTCTTCACAAAGAACTGTTCCTGGACCACCAGGGTGAGTTCCCCTTTAGGTAGTTGTTATCCAGATATAAAATCCTTATTAGAAATAAATAATGGTTTGCCCCTAAGCCTCAGCTGCATAGTCCATTGGTTAATGTGACAACTCAAAATTGATTTTTTTAAAGTATTAAATACAGTCTGCTAAAGACAGTGTGATAACAAGGAAATAACACTGTGCAGTGTTGCTTAGAATGTATGTCTGAGTGAGGTCAGGTTGCTCACTGGGTGGTGGTGTCTAAGTGATGTTGGAGCACAGGTCAAAGTTAACATCTGCAATTCTGCCTCCCCCTGATTCGTGTATTGAAATATAATTCAGTAGAATGAATTGCTAGACATGTCTAAACCCTCTGAGAAATGACAGATATTGATGAATGCTGCTAGCAAGATATATGGACGGAAACAGCAAATAAATAGAACCATTTTTTCTAGGAGGCAGTTGTTGGATGTGAGGAGCAGCTGCTAACATACTTGCAATCTCACTGATTTCTCTTTCTCCTCCTTCTCTTCCTCTTCCTCATTCCATCTGCTTTCTCTACCCTCCTCAACTCTTCAGGGAAAATCTCTCCAAAGAAAAATAACTAAAACTACTTAGCAAGTGTGGAAGAAGGTTCTTTCTCTCCAGTCTCACTGCCTCCTACCTCTCTTTATTTCAATCCTTTTTCAATGCTACTGAAATAATGTTATACTAAAATATTCCCTTCCATGAAGCCCTAACGGGGTAGGAAAACCTACGGCCTCAAGGCTACATGTGGCCCTCTAGGCCCTCAAGTGCAGCCCCAGGGGCCACATGTGGCCTTGAGAATGCGGGTTCCCCACCCCCTCCTGAATAACCAGGTCATTCTTCACTGTGTGAAGTCCACTCCCACCCCTCTTCAGACCTACAAAATAGTGTACAGCTCTTCATCAGATGATCCCAATCTACTTAATGGCAGTCACTTACCCCTCATCCTCATTATCATCCATTTTCAGTGATTCATTCTTCATCTTGATGCCTTGGAACACCTAAAATGACTTCGCTATTTGCTATTTTCCAGAATTTTTTTCCTATATTTCCCTCATTGAAATAGCACTCGATGGGGCGGCTAGGTGGCGCAGTGAATAGAGCACCGGCCCTGGAGTCAGGAGTACCTGAGTTCAAATCCGGCCTCAGACACTTAATACAAAAAACTAGCCGTGTGACCTTGGGCAAGTCACTTAACCCCAACTGCCCTCCAAAAAGCAAAAAAAAAAAAAAAAAAAGAAATAGCACTCGATTCCCCCCCTATACAAGCATGCCTTTTGAGTGACCGTCTCTCCCAACCCATCACTGAGACTGCAGACATGTCACCTATTGTGGCTTACGTACATAGTCCCAACTTTCTGTTCTTGTAACCATGGATGCAAACACATAAGTGAATTTTACCTATGAGTCAATTGTTTTCCATTTAGACTACAAGCATGCTGTGGGCAGGAGCTACGTGCCAAATCATCTTGTTATCTATTATTTAAACTGTTATCATAATTAGATAAGCAATCTAGTCATGCTCCAGCCAAAACTATGATGATTTTAACCTGATTTTTTGTAAACCTCCAAAGAAATGACCCCATTACTCCAAGGTACTGAGTAGAATATATTCTGAAAGTACATTATATAACAGCAAAACTTAAAACAGTAACTCACACTTTTAATGTGGTGCCTTGTGTTTTGAAGGGATTTAGAATCAAACCCACAGGAATACCCTTTTGCATACTCAAACATTGGTTGACATACCCAAATTACCTAGGAAATCCTATATCTCTTCTACCACACTAAGCACTCTTGACATTAGCCCTAAATTTAAAGTCAGGAACGAGGCCAGGGAGTTGTGCTGTTACTTTTCATTAGCACAAGCAATCCACAAAAGACAAAATACAAGAAAGCAGCCGCCAGGAGGTAAAACTTGAGCCTTACTCAGTAGCAGAGTTTAAACAGGAGTAGGAACAGAACAAAGATACATGTAGCCCCTTGTTGTAACTTCCCTTGTTCCCTTTCAGGGTCTATCTTTCGGAGCTTTATGTACACACAGGCTGCACCATAAAGACCTTGGGCTTTCCAAGAGGCTTCTCTAAAAGGGCTGCTATGTGTTTGATGTGGGTCTTTTCCCTCCCTCCAATCCCCCATCCCACGACCCTCCAAAGTTTGGAAACTCAACAAATGTTTAATAAGTAGGTGCTGGGGATGCAAAGACAAAAATGAAACAGTTTCTGTCTTCTTATATTCTACCTAGAGACACAAGCTAGACACAGATTATTATGAAACAAGTTAGGAAGGGAAACGGCTAAGAGAGACGGGGAGGAACTGTTCCAATTGTACATTATACTAGGCATGAGGTTATGAAGAGCAAAAACAGCTTCAAGACGCTAACATTCTCGTGGAATGCAGTATATACACATATTTATGCATGGTGTTTAAATTACATAATATGCACTTGTTTCATGTAATTTGATTCCTATTTAAAAGCCACCTCTATTGATTGGGACCACTCCTTGCTAAGGGTTTTTTCTCCTACTTTGGGGCAAAGTATCCATGGGAGTAGAAGGCGTTGTTTTGTTTTGTTTTTCCCCTAAATCTCCTTTTCTGCTTGGTTCTTCTTGGGTTTCAGGTCCCTACCCAGCCTCCATGCAAGGCAAGTATTTGAACTCTCTAGGGGCCAAAACGACACATTCCCAAGCAATAGCTCCTCTTCCAATACATTCAAAGCTTTGCCCTTTCACTTAGTTACACATCTGCCTCTTGCTTCCTGTGATTAAGGGAATAGGTGGGGAATAATATTAGGGACCATTTCCCTCACACATTTGAAAGCAGTGCCTCATAGTGGTGATAACATTAGTATTAAGATAAGGAAGGTATGGACTGTAAGTCTGATTCTATAAGTAAATACCTATATGGCCCTGGGAAAGTCACTTAATTAGCTGACTATGAGCCCACAGTTTCTTCATCTATAAAACAGAGACAATACTGCTATTATACCCCCTACCTCTCAGAGCTATTGTGAAAAGAAAGCTTTCTTTGTAAACCTTAAAGCACTGTGTGTGTATGTACGTATACACACATATGTATACATGTGCCTGTATATGTATTGTTATTGTTAGTGAGCAATAAATAAAACAGTATTGATATTTCTTGTAATTTAAATCAAAAAATTTCATTTTTTTCTATTTTGTTTGGCTAAAATCATTTTACATCACCAATTTCATAAGTCTGCGTATTCAAATGAACTATCCTGCTACTCATGTATAGCTGGATCCAGTTTTGAAAATGCAAGTTAATCTTAATATCATCCCTCTTTTTTACAAAAAGCATGTCTATTTTTCTAACTGGGGAGAGGACAAAGGGAGTCCTCATGAAAGTAACAACACTGATAATAAGTTGAAAGGGCAGAGCTGAGGAGGGAGTGCACTGCAGGCATGGGGCACATCTGGCGGGACACGCTGCCACAGAAGGTGGAGCCCTGAGTTTAGGAAACACCAGCAGTGGTTCTGGGCTGTAACAGAAGGGGAGACGAAGGGCGACTGGTTGGAGCAAGATGGTGAAAAAGCATGAAAAATCAGGCTAATGAATTTGCACTTTAATCCAGAAGAAGAAATGTGTCACTGATGGGTTCTAGACCGGGCACTGAAATAGTCAGATCTGTATATTAGCCAAGTCATTCTGATCTTCTTCTGTGTCTTTGTCTCCTAGGTTCAGCAGTCATTCAAAAATTCTCTGTTGTTTTCTAGCCACACTCCACTCTGCGCAACCCTATTTGGAATTTTCTTGGTAAAGACATTGGGGTGGTTCACCATTTCCTTCTCCAGTTCATTTGACACATGAGGACACTGAGGCAAACAGTGAAATGACTTGCCGGAACTGAACTTAGAGTCTTCCTAACTCTGGGCCTGGAACTCTATTCACTGGTAGTGTATTCAAATTAATTCAATTCATAAACAATGAACCTAAAATGCAATATGGAAGAGAAAGGAAGAGAGGGAAAAGAGAAGGGGAGAGAAAGGGAGAGGGGGAAAGAAAAGGGGAGAAGAGGGAAAGGGAGTGAGGAGAAAGGGACAGAGCAAGAGAGGTAGAAAAAGAGGAGAGAGAGAAATAGGGGATGGGAAAGGAGAAGAGAAAGAAATAGAGGAAAAGGGTGGAAGACGGGGTAGAGATGAGCCATATTGGATCCCTTTAAGTTTCTACACACTTCAGGCTTCTAAAGGGATCAGATACAATGTGCACACTTCTGATATACGTTCAAGTTTCTCCTAGAAACAAGACATCATACCAGGAATACTTACAGTTCTTCCTTCTACCCCTCTCAGGAGAGGTTAGTAGTACCCCCCACACATGGTTAGAACAACCAAAACTACCTAACAGCATTTCCACAGCGCTTGGAGGTTGGCAAAATGTTTTTATCAGTTATCTCATTTGATTCATATAGCAACACTAAGAGGTAGGAGCTATTATTGGCCTCTTTTCACAAAAGCAGAAACTGAGGCTTGCCCAGGGTAACGTAGCTGGTAAAGGTCGGAGTCAGGATTCACATTTAAGTCTGTCTTCAAATCCCACGTTCTATCCACTGTGCCACCCAGGTACCAATAAAAACCTGTAGGATATAGGACCTAAGAATGCCATACCAGTAGCTACTATGCTACAAACCATCTCACCCATGGATCAATGCTCCTTTTGATGGTGCATATCCCAATCCGGCCATGGATCCACATCCTATGCAATCATGCTCTCATTAAGTCTGCTCAATAGGCTGAAGTATTTAGCTGTGCTCTCTTTATTTTGTTAGCTATCAATGGAAAACAGGAGCTGTTCCATGGGCATCCTGCTTTATATCATTTTGCATATACTCTTACAAAACTAAGGATATTTTACAAAAACAAGGATATTTTAAAAAAAACACTACACACTACCATTCTCCAATTGCCAAAGTCAAAATGAAAGGAAGGACAAGTAGCACATCACCTACAAGTTGCAACATTTACTATCTAAATTTCTAGTCCATTATTTTGCTGACAGCTTCTGAGAAGTCAAATGTCAAGATGTTATTAAATTTCAGCTAATGCACAAGCATGTTACCTCATGTCTATGTTAGAGTAGCACTTCCACTGAGAATAAGAACCGCTCACATTTCTTTAAGAATCTTCTTCTGTGTTCCAAGGGTCTGCAATGTACTATGCAGAGGTATATTGCTGTGTACTTATTTCAATCACTTGCAAACCCAATTCTCAAGAGAAAAAGACCGTGATATCACTTTTCTGCCCATTCTGTTAAATTCATTTATTCTCTGTAGGCTCTCCTCCACAAATGGTAATAGAGGTGCTGCATAGATGGGATTGGGGGAGTTACGAAGGGCAAATTCAAACAGCCTTTTCACATGGCAAGAGCATGAAATCAGATCCAACAACCCGGCAACTGGAGATAGCAGGGCATAGTGTATGCTCAATAAATATTTGTTGAATGGATGAATGATCGATCCTAACTCAAATAGAATTGCTCAGTTTCTGAAGAAAAGCACGTGCTTGCACACAGGCACACACACACACATACACGCACTCACACACGAACTCACACATACAACCCCCTCATTCTGTATATATTGACTAACTGCAATGTTCTGCATTACTTTTGTGCATACCGATATCTGCCTGAACGTATGTACAATAAACATCCTCTATGTGTGTACACACACACACACACACAACACACACATACACACACACACACTCATTATTGCTCGTGGGGTTTTCTTGGCAAAGACATTCGCATATATACACACAGATTTGTACATACTCAAGAGCACCTTAGCTTGTCACCTTGTGACTTTGTTCCAGAGCTGTCATACAGCCACTGTGCCTAGCCCAATATCACCAGCAGTACAGAGTGGACAGATTGTCAAGTAAGATGAAGAGGATTATTTCTAGTAGCTTCCTGTTCAGACAGAAGGAGACAGATTCTAAAAGGAGCTTCAAATGCATTTTAGAGACTAGAAAGCACTGCTGAACAAGTCAGGAAGGGGTTAAAAACAAAGAAAAGACTTGTCCTCAGCTCTCATTTCAGGACACTGTGTGATGATGTCAGATCCAGAGGCACTAATGTCAAAGAAAAGAGAAATCATTGGGCTAGGCAGACATGAGAAAATAAATTTACCCTTGACAATATGGGTTGATTAAGTATTTGAATGACAATGGAAAATGACAATGACAAATGCCAGCTACCACCACCAGGGCCATTAATATCCCAGAAACACTAATTTTTAGAAATCTTTAAACTTCATGGTGGGTGGCCTTTACAGTTCTTCACATATTTTTCAAATGGATCATATGTATGAAGTTAGCTCTGTTTTTAAGCTTATTACCCAATAAACACAAAGCCTTGTACTTGTTTTATCTTCTGTCAGTCACCAAAAATGAATTTAAAACAAGAGGTGGTGTGCCTGGTTTGTTCAGTCAGCAGCGGACTTTAGGGAGTACTATGAAAGTGACATTCCATCCTCAGGAAGGCAAGGAGGGAAGAAGGAAGGAAAAGTACTTGAAAAAAGAGGAGTGGGGAGACAGCAAGTTATAAGTACCTTGGATAGAGGTCTGATCTATATAGGAGGACTGAGATCAAGGGCAGGACTAAGGTACCATCTCCCATCTGTCCAGTCACTTCATTTCTAGACTTAAACTAAAATTTAGTTATTCTATGAAGGTTTCCCAATTAAGTACATCTGGCATCCAATGCTTTACTGACTCCCAAATGACTACCGTGTCTCACCTGTCTGTAATTATCCTGAGCACTTACATATACATCCCTACTAAAATAGGTTATTTCAAATTATCCCCACTGCAGATTTTCGGCTCATGATTCAGATGCCACCAAGAGAAAGGCCACATGTTTTGCCAAACTTTGTATGCTCTCAGAGGTAAGGAAAAAGCTAGGTAATGCAGAGGACTGAGTGAGTGCTGGGCTTGGAATCAGGAAGAACCAAGTTTACACTGTACCCCAGACACTTACTAGCTGTTGGACCTCTCTGAAGCCTCCAGTTTTCCTCATCTATTAAATTAGGGATTGGACTAAAGCATCTCTAAAATTCCTTCTAGGTCTAAATCTAAGTATAAGACAGAATTCAGTGCTTTAAGAATTGGAACTAGGGGCAGCTAGGTGGTGCTGTGGATAGAACACCAGGAGGACATGAGTTCAAATCTGATCTCAGACACTTGACACATACTAGCTATGTGACCCTGGGCAAGTCATTAAACCCCATTACCTTAAAAAAAAAAGAAAAAGAATAAGGACTAAAGCCCTAGCCCAGTTTATTCTTGTTTTCTAGGACCTGTGCTGACGCAGTCTTCTACTACTTTCCAATGTCCTGATTAAAACCTGTGTTTTCCACAGTAGACACTATCACCCATTTTATTATGAGTCCCTCTATGTACATGTAAAACTCTGAGGATCCAGGGACCATGCTTTTCTCCTTACAACCCAGAATAGTATTCCATGAAGATTTTGTCATAAAGATGAAAAGTCATAAGTCACACGATTCCTGCAGCATGAATGGACACGGAGGACATGTTACTGGGCAGGAAGCAGCTGGGCCAAGAGTAGGCCCTTGACAGTTTCTGACTGCTGGCCTCTCAAATTCACACAGAGCTTCGTCTTCATACACACAAAAGTACGAAGCAGAGCGATTTTCAGAGACCTATGCAAGGCAACAGCCTGGCTGACTCCAAACAAAAGAAACCTGTTCAGTTGCTCTCGACTGCTGATTTAGTCCCCTTTTGCCCTCTTTATAATTTAATTTTCTCATCTCACTCAATATCTTCCCTTGGGGAGGCTGTGTAGTTTTCAGCAGGCTATTTTAAATTAAAATACTGGACATTCAAATGTAAGTTCCTTGAGGGCAGAGACGATTCTAATTTTTGTCTTTGTATTCCTAAAAAGCAGTGACTTAGTATTTTTTTTACTTATTCATTCCAGTCATTTTCCAGTCAGTCTGACTCTTTGTGACCCTATTTTGGGTTTTCTTGACAGAGACACTGCAGTGGTTTGCCATTTCCTTCCCCAGTTCTTTGACAGATGAGGAAACTGAGGCTACCAGGGTGAAGTGACTTGCCCAGGGTCACACAGCTGGTAAGTATGTGAGGTTAAATTTGAACTCAGGAAGATGAGTCTTCCTGACTCCGGGTCCAAGACTCTATCCACTGCACCTGGTGGGTTTCCTAGTAGATAATCAACAAATGTTTGTTGATTGATTCAATTAAACTGATGATAGAGAAAAAAACGGGATGGGGGGGGGAGAGTGACAATGATGTAAATTTAAAGGTAATTAAACCCCACTGGGAACAAACTAGTGAACCAAATTCAAATTTCACCCCAAAGTTTCATTGTTTTAAAATTACTTTAAAATAAGTAACTTGCTCTTTATAGGAGAGAATTAGGTAAAGAATAAAATATGTTTACAAATACCTACTCTGTTTCCACTAGGTACCTACACAGCTAGGTAGTGAAATGGATAGAAATCTGGGCCTGAGGTCAAGAAGACCAGATTTCAGATCCAGCCTCAAACATTTCCTAGCTGTGTGACACTGGAAAAGCCACTTCATTTCTGTCTATCTCAGTTTCCTCAACTGTAAAATGAGGATAGTAATATCATCTCCCTCTGAGGATTGTTGTGAGACGCAAATGAGATCATGTGTAAAGCATCTAGCTGATGTAGTAGTAGTAGTAGTAGTAGTAGTAGTAGTAGTAGTAGTAGTAGTAGTAGT
>CM053594.1:320684710-320697354 GCA_028646575.1 Pseudocheirus occidentalis
GCGTCAGACATTTATTAGCTGTGTGACCCTGTTTAAGTCACTTAACCCTGTTTGCATCTGTTTAATTATGTGTAAAATGAGTTGAAGGATTACCTAGATATTTTGATTTGGTAAGCTGAAAATATAGATTGTCAAACATCCCCCACAAAGAACTTTCAAATGAACACAGCCCCTGACTCTTCTGTAATGCTCTTATGTAGATTCCATTTGCTAGAGGGTAGAGAAGTACAGAGGTTTTAGCCAGTCAACGAGGATTTATTAATACCTGCTCCGTGCCAGCCACTATCCTGTAAATGCTGGCTTGTCATGACTCCCTGCCAACCATCATATACAATGAAGAAATTCAATACAGTTATCCCTTCCACATCTCAGGGATTAGGGGCGTGGTGCTCCTTCAATCTGGAAAATCCACAAAAAAATTTTGGCCTTCTCTTTGTACCAGAGAAGTCTGAATTTTTATGGTATTAAAGGATAAAATGTGTTTATATTATAGGGTACTATACACATATTGTATGCATTTCCAAGTTCCTAAACTTTTCTGTGTTGTCTGCGGTTTCCACAAAATTCCCAAAAGATTTCCATTTAATTTCTTATGCTGACCATCAATACAGTGAAACCTCAATGGGGAAAGTCACAATGTGGGAGGGTTAACTGTATATTACACAGCAGATGTTCTTGGAGATATATCTGAGCACATCCAAGGTTTCAATTCTCTAAGGCCTCTAGAAACTTGAGTCAGTACTTTCAGAAGCACAGGACAAACCAACATCCTTGGAAGTCACTCATCAAGAAACATCTATTAAGTGCTGCCTGCTACGTGCCAGGCACCAGGCTAAGCCCTGGGAATACAAAAGAAATACAAAGACAGTCTCTGCCCTCAAAGAACTTACAATCTAATTAAGGAAAAAGACAATATGTAAAGAACCACAGTGTGTACCAACAAGATATGTAGAGCATAAATCAGGGATAATATTAGAGGGAAGGCATGAAGAGTAAGGAGGGCTGAGAGAAAGGCTTTATGCAAGTAAGATTTTAGCTAACATTTGAAAGAAGTCGGGAGGCAAAGAGGAGGCAGGGAGAGGATTCCAGCCAGTGAAAATGCCCAGCATTAGAGAAGGGACATGTTGCATGATGGATAGCAAGGAAGCCAGTGTCTCTAGATCGCTAGGTATAAAGAGGGCAATAAGAATAAGAAGACTAGAAAAGGTAAGAAGGGAGGCAAGCCATGAAGGGCTATGAAAGTCAGAGGATTTTATTTTATATTCAATCCTGGAAGTAACAGGGAATCATCAGAGGTTTACTGAGTAGGGGGGGGGGGTGACATGGTGAGACCTACACTTTAGGAAAATCACTACTGCAGCTGAGCATAGGATGGACTGGAATAAGGAAAGCCTTAATGTGGGAGGATCAACCAGCCGGCTATTACAATAATCCAGATGGGAAGAGATGAGAGCCTGTACATCAATGGTGGTAGTGTCGGAAGGCAGAAAGGGACATGTACAAGATACTTTACATAGACATAACAGTCAATTAATACTCCTTACCCCATATAATTAGTTTTAAATACCTCAAATATCTATTTCAGAATATTAAAACAGATCCTGAAAGGGAAAAAGATATTTGCTAATAAAATGGGCCTCCCTCTCAAAGTAAGGAAGCTTTCGGAGCAAACTCAGAGTTCTTAGACTCAAGCAGGGATCAGCTCAGCTAACTCCAAGCAAAAGAAACCTGTTCCATTCCTAAGATGCTTCATTTAGTCCCTCTTTGCCATTTTTTGCTATCTTCACTTGACATCTTCTTTTGAGGAAGCTGTAGAGTTTTAATGTTTGAAGAAAAAAGGATGAGCTTCCAAGAGAATTCTCTGCCTGTCTGGTTCTGAAAAGGGTGGCCATTTGGAAGTTCCTAGTCATTAGGCAACCCCAATTCCTGGAAGGAGTGGTGAGGGAAGGGGAGGGAAAGTTAAAACAAGCAATAACTCAGCATGTAGACCATCTGCATGGGAAATCAGACTCAAAGTAAGTCTCCCTGACAGAAATTCATTGAGAAGCAGCATCTGTCCAAGAACTGTGGAAGAGATGGATGTCTCATTAGGAAGGTCTCCTAAGACCAAAGCTTACTCCAAGAAGGGAAACAGAGAAGGAGAGAGAAAAAGAGAGAATATGTGTGTGTGTGTGTGTGTGTGTGTGTGTGTGTGTGTGTGTGAGAGAGAGAGAGAGAGAGAGAGAGAGAGAGAGAGAGAGAGAGAAAAGAGAGGATAACAGAGAGAAAACAAGAGAGAAAAGACAGGATAGACAGATACATGTACTCATATTTTACTCTATGACCCAGATGATCAATAAAACATTCAAGATGGGAAATGATTTATAAGCATAGATACAAGAAATATTTCAAAAAGCTTATTACCAAGGCAAAAATGCTAGTCCAGTGAGTATCTGTTGCTTGGAGACTCAAATAAGCAGAAATACTCTTTAATTCCATAAATTATTTCTGTTAAGCTACATATTTTTCTCAGTTCTAAATGGGCTTGATTCAGCAGAATCAAGTTAAACCAACTTCTGCCCTGTGTTAGGAGGATTCACACTTTCCCCCCTAGATGTATACTCACAGCCTAGATGTATCATAAGTTTGGGGGAGAAAATAGCAGCCAGAGCAAGAATGGTCTTCATAGCAGACAAGGCTTGCCACAAGGTGGGACTGGTGCTGTCTTTTGCGGGTTTGCCTTGCACAATACGGTACACACTATTAGAAAGGAAAGTGGAAATCAGGAACAAGAACGGAAAACCCAAATCTGACATTTTCTTAGGAAGGAAATCTTCTTGGCATTTCTTTCAAAAAGCAGACAATAATCCATCTTCCACAATGCTATCAAAATAACATTCCTAAACTACTTGTCATTTTCTTTCTCGAATAGCTTCAATGATTCCCTCTTACCTCTGGGATAAAATAAAAACTTATTTAAAGCCCTGACCAGGCATAGTCGGTATTATTTCCCATCACTCTATATTCCAGACAGGCTAGCCTGCCGGCTGTTCTCCAAACTCAGGATTCCAAGTTTTAATGGAGGCTACCCTCAAGTTCCATCTCCCCACCCCACCCCCATGCCTGAAATTTACTTCCTCTTCACCTCTGCCTCTTATAATTTTTTGCATCATTCAAAGCTCAGCTCAAGGGCCACCCTCCTGATCCTGTTCATTATCCATTCTGTCTCCCACCTCAAATTACTTCGTATATCCTTACCGGTATAGCAGCATTATATCTCACCATGAAAGTATAATTTTTTTTTACAATAATGATTGCTTCTTGTTTTAATCTTCATATTCCTCAATTGCACCTAGCCCAAAGAAGGCACTTAATAAATGTTTTGAATGGACTGTTCTCTATTCAGATCTACCATTAGCCTTACAGGATGGGGTGATATAGGGATAAATGAGATCCTAGTGTGCCCTTATTAACTATTCATGTGCATCTGAATTCATCTTTTTGACTATTGTGTTCAAGCACCGTCTTTGGCAAGCATTTCTTTTTTAAACAGTAAGTGATATGTATAGCGCATCCTAGGTTTTCAGAAGCAATATTCACTCAATGCCAAAGCCACTTATAAATAGCCATATTTTAGTTAGATTTATCCCCATCTAGATTCCTTTAAAGTTGCTCTTGGAGCTTAATGAGGCACTTGGCTGAGAAACTATTCAAGCAAAACGCAATACTTTGGCTAGATAAACAAGCCTGGCTTGTGGCACTCTGCCGCTGCTGTGATCATAACATTCAAATACTCGTTTTGACCAATAAGGAAATCTCACCCACTCCTACCCCTTGACTAGGCAGAGCCTCCCATTAGAAGTGCACTTGGCTGACTGTCCAGCCTTGCCCTAGTTAAGACTTTTGCAGTATTAAGTTCATCTGTGCAATAGGTAGGTGGTACAGCAGTTTAGAGTGCTGAGCCTGGAGTCGGGAAGACTCCTCTTCCTGAGTTCAAATCTGGCCTCAGACATTTACTAGCTGTGTGACCCTGGGCAAGTCACTTAATTCCATTTGCCTCAGTTTCCTCATCTGTCAATAAGTCGGAAAAGGAAATGGCAAACCACTCCAGTGTCTTTGCCAAGAAAGCCTGAAATGGGATCAAAGAGTTGGACACAACTGAAACAACTGAATGACATATTCATGAACAAAGAGATAACGCACAATGTTTGAAAGAATCCCTAAATGACCAATTTGTTAAAAAAAATATTTGAATCAATTATTTTTTACTGGCAAAGAACTGGAAATTAATGGTGAGGGAGTGTATCAATTAGGGAAGTAAAATGGAACACTATTGTGCTACAAGAAACAACAAAGGTCATTCCAGAGAAAGATGGAAGTCTTGTATGAACTGATGCAGAGCTGAGTATGCAGTAACATTTATATAACAACATCAGTTACAAAGAAAAACATGGCTCTAAAGGAGAGATATGAGAAGATACTCACACACCACTCATTTGCACAAGTGAGACATTCATGTGTGTGTGATTCTGTGCATATATTTTCAGGTTTTCTCAATGTACTTATCTGTTTTACAGATAATTTTTTCTTCTTCCTTTTTTTCTTAAAAATGTTATTTATTATATAAGATGGTACCCTGGAAAAAGAGAAACAATGAGCAAAGTTTGGGTGATATTAAAAGATATTAATAAAAATCTATTTAAACTCTGAAGGCCTTAAGAACTCTGATCGACACAATGACTAGTCATGGTTCCTGACGACCGTTGAAGCAGCCTCCTCACATCTTGACAGCTGATGGACTCAGGGTGTAGATGAAGATATTTGGGGGATACATATAACGCAGAAATACTTTGATTAACTATGCAGACTTGTTACAGGGGGGTTTGTTGTTTTAATTTTTCCCCAATGTTGGGGGTTGGGGAGAAACAGGAAGGAGAAAAAGAAAAAAGATTTTTGTTCATTGAAAAATATCAAAATAAAAAAAGAAGTGATTCCATGCCATTTGAAAAACTAGAAGAAAAAAATACGTCCCAAAGGACCTGAGAGTGAGGTACCTGGTCTTGAGATCTGATCAGTCCAAAACTGGTTTCATTTCCAGAGACAGACAAACTGGAATCCAGAGGATCTACACAGGAATCCCAGGTGAAGACAGCTCATCAGTTGAGATGTGAGAATAACCATTTTACAACCTCCAGCTTTCCAACATCAGACAGAAGGTGTCTCAGTTGCTTTGCTATAACTTTTCAAATCCATAATAAATGTTTTCAGTATTCAAAGGCTGGTCTATTTTTTACTTTTGAAACAAAACATTTAAATAAAAACTTAGAACAACAAATACACAACACTGGTCTCAAGAATTCTTAGAGAGGAGGGAAGTTCAGGCTAGCTTCAGGCTGGCAGAGTTCTACAAGTATATTCAACTGGTCTTGTGTTTTCCCTTCTCCTCAAAGTCAATTACTCTTAATCCCCATACTTCAGGAAAGCAAAATACTTCCACTGTTTTTTGCACAGGATGTAACACAACACCAGTCACATTTATGAATTCTGATTTATATACTAATACTTTATTTCTCACAGTTTTAAAATTAATTGTGTATGTGCATGTATATAACATATGTACATATATTATATACAAAGATGACTAATCTGTGCATAGTATATTCATAAACACATAGTGTATATGTATGCATGTTTTGTATATTGTACATATATGTATTGGTTGTTAATTGGCTGCTTGTTGTCCTTCCTTCCAAGAAAGACCAAAATGATATTGCTATGTTGGAGTACAATGCATCCAACTGGGCTCATCTGACCAATGTGAGATCAGAAGGTTCTACACCACAGAATGGGACAAATTGTCCATATGATCTTTGGAATGGAGATGTCTATAAATTTGTGCATCTCACTTTTCTTTTGAGTTATTGCAATTCTGCTTTGCTCACAGAGCACAGCATCTTCTTTGATGTGGGCATACCATATTGGGTGGTCCTGTGTTAGTGTCAACCATTTCACACAACTGATTCCAAAGTTGTTTAGAGACATATATATGCATACAATGCACATGTTTACACATATAACACACTGTAAGTTCTGTGCATATAAATATATTATTATATGCACTTATGTGTATATAATACATGCGTGTATATATGTGATAACATGTGTATTGCATGTGTGTGTGCAGGAATATACATGTATGTAGAGAAATAGTTAGCATTGGGGGTGAGCTATACTGTTATATACATACATATAATGCATGTATATATTATATACATACATATATATTATATACATACATATAATATGTGTGTATTACACCCTCTCTCTATCCCAAACACTCAAGCATTCAAGATTCAAAAGAACCACTACTTCTCTTTCTAAAGAAAGGATGCCTTTCGATCCTTTGCTATGAAGTCCATGAAGCAGCCCCCAGTCCCAGAGACTGTAAATGGTTTCTGGGCATTCATTTGCACATCAAGGAGCCAGAAGTGGAGATCCTGAGGTTCTGCTTCTTGCTCTGTAACTTCCTTGCTGTGAACCGTCAGGCAAACTACAACAACTCCTGGCTACACTTTATGGGTCTGAAAAATGATTAGAATAGTGCCTCATCTCCCTCACCAGGGTGCTGGAATCTCAGTAAATGTTTACATAGTGCTTTTAAGAGACCTCGGCATACTGGGGTGTATAAAAAGCGAATCACCTTCCCCCTCCTCGCCCCCTCCTCCCAAATAGCCTCCACTACCAGATGATAAGGTATGCAATAAACTGCAGCCCTTGGGGTCCTGTTGTTTACATGCCCCCAACCTCTGACCGGCATTGAAGAGAAATTGTCCAATTTTATTTTTAATAAAATATCCTATAGCGGCTGCATCAAAATGGTAGTCAGGAAGAAACAATTTGTATAGATTGTTTCAAGGACAAAACCTTGTCAACAATAACTATCCCGCTGGGTCAGGGTGGAAGGGAATGATAGACCTTTACTATCCTCAAAGCTGGGTGTTTGCTCAAGGATTCTACTATCAGTCATTCAATCAACAAGAATTGCTTAAACAGTTACTGCTTAGAGAACCAAAGACAAAAAATATTTCCCTTCCCCCTCATCCACTTGTCTCTACTCCTCAATTGCTTACTACCTTTGTCCCTAGAAAAGTGTCTAGTTTCAATGGTCATATCATGGGATCATGAGATTAAATGATGTATTCTTTTTTTAATCATGTTTTCTTAGATTAGACATTAAGATGGCACCCAGAATTAAATCGAGGCCATATTCTCAGGAGATCTCTTCCCCCCACCCACCCACCCATCACCCATCACCCATCACCCACCACCCATCACCCACCACCCACCACCCACCACCCATCACCCATCACCCACCACCACCACCACCACCACCACCACCACCACCACCCTGCAACTGATTCCAAATAGTCAGGCTGAAGTTACAAGACACCCAAGGTAGCCAGCAACCAGAAATCTCAGCTACTCATTTAGGACGTTTTCCAATGAGGAAATGGGATAAATGTTATCAATTTATGAAGAAATATTTATTAAGCATCTCTTTTGTGTTAGGAACTGTTCTAGTACTGAGGGAAAAATATAATAAATGAAATAATTCCTACCAAGGGGGGAGATGGCAAGAACTTAAAATATATAGAATAACTACATTAAAAATACAAATAAATATAAAACATTTAAATAAAAGGCAAGAAAAGAATTTAAATAAAAGGTCTCTAGGAATGCAGGGGATCAGGAAAAAAACTGTAGCAGGAGTAGAGCTTGTGAAGGAGAAGTCAACTCGTGAGGATGAGGAGGGAATATGAGGAGGGAGTACATTATAAGTAGGCAGCTAGACGGTGGAATCAGGAAGATCTATCTTCCTGAGTTCAAATCCTGCCTCAGATATTTACTAGTTATGTGACCCTGGGCAAGTCACTTAACCCTGCTTGCCTCAGTTTCCTCATCTGTAAAATGAGCTGGAGAAGGAAATAGCAAAACACTCCAGTATCTTTGCCAAGAAAACCCCAAAATGGGATCACAAAGAATGAGACACAACTGAAATGACAGTTTCATTGAATGAAATAACAACCACAACAACATTCCAAGTATGGAGGACTGCCAGTAAGTGTCACAGCGTGGGGGGGAGAGATGGAAGAATGGAGGGAAGAAATGAAAAGAAGGGCAGTTTGGCTGAATTGTGGAGTGTGGGAAGAAGAGTAAAATACAATAAGGCTGAAACAATAAACTGGCACAAGGACTTCAAAAGCTAAATAAAAGCATTTATTATATTTAATTCTAGAGGCAATACATAGGGAGCTGCCGGGCATTTAATGAGTAGGAGAAACACATGGTCAGAGCTGAGTTTAAGGCAAATCACTTTGGTAAAACAATGTGGAAGATGGACTGGAGACAAGCAGACCAAGTAAGAGACTGATATAATAATACAGGTAAGAGGTCAGAACAAAGGTGGTAGTTGTGAGGGTAAAGAAAATGGGCCCAGGTACAAGAGATGTTATAAAGACAGCAAATGACAGGATTTGGCAACTGAAAACATGTAGAGCAAGAGAAAGTGAGTGTTTGGACCTGGAATCCCAGAAGAATGGTGCTATCTTCGGCAGAAATAGAATAATATAGAAGAGGGTTGAGGGACGGCAAATTTGTTTTTGGATATAGCGAGTTTAAGCTGGCTCTGGAGCATCCAGGTTGAAATATCTGATAGGCAGAATTGTATGATAAAGATGAATTTCCAAATCCTCTAGACAAATGTGTCAAACTCCAGCAGGAAAGGATCGCTGTTGGCCATATAGTGACTACAAAACTGCCAGTTAGCATTACTCATATTATACGCATTTGCATTTATTTTGTTGAACATTTAGCAATTACATTTTAATCTGGTTCAGGCAGTTGAGGCTAGCAGCAAGTTTGACATCTCTGCTCTTGAATATTATTTGGAGACTTGTCTTCATTTTCACAGAAATACTAGGAAATTTTTTTTAATATATTAAGGGATTTTGATGCTGGTTTGGTTTTCTGTCACATGACTTGAGATAAAAGAGTGAGCAGTGATAGAATAAATCCAACAGAGATCAATACAAAATATATGTCTGGAGATTTGAAAATCTAATCAAGAAGTCTTCAAACTGAAAATGGAGGAAAAGGGAAAAATATTCGTATAAATATAACATATATAAATATGTGTATCTATGTGTGTATACGCACACATACACACACATATATCCAGATAGAATAGAGTAACAATTTTAACACAGTAAGAAGACTGGCAATAAAGAATTGGATTCATTTGTAAGCAAACAATACCCAGAAAGATGGTCAATAATACTGATGATGATGATACACAAATGTGCACAAAATGAACAGAAAAAAAATCATGGAAGTAAATTTAGCCTCATAGTTATGACCAAGACTTGGCAGTCAGTCAACAAGCATTTATTAAGAAGCTTTTCTGTGCTGGTCACTGTGGTAAGCACTGGTAACAAATAGAAAAGCCAAAAAAAAAAAACAAACGAAAACAAAGAAAAAACCTCTCTGCTCTCAAAGAGCTCACAGTCTTAAGGGGGAGACAACATGCAAACAACTACATGTACAAACAGGATATATACAAGATAAATTGGGTGTAATCTCAGAGAAAATGCACTAAGACTAAGGAGCCCTAGAAAGACCACGCAGAAGACTGGACTTGAGTTGAAACTTGAAGGAAATTAGGAGGCTAGGATGAGGAAGACAGCATTCCAGGTATGGAAGATAGCTAGTTGTCAGGACTATTGGTAAGGCTATGGCCATAAAAGGGCTAGTAGTAACGGTTTAGAGCAGTGGTTCTCAACCTTACTAATGCCATGACCCCCTTAATACTCATATGTGGGCCGATCTACATGTGGGCAGAGCCGTCTAGAGATGGATAGAGGAGTGGTGTCTCAGTTCCTAAGACCATTAGAAATATGTAGTTTCCAATGGTCTTAGGCGACCCCTGTGACCCCTGTGAAAGGGTTGTTCGACCCCCAAAGGGGTTGTGACCCACAGGTTGAGAACCACTGGTTTAGAGAAAATGGGAACAGGATTAGTCCTATCAAGAAGAAACAAACCAGAGATCTGAGAGGCCATGAAGTCCAATAACCTCTTTTTACATTTTTTGGAAACTGAGGCACAGAGAGAATAAAAGACTTGCTAACTATCATACAACTAATCAGCAAGCATTACTATGTGCCAGGAAAAAGAATAATAAGTTCCTGCTCTCAAGAAGCTTACATTCTAACATAAAGAGAAAGGAAATGTTCTTTTTGCCTAGTGTTTTCTTACAGTAGTACCAAACTCCTTCGGGTTAGTCTTCTTGCTGCAGTAATTGTTGCTCTGAGTGGCTTAGTAGATGCATGTAAATATTTTCTCTCCTTCTCGATGTTCAACACATAAAAAGGGAGCTGAAAAGCAAGGGTGGGAGGGTGGGTGGGATGGAGGGGCAGAAGAAGGCAATTGAGGAATGAAGGCAAAGCTCAGAGAATAAAGAATTGGCTGATCTTCCTCAAAATGGAGGTTCCAAGAAGAACTCACAAATGGGAGAATGGGTCTACGGAAGCACTGAAGAAGACAGTTGAGGTATGGTGGTGAAGACTAGATTTTTTGGTCTGAGGCAGAATTCAAACTCAGGTCTTCTGTATGTTCCTTATTTTGTTTTATCTTTTTGCTGTTTTTGTTTGGGCAAATCACATCTGCCAGTCTACTTGGGAACCAGTTCATTGTGAAATGGGTCAATTTTCACAGCTAGGCATGAGTTAAGTAAGAAGCAAGCAGAGTGAGTAGATTGGAGTCAAGAAGAACCAAATTCAAATCCCAGTTTTGACCACTGAAATGAACCGTCTGACCCTAATGGTTAGGGGCCTCACATGGCTCCTTAGGACTTCCCTGAGTCACCGGCTGGTTGAGATTATAGCGATGGAAGAGGAGTTTGGATATAACGGGCTACTCTGGACTCTTCAAAAGAAAAGCTATAGCAGTACTGAACACATAATATCCTGGCACCCACCATCCCAGTACTCACCAGTCAGTGCTCCCCCAAGGCTCCCTCGCCTCAGCTGCTTCCCATCTTCGCTCAGCTGTCTTTTAAATTTAAGTGACTTTCCAGGGACAGCAGACACATCAGGGTTGCTGCATTTTCGAAATGGCATGGGCGGAGGGGACAATATGTGATCAAGCTGCAAAGACAAAAAATAAGTGTCACTTTCTGAGGGGTCACGCTCCCTCCAAGCCCAGAAGGCAACACTAATGTGCTGTTTGCATCCTATTTCCTTTTCCTCTCTCCCCATCCCATTTTGTCTTGAGCTTGATGGGTTAGTTCTGGGAATTGCAGAGATCCAAGGTGGTGTTTTTCATCTGTAAGACTCTCTGCCTCGTAGCAAGATGAGCCTATGGACAATTAACACACATCTTCAGTTATTCACAAGAGGGAAAGTTACTTGTACATCAATTCTGGGAAACGTTCAGGTATTTTCAAAGTGCCACCGACATGCGGATCCATCTGTCACTACACAATACTTGAAAGGAAATCTGTTACAAGGAAAAAGAAACAATATGGTGTCTTTTGTTTTTGGTTTCCAATAGACAAAATCACTTGAAGAGAGATCATATTATGAGAATAAAAATGCTGGACTTGGAATGAGGACAGACCTGGGTTTGGATCTTTTTGCCCACACTTATTAATTGAAGGACTTGGGCAAGTCACTTAACCTAAGCCTCTGCTTCCTCAGCTATTAAAACCATCATTTGTTTTTAAATAAAATTCCTCTCGTCACACCCTTAGCCATGTTTACTTTAATGATACTTGTAAGCGCAGACTTAGCTCCTAGATCTGGGTTCAAATCCTGCCTCAGAAGACCCTTAACTTTTTCCCCTCAGTTTCTTCATCTGTAGAATGAGAAGCTGAACTTGACTAAAAAATCTCTAAGACCCCTTCCAGCTCCAAATGCATGATTCTATGATTTTATGAATAAATGGAAAACTGATAAAGAATGCTCCTTAGAGTCAATAAGATACAGGTCTAAGTGAGAAGTTTTTGAACCTGAACAAATCATTCCATCCCTCAGTGTGTTCTAGGCAGCTCACTAAGGCTATCTGTAAGCTGCCAAATAGTTGATCTGTATAGGTTAATGGGTAATGAGGCAGCTCGGTGGTGCAGTGCGTAGGGTGCTGGGCCTTGAGGCAGGAAGTCCCTTCTTGCAGAGTTCAAACCCAGCCTCAGATACTTACTGACACTGTGACCCTGGGCAAGTCATTTAACCCTGTTTGCCTCAGTTTCTTCATCTGTAAAATGAGTCTTACAGATGAAAAACATCCCCTTGAATCTCTGTAATTCCTAGAACTAACCAGAAATGGAAGGAAATGGCAAACCACTCCAGTATCTTTGCCAAGAAAATCCCAAAATGAGGTTATGAAGAATTTGAAATGACTAAACCAACTGAATAATACTGGTTAATAGACATTCTTCATTACAGAGTTCCTTGATGAAATCACAGGTATAGACAAAAAATAATTTTTTAAATATCTGCCCAGTTTTTAGGAGGAAAATTTCTATGACTGAACAAAAGCATATTATTTTTACTTACATATTTAGGAGAAACATACTTTCAAATACTCAAATGTCCAGGCAAATATAAAAAAGG
>CM053594.1:320697854-320710609 GCA_028646575.1 Pseudocheirus occidentalis
TCTTCCTTCCAGGTTCAAATTTTTCTCTCTCTATATATGTATACAATAATTCTAATAATAATATCTATATAATAGATATATATTATATATCATATATATATGATATCTAGACTTATCTATCTATCTAAACCTGGGAGAATAATAGAAGACTCCATTGGAAAAAAATGAGAAAAGAAATGGAAGATATTATTTGGCTAGCAAAGCCATGATGTCTAAGTGTGGTTTGGGACTGCCCCATAGAGCAATTATATATGGGAGGGAAGGCAGCCTGAAAAATCTTATTTGGAGTCAGAGGACTTGAGTTTGAATCTCTGCTCTGACATTTATTGTATGCTTCTGAGCCTTAGTTTCCTCAGTCATCAAAAGAGGGGATTAGGGGCAGCTAGGTGGTATAGTGAATAGAGCACCAGTCCTGAAGTCCAGAGGATCTGACTTCAAATATGACCTCAGACATCTGATACACTTACTAGCTGTGTGACCTTGGACATGTTACTTAACCCCAATTGCCTACCCTTCTCCCTTCCAAAAATAAAAGAGGGGATTGGAGCCTGTGAACTCTAAAGAAACCACTTCTCCCTTGAAATCTATGGACTAGCATCCTTTTTTGAGGGGTAGTAACCTCTCTATCCTTTTCTCAGCCCCATAGTTTCACCCCTGGATTCTCTGATGGTCCTGAAAATCAAAGAAATGAATCTGGTCTGCCTTGGGGAAGGAGTCCAATCCTGCCTACATGAGTAAATAGCTTTCTGACCTCTTTGTTTGATCACTTTTGTGAGCTTTCCTTACTTTCCTCCCTTGGCAGCCCGGGTCAAAATGATCTTGAGAAGACAGAAACTTCTTTTGCTTATTCTCAACTATGCCTTTTCTGCAAATTTTTTCTAACCGTTAATTCTATATCTAACACTTCACCCCTTCTCCAACCCTTTTAGGCTCTGACTATACTTCTGCTGCCCAATTTTACAGTCTTCTAAACCAAGAAAACCCAGTAAATAACCAATATGAAATGGGAAAGGTGAGGGCAGTTCCCAAGTGTCAGTAGGTTGCCTCTGAAGAATAGGTCATAGGTCAGTCCTTGCAACCATTTATTTAAAATGCATACACCTGAACAGGAGGACCCCTCTGTCCATGCCCAATGAATGTAAAAAATTTCTTTACATTTTGGTCAGAAGACCAAAAGCCACCTACCTCCCTTCTGAAGCAGCTCATTCTATTTGAATACTTCTAATTATTAAGGAATTTCTCCTTTTAGTGTCCCCAAACTGATTTCCTTGTAGCTTGCCTCTATTGGTCTTCAATATGCCTTTTCAGAGTAAATGGAGTGAATTTGAGTCTTCTCCTAGTGTATTGATTCTCTCTCTCTTTCTCTCCTGTTCTCTCTCTCTCCCCTCTCCCTCTCTCCTTCTCTTCTCTCTGTCTTTATCTGTCTCTGTCTCTCTTCTTCATGTCACCTACAAATTTGTTAAACATGTCCAACTATTTCTGCATGTAATTCAATGATAAATGTGACAAACAGATAAAGGGCAGGATAGAGTCCTGTGGTACTCCACTGGAGCCATCTTTCAACTTTGACATCAATCCATTAATTGTGACCCTTTGGATCTGGTAATTCAACCAATTCTAAATACACATGACTGTAGAGTCATTTATTACATATCTCTCTTTTATCTTCAAAGATAATAGTATTAGGCCTAGCCCAGAACAATGTAAGTTATACATTATACATCTTAATTATTTTTTGACATTATAAGGAATACCATCTGAAACCTTCCAATTGGATTCCCATCTAGGTTTTATGTGGCATAGTTAAAAATAAAAAAAAAATTAAAAAAATCCCTGGGTCTCTGATATTTAATTTTTTTTTCATCTATCTCTCTGTCTGTATATGTATGTATGTATATGTGTGTATGTATGTCTTCAGAGAATAGATGGAATGATCAGGCTATATGTGGGATGACAAGTGGCTCATGTAAGTTAATATGGAAAAAACATAAAATAATGGGAACTAGGTCAAAGATGGCAAAAAAAGATTAAGCTCTAAATGGGGCCAGACTACAAGACACTGAATGGAAAAGGATCTGGCAGAGCTATTGGCTACACCCTGGAAGCCTCAGCTCCACATCTGGCAGTAATTAAGGGAGCAAACGAGATATTGTGATGCATCAGCAGAGGAACAAGCTGCAAATGGAAAAGCACTGGGAAAGGCTGATTGTCAGTGTGGAAGCTTTTACAAAGAAAGGGATGGGACTGTAGGAGGCAATCACCATCGGTAGAAGGAGCAAAAATTGGAGTAATCACAATCCCCTTCATCGCTGGTGGCCAGGTGATTGCCCAAGAGAAGACCCAGCAATAGGCAGGCTGGTCAACGCTGCTGAGGCTGGTAGTATCTGGTGAGATGAGAGAGTGGCCACCCAGTGTACTGACCCAAGGATAATCACCAAATCTGATGTGGGCTGGCTTGCCCATTAAAGAGCCATCAAGGCCTTCTCCATGACCTTGTGCTACAGTTAGCACTCTCATGAATCACACTCCTCATGAGTCACTCTCTCTCTGATGCCAGACACCAGGATTAACTATGTGACAGTGGGCCCGCCTTGGGCATAGGGAGAAGGCAAAACCATTTGGGACCATTGGAGTAGATCAGAAAACCTTCACAACCTCAGAGTGTCCGTTTTCTCAAAGCTTTTGACCCAACAGGAGGGAAAGAAGACAATGATGATAGCAAAGGGACTCTGTAGGTTGTCATTTATGTATAAGGAAACTGAGGTTTTTATTTGGTGTAAAATATGTCCTTAAAATATGTCCTTTACATATCTATCTATCTATCTATCTATTTATAGTTATTAAACTCCTTAATGCATTTGAGTGAACATCTAGGAGCAAAGACAGCCTTTTAACTAAGATTGTTAAACATTTGGTGGGATTCTCAGAAGGCCAGGATCTTGTTTCTTTTGTTGTGATTCTGACATTTTAACAATAATAACTGACATGTATATAATGCCTCAGGTTTTATATAGTGCTTTGCCTACCTTATTTCATTTGGTTATCACAATAATCCTGTGAAGCAGATTATTGCTAGGTATCATCTAGGTATTATGGATTATCTAGGTATATCTAGGTATTATCATTCCCATTTTATAGATGAGGTTAAGTGAGGTTCAGAGATAGGTAAGTGACTTACCTAAGGTCAAACAGTTTGTGTGACGCACACCAAGTATCAGATGCAGGATTTGAAACAGTCTGCTCCTGAGACCAGGTGCAATTCACTTTACATCGTACCATGCTCCACCTTTTGTTTAAGGCTTAGGGACTCAAGTAATCAGAATCTATAGAGCTTGCCAGTGTGCTCTTATCATTGTAACCCGTTAGAGCAGCGGTTCTCAGCCTTCCTGATGCCTCTGTATGTGGGCATATCTGCATGTGGGTGGACCCACCTGGAGATGGATAGAGCAGCAGTGTCTTGATTCCTAAGACCATCGGAAATATGTGTTTTCCAATGGTCTTAGGTGACCCCTGTGACTCCTGTGAAAGGGTCGTTTGACCCCCCAAAGGGGAAAGGGGTCGCTACCCACAGGTTGAGAACCACTGAGTTAGAGGTACACAAAAGTGATGGCTTCTGGCAGTTGCAGAGGACCTTAAAGTATGTCTAATTTTCCCTCAATATAATAATTTTTACTTTTGTCTCCACTGATGTTGACCAGAGCTGGAATCAGGCTCCAGAGTAGGAATCACCTATATATATATATATATATATATATATATATATATATATATATATATATATTCAGTTTGTTTTGTAGAAGGTCATGTTCATGTTTAGTGAAGGTTTCGGGACAATGTGGATTTTGACAGAATTGTATGAAAGGTCCCTCAGATTAAAACTGAAGCTGGAATGTATCAGAGCAAAGAGGCAGCTTTGCTATGAACCCTGAACTGTTTTACTTCTCCTTTCTGCTTTGGAGGATGGATCATATACAGGATTTCTACAGCAAATTATTGGGAGTGGGCTGGAGTCAGACGGTGAGGCCTTCTGATGTGAGAAAAGACATTTTAAAAAAGGGCATAAGTCCTTAAGTACAATTTAAACTCCAAAGAGCCACGTGAACTAACTTTTTGGGGACACTAGATCAGCCTTCAGCCTCTGTTGCCTAGAGGTTTCTTAGACACTGGAAGAGACAGTGGTTCACTTAGACATTCTCCTGGCAGCTCTAGTTGAATATCTTGAACCTTGAACTTCTTTTCAAGAAAGATTATCCTTCTCCCTTATCTTCCCATATTTCCAGGTTTGAAACTTCGCTATCATCTGTGACACTTTCCTCTCCTTCACTCCACGCACCCAATTCTACCACTAGCGCATCTCCAGCAATATCTCTGACCTTAGAACAATTAAAACAATTCTTAGTCATTTAAGATGCTTACAGAAGAGGGCAGAGTAGATCAGAGGACAGCTATCGGTCGGGTCACTCACCTGGCATTTGACATATGCCATCTTTTATTGAGAGTTCCCTTTCCAAGTGTATGCTTCTCATCTCCTTAACAAGACTGCAAAGTCCTCGAGGGAAGGGACAGTGTGTCTTACTTTCTTTGGTCCTTGCCTTAGTCACCTTCAGTCACTCTTCACTTACTTCCCTTCCCTTGTTGCCAGGCACATACATGTGAGCAGTCATTGCTCAGGGAACCACGCAATAGGGAAGCCATGCCATTTGGGCTGGCTTCTGCTGCTTTGACACTGTAGGTATTGATTTCATTCTCTGATTCTCAGGGAAGCTGTAAGGTAGCCTAAGTTAGGAAGGCTCATTTCCATACCTGGTCAATAAGCTGTAAACATTCCATCAGGGGAAGGGAATTTTTGTAAAGGCCTTGGAGTACCAAGGCTGGCATTCTCAAGCAAATGGGTATGCAAGGAGTGGGAGATCAGGTTACAGAGGCTGTAACTGCAGCTGACCCTGTTGAGGATTGATGCACCCCACAGAGTCAGGTGCCTCAGACTGGAGAGGCATTTCCCCTGACTTTCCAGTAAGGAAAGTTTAGAGAGGCTCCTTCTCTGCACAGTGCTTGCCTCTGTATTCCTTTGGTAGCCAAGTATTTTACTGTCTTCAAAAAACCACATGTTGTTCCCTTTGCTAGCTAACGGTCCCATATGGTTGGGGGTGGGAGGTGGAGGGAACTAAACCCAAGAAGAGGGGGGAGACAGAAAGTACCTCACTGACCGCCTATGTTCCAGGCACTATGTTGATCTCAACTAGTTCAAGTTCCAGGCCCAGACCAGTTATGTCCCAGGGCACTGGAAGAATTTATCAATGAGCTTAATGGATTTTTACCAGTGATTTCTGGAGAACTGTAAAGGGAAGGTAAGGGGGATGGAGGTGGGTGGGCAGATGTCCAGAAAGCACCAGATTTGGAGTTAGTCTCATGGCATGAGGGATGGGAAGAACATTGGGCCTCAGTTTGAATCCAAGCTCTGCATTATGTGTGACCTTTCATGTCTTTATATCACGATTTCCTCATCTATAAAATGAAGGGGCTGGATCAGTAAAGTCCTTTCTACCTTAAAATTCCACAATGTTGTATAACCCCAGTTTTTAGAAAAAATAATTTTACCATTTGTTTTTTAAAATGTTGGCTTCCAAATTCTCTCCTTTCCCCAATCCCTCTCCCATCCATTGAGAAGGCAAGTAATATGATACCTGCTATACGTGTGAGGTCATACAAAATATACTTCTGTATTAGGTAAGTTGCAAAATAAAGAAAAAGAGAAGCAAGAAAAATAAAGAAAGTGAAAAAATTATGCTTCAATCTGTGGTCAAAGTCTATCAGTTCTATTTCTGGAGGTAGAAAACACTTTTTATCATGGGTCCTTTGGAACTGTCTTGGTTCATTGTCTTGATCAGAGTGTCTAAGTCTTTTACAGTTGATTATCGTTACAATATTACTATTGCTGTGTATGATATTCTCCTGGTTCTGTTGATTTTACTTTGCATCACTTTGCATGTCTTCCCAGATTTTTCTGAAATTATCCCATGTGTCATTTCTTATAGTATTCCATCACAATCATAGACCACAAATTGTTCATCCCATCTCTAAAATGATGGAAATTCCCTCAATTTCTAATTCTTTGGCATTGCAAAAAGAGCTGTTCTAATGTTTTTTTTTACGTATAGGTCCTTTTCCTTTAATCTCTTTGGGATACATACCCAGTAGTGGTATTTCTGGATTAAAGAGTATGCACAATTCTATAGCCCTTTGGATATAGTTTTGGACTGATTGGAATGATTTGGACCGGTTGTGACCCCTGTTTGAGTCCTGCTTCTAATGCTTGCTAGCATCTAGTTCATGTCTCTATGCCCCAGATTCCTCATCTGTAAAATGAAAAAAAAAACTCATACTACTTACCTTTTAAGGCTATTATGAGGAAAGTAATTTGTAAATGTTAAAGTGCTGTATAAATACGAAATGTTATTATATTGTAATATTGTCTCAGTTTTCATAAAGGGTAAAAGATAGATTCTGGAAAAACTAGACTGATGAACTTGACATCAATTACTGAACAATTCTATGACAGATTATTAAACAGATGGTTTGTGAACTCTTAGAAGGGAAAGAAATCATCAATAAGAATCAGCATGGATTCACCTAAGAAAGAATCATGCCAAACCAACCTCATTTGCTTTTGTATAGTAAGTAGTTACTAGGCTGACTTATCAGGGGCATGCCAAAGACAGAATGTATATCATTTTAAGAAGGCATTTGAAAAAGTCTTTTTTGAAATCCTTTTGGACAAAATGGAGAAGTATGGGCTAGATAGTGGTTTAGATAGGTGGATTCCTGTCTGGGGAATAGTTGCACCCAAAGAGTGCTCAGTGGTCAACCTAGAAAGAAAGCTCTAGTGACTGACACGCAACAGTGTTCTATCCTTGGCCTTTTCTTGGCCAAAATCTTTATCGTTGACTTTGGTGAAGACATGATAGGTACACTTATTACATGTGGATAACAAAGTTGGGATGTGTGGCTAAGCCATTAGAAGACAGAATCAAGATTTTCAAAAGTCTCAGAAGATTCCATTAGCTTGTGAGATCTTTGGGTAGAGACTGTCTTTTTTCTCCTTTTGTGTCTCCAGCACTTACCACAATAGCACACGACAGGTACTTAATAAATATTGATTGGTTGAATGATAGAAGTCAATGGACTAAAAGTAGTCAGATTATATTTGATAGGGAAAAATATAAAGCTCAGCATTTAGAACTCCCCCCTTAATGAAATAAAGAAGATGGTGGAATTCTGCCTTAATAGCAATTCAAGTGAAAAAGACCTTGAGGTTTTAGCTGATTGTAAGTTCAGGATGAAGCTACGGTGGCTACCAAAACCTAATACAATAACAGGTTTCATTAATAGGAATATAGGACAAGAGTACCACTTTCCTTTGGCTTGGCCAAGTTACATCCTACATATTGTGTTCAGTTCTGGGCACAACATATTAAGAAGAGCCTCAACAAACTGGAATGTTACCAGAGTAAGGTGAGCAGGATGGTGAAGAGTCTTAAATTTTTGCTGTATAAAGACCATGGGAGGTGCTGAGAATGTTTAATCCAGAGAAGAGAAGATTTAGGGGAAGAGGATAGCTTTCTTCAAGTATTTGAAGGGCTGTCATATGGAAAAGAGATTAGGCATATCCTGTTTGTTCTAGGAAAGGTTTAACAGGCAAATGAATGGAAGTTACAGAGGTAGAGCTCAGTTCAATTATGAGGAAGAACTTTCTAATAATTAGTATTGTCTGAGAAGGGAAGAGGCCAGCTCATAGCATAATGAGTGCATTACTGAAATCTTACAAGCAGAAGCTGGACTTTGGGGAATCTCACAGAGGGGCTCCCTGAATGGGGTCGTGAATAGGCTGCAGGAACCCCTGAGGTCTCTTACAGAACTAATGTCCTGTGGCTCCTGGATCCTATTTCAACCCCAGGACATGATTTTAACTCCACTCCTGCTTTTGTCACGTCCATCAGAGTGATCTTCAGATTTTGCTTCTCTGCAGGGAGAACCTTAATTTCCAAGGGGATCTTGGCTCCAGCTGCAAGGACAGACATCTGGGAGGCTCATATTTTGCCCCAGGAGTGAGCAACTCATGGAGCTCCCTGGGCCTTGACCTTGCTGGCCTCAGTTTCTCTCTCTGTGGGACCCTGTAAATCCTTCAAAATAGAGAAGCAATTCTCCCAGGGTCAAGAGAACCCTTTTCCCCCATTATTATAACAAATGAAGGCAGAATATCCGAAGATTTCTGAGAAGAGTAAACACTGCCTAAGTGTGATGCCTCGGTGTTACTATGCAGTCCAGTCAAGATTTCACCCCCTTCCCTCTTCCCCTGAATGGTCGGCTTTGCACTCAAGTTAACTCATGCACTGGATTTCATCCAAGTACATTTTGTTTCTTGATTGGGAGCCAGACTTCACTCAGCTTTGGTGTCGGTTGCTTCTCCCTCCCCCCTCCTCTCCTTTCTTCATTATCATTTCTGCTTTTCCTTGGGCCAGAGCCCTCAGAGGGAAAGCCAGCCCAGTCCTGCTGGCCCTGGATGGTGAGCTGGGGTGAACTCCTCTTCCTCCAGAGCTCCAGTGACACCTCTGGTAACGAGGCCAGGCACTGGCCTGCTTGAAGTGGGCTCCTGCCCGGAAAGGTACGTCTGCCACCGGCTGAAGGAGAAAGCATTTGAACTCTACACCCTTACCAAATAGCTTCCAGATGTGTAAGCTATAGCCTTCCTCTGTACTCCGACTGTAGCCCTGCCAACATACATCTGCACATTTCTGGTGCACAGGAAACATGAAAGAATATCCTTTGCAACATCTGCTGTCTTTCCCTAGTTTTCCCTGTATGCCTTCCTGGTCTTTGCCCCATATTTCATCTTCTCTTGTTAAATACTCTTTCTGTCTCATTTTTCCTTTTTTTTGAAGATACATCTCTTTGTTGACACATGGGTTTCAGTTCTTCTCTCTCCTGCCTCCCTGCCCATACCTAGCCTCAGAGTTTTTCCGGCCAGTTGACCTAACCGGCAATGGAATTATTGAAGATTATTGGAGGTATTAAAGGAAAAAAATAACTCCATTTGGCTTATGCCAGCTGCAAAGGTTCACAGTGGAAGGGTTCTTGGACACGGGGAGAGCAGAGCAGAGCACTACCTGGTGCAGAGGAAAGTTGGGATCCACGTTAATACAAGTCCTTGCCCGGCTCAGGGCAGGGGCAGGCCTCGAGGGAGATCTCTCACTTTTTTTCCTGTCTCCCCATGGGAGTGTAAGCCAGATGTGTGCTTTTGAAATAGATCTTTTCCTTTGCCTGCAAATTCTATTTCACCCTATAAATGACAAGGTGAGCTTCTGTGAAGTTATGAATATTTTCACTGGGTTTTGATAACCAGAAGCCTGCTCCCCCCATGGCATCCAGATGTCACCCTGTGTTTCTTATGGGGAACATGGTGGGAAAATAAACAATAGATGCTTCATGTAGTCCTGTGTATCTCAATGGGACTGGGAACTCAGCTTTTCAAATTCCCATTTCTCTCCATTTTTCATGCCGTGATTTCATGGAACTCTTTGCCTGGAATTCAGGGCTTTTGCAGAACCTCTTGTCTTAGGTTCGTAACCCGCAGAGCTGGAATGGTCCTTAGAGATCATCTAGTTATTACAATAATGATAGCTAATATGTAGCACTTACATATACATGATATATAGCCCTTATATACCATATACCATAACACTATACTTGCATACTATATACCATAATGATACATCACTTATATACTATATATAATATTATTAGTGGAACTACTTATATAATATTGTATATAATATACTTATATAATATTCATTAGCACTTATCATGTGCCAGACATTTTACTTTTAATTATTTTACAATTATTATCTCATTTAACAACTCTGGGAGTACGTTTTTATTGTTATCTCCATTTTATGTATAGGGAAACTGAGACAGATAGCAGTCGAATGACTTGTTCAGGATCACATAGCCTGTAATAGACTGTTCACATCTGCCCATTCCACCAGGGGAAGACTTCATGTGCTTGGTGAAGACACCAGTCTTACTCACCGATGGGCTTGTGGTCCATCCATTACCCCCACCTGCTTTAGCCCATCAGCCAAGACAGTTTTACCAGGGCATGGCTACTGTGCATACTACTGCTTCTTGGAGCCCCAGGTGAAAGGTGGGGGAAGGTGGACACCAAAGGGGGATGAGCAGCCCTGAAAAGGCCTCAGCAGCCCTCACAGCAGAGGTGCTGGTTCTCCCTGAACACCCCTACACCCCACTGTAGGTAGACTTCACTGTAGGTAGACAGCTTAAATGACTTGCCCCAGTGCTGCTGGAGCTGGTTGCTGAGAGACAGAGTCCAATTTAAAGATAGGGAGAATGCCTGTCGCTGGAGGTGTGTGCCTTTAAGCTGAATAGATAGCACAGCTAGTATTGTTATTCCCCTTCCAGAGAGCATTTTCAGAGTTGAAAAGACCATAGGATCCATGTGCCCCTGAGCTAAATTGCCCAGTGGTTTAAATTTTACAGGCAAATTTATGCCTGCGATTGTTTGGAATCCTTGGATGTTTTCCAGCTCCGTGTTCCACAGAGCATCCCCTTTGTACTCACACAGTGGCTTCCTTTCAACTTGAAATGTGTGGAACAAAAACTTCTCAGCTTCAATTTCCCCTGAGCTGGTTCATATAACCTCTGCTTAAGAACCGTCTTGGGGAAGAAGAGGAAAATGAGTGGAGAATGAGATGACAGACCAGTAGTAGACGAACTGTTCAGCCCCACGGCCCTTACCTTAGAGCATGGGTGAGCCTGTTTATGATGCTATATGTTCATAGTTCTTGAATTTCCTGAATTGTTCTCCTAGGATGCCTGAGAGGTGATGTGAATGAATCGATGGTCTGTGAGGTGGTGTGGATCATTCTAATGTAAACAGAATGCAGGAGGGGAAGGGTCAGCTCTTCTGGCCATCAGTCACAAAGCGGCTCATGGTCTCCCTAGATTATATAACCAGAAATTGTTCTTTCTGTCAGCTCTTCCGTTCATTCTCTTTTAAACTCTGTGTGTGTGTGTGTGTGTGTGTATCTTCTGACTGTCAAGACTTCCTCTCCTCTCAACTCTTAGGACTGTAATTCTTCAATTTTTTTTTTCTTTAAAGGTACTGAACCTTGGGCTTCCCTCTTTATGTCTCCTGTGCTTTCCTCTTCCCTTACACACACACACACACACACACACACACACACACACACACACATACGAGCATCTATATAAAGTCAATGCTGGATAAAGATTTAGTTTTCGTTTCCTTCTCATCCCATGTCCCCATCATATCCAGTGGTCTAGTGGAAAGAATGATGAATTTCCAGTCAGATGGTCTTGGTTAGATATCCAGCTCTGCCACTTAACCCTTGGGAAACCTTGCACAAGAGCTCATAATAATATTACAATAAGCATTTATTAAGTGTTTACTATGTTCCAGGAACTTTGCTAAATGTTGGGAATACAAATAAGAAAAAGAAAGACAGTCCCTCACCTCAAGGAACTTAGAATCTAATGGGGAAGAATATTCACAAAAGAAAACTAAAAAAGAACATAGGGGCATGATAATGCTGGCATCAAAACCAAACACAGTAACTGGTGGGAAAGGAAGGAAGACTGTAATTCCGAGTCCTCCAGAAAGGGAGAGTTTGGGAGGAGTTTTTGCCCTCCAACCAGAGAGGCAAAAGCAACGGAGATTGCCAAGAACTGGTAATGTATAAGCACCAAAGTTGAAGAAATCTCCAGTTTTCTGGTGATCAAATTATCTTGTGGGATTTGGGGGTGGGCATGATGGATGATGGTGGAGATGAAACCAAGTAGAGCATCTGTAAAATGAGAGGGGTGGACTAGATGAATTTGAAGGCTCCTTTTCATTCTATTCTATGGTTCTATGATATATTGATTCCAATACCACACATACAAAACTATCAAATTACCTTCTAGTTATTTTGGGGGAATGGCTTACTCATCCTCTATTTCTTCCCATCTGGAATACGGCCCCCAATGAGTTATTTTGACTAGATTGAGAAAATCACTTTCTTATGATTTCTTTCCAATGTTTACCTTCTTATGTCTCTTGTGTTTGAATGGCAAATTTTCTGTTCAGTTCTAGTTTTTTCATCAAGAATGCTTGAAAATCCTCTACCTCACTGAATGACCATATTTTCCTCTGGAACGTTATACGTAGTTTTGCTGGGTAGGTGACTCTTGGTTTTAATCCCAACTCTCTTGCTCTCTGGAATATCATATTCCAGGCCCTTCAATCCCTCAGTGTAGAAGCTGCCAGATCCTGGGTTATCCTGATAGTGCTTCCGTAGTATTCAATTGGTTTTTTTCTTGGCAGCCTGTAATATTTTCTCCTTGGTGTGGGGATTCTGGAACCTGGCAATAACATTTCTAGGAGTTTTCTTCTGGGGATCTTTTTGAAGAGGTGATCGGTGAATTCTTTCAAGTTCTAGTTTGCCCTCTGATTCTAAAACATCAGGGCAATTTTCTTTGAGGATCTCTTGAAGGATGCTTTCCAAGTTCTTTTTCCGGTCATAGGTTTCAGATAGACCAATAATTTTTCAAATTGTCTCTCCTGGATCTATTTTCCAGTGAGATATTTCACATTGCTTTTTATTTTTTCATTTTTTTGTGACAGTTTAATAGTATCTTGGTTTCTCATAAAGTCATTAGCTTCCACTTGCTCCACTCTA
>CM053594.1:320710709-320743479 GCA_028646575.1 Pseudocheirus occidentalis
TTTTTTTTTAAGATTAACCTGTTGGATTTTGTAACAAGTAACTTCATAGAGACTGTGATAATTCACTTCAACAAATGGTATTTAATGACTGCCCTCTGCAAAGTATTGCATAATTTGCTGCTTATGATTTAAACCCATCATGAATGTTGCATACATGTTGTACACTATACCTATTTTTTGCATTTGTTTGATTACTCAATTTATTAAGTGTTTACTGAGTGCCAGGCAGGATGCCAGTCTTTCATTATGGTTAGAGAGCTGACCTTGGGGCCAGAAAGAACTATGTCCAAGACCTGCCTCGAACTCCTACTGATGTGTGACTCTGGGTCAGTCACTTATCCTCCCAGGGTCTGAGGAAACACTCTTAAGAGTAGAAGTTGCAAAAAATAAAAAAATTTTAAAAAGAGACTAGAAGTTGGAGTCTTCCTACATTGGTAGATAGTTCCTTCCTTCCTTCCTTCCTTCCTTCCTTCCTTCCTTCCTTCCTTCCTTCCTTCCTTCCTTCCTTTTTTTCTTCTTCCTCTTCCTCTTCTTCCTCTTCTTTTTTTCCTTCTTTCTTCTTCAATTTCTTCTTCCTTCTTTATTCTTCTTCTACAGGCATTTTGGGTTGGTTAAGTGACTTGCCAAGAGCCACACAGCTAGTAAGTGTCTGAGGTCACATTTGAAACCAGGTTTTCCTGACTCCAGGGCTCATGCGCTATCCACTACGTCATCTAACTGCCCTGATGGTATTTTCTTGCTAAGTTTTACTACATCAGTGAAATCAGAGGTTTGTTAAAACAATACCCTCTCTCCCTCCCTCAAATAACAGGCACTTGGGTACAGAGACAGAAATGAGTGTTGTTGCCCTCAAGGTGCTTACATTCTGTCAAAAGAGTTCTATCTCTGTAAGGACACAGGGACATTTGGTATCATTTGCCCTTTTTGACACATCCTAGGTGCCATCATTTCCATAACAGACAGTCTGTTTTGACCGCTTGGCCCCCACTTGGCTTGGGAGGAGAAGAAGAAAAACTCAATTTCCATAGTTCTTGTATCCATAGGAATATTTATCATTAAGCTATGGGCTGTAGGGAGGGAGGCAGAGGGAGGAGGTTATCCCTTCACATTTACAACAATGTCATCAACCACTGGTATACCTGATGCTAACTGATAGACAGCTGAACAAAATATAAGATAATGAATTGTATACAATAAATGAATAAATGTGATGGCTTGTACTTGGGTTCAAAAATTAATTAAGATAATTATGTCAGTGACATTGGTGGAAAGAAAAAAATAGTCCTCTCCTCTCTTTACATTTTTATATACTAAATACATTTTTAAACAAGGATGTAAATAGTTAACATTTATCTATCTCCTTACAACCATCTTGGGAAGTAAGTGCTGTCATTATTCTCCATTTACAGATGGGAAACTGAGACAAACAGGGTTAAGTCACTTGCCCAGGCTCACACAGCTAGGACATGTCTGAGTAAACAACTGCCTCTATTATCACAATACTAACAATGGTCTTTCTGATTAGAGTGCCCCCTGCCACCTTTCACCAAGTTTTTACTTTGGCATTCAGCTTTCTGCTTTGGGAGCTGAAAGGAGCAAATTTCCTGAAGTGTCATATAACAGCCTATTGATTCCTTCCCTCCCCCCACCCATGGCCTTATTCCCTTGTTTCTCCTTGATCTATATTTCAAAGAAGCTTTGGCTGAAAAGCTCATAAGTAGTCCAGACTATAAGTGTAATATCTTGCATAAGCCAGATTTTTCTGAGCTGACGACCAATACTCCAATAGATAGAAGTAGTAGAATTTTAAGTGATAGGTTTTATGCTTCAATAAACCTATACTTCTGGGTCATTGTTGCTATTTTATTGGGCCAGTAGGCTCAAAGGCAGAACCATGCAGACAAGCCATTTTGCCAATGAAGCTAGAAGTCAGTTTCTGAATAGAAGTAAAGATTTCTTAAAAGCATTTCAAAGTAAAAGTTAGAACTTCTTAATGCACAAAGTGCATGTGAAGTACAGTTTTCAATATTTTACTAAGTTCATTTTTTTCCCCTAGTTCTGGGTTTTAAGAAGTTAGGTCTGGATTTGTGCACATGAACCCCCTGAAGTAGTTCCATGTATTCAAGTTGGTACTATTCAAAGGTACAATTATCTAAAATGTGGTAATTGGTTCTAGTCCAATGGAAATATGCAATGCGAATTCTAATAATGCAGAGGATTCATTATTTACACTAATCAGGACCCAGTTGATATCATTGATATTAAACACAGACAGGCTAGTTAGTTTCATTAACTGATGCCGGTGAAACAATTCAATAAATTCAATTAAATTTTTGAAGGCATTTAAAAATGCTTACATTTTCCCATTTGCCTGCACAAATATTATGAGGGGCTTTATGCCTAGCATTTTTCATGATCGACCTTGCCCAAAAGGAAATGAGGCAAGCCTGATATGACTGATTCTTAATGGATTTGGTCTGGCTCATAGTAATGATGGATTTACTTGGTGAGTAAATCCTTGGCAGGGCATTGCACTGATCTTTAGACACAATCCCTGCCCTCCTACATCCTTACACAATTAATCCAAAGTAGAATGAGGTAAGATTGCCAGGAAGATGCAAAGTGCTACAGAGCAGTTACTATGTGAGACTGAGGAAGGAAAGGCTATTCTAGCCCAGGGAGACCCAGCAAGTCTTCCTGGAGGAGGTAACTAATTGAAATTGAAAAGCTGTAGAGGTATATAGACCAACCATATGGGCAAAGTCATGGAGGCTGGAAGGCAGGGGACATTTGATTGGGTCCTTATTGCTGCTTTTCATTTAAACCTTACATTAAATGCGAATCCCAGCCACATCTCTAGCAAGTAGTCACAAATGAATGAGTGAACAACCATTTAGTAATTGCTTAATGTGTGCAAAGCACTATGCTAAGTCCTGCGGATGCAAAGAGAAAAACAACTTCTCTCAAAGAGCTTACACTTTGATGGGGGACACAACATATAGGGAAGATTTCAGTTACAATTCAGATGCAATGGTCTCATGGTCCTTACGGCCTAGTAGCAAAGCAGATGGTGATGCCATTGCGTAAATTTCCCTGAATGGAATAGGAGGTGGGTGGGATGCCACCTCCATTTTGGAATTAGGCTTTCTAATTTATTGATATTCTTAACATCTTCCTCACATCCAGAACTTGAACTTTGTGATGGTACTAGATTATCAAGACTGTATTTTAGATACTTTCCTTCTGTTAATGAAGTCTAAAATCATGTAATTTTTTTTTTACTTATATCGTAGTCAATTACTATTGAGTTTGCAGTCCACTAAAACCTGCCAGTCCTTTCCTTACCTTAGTACTTGGCCATTTCTCCTGTTGTACACTTCTGCAACTTATTTGTTTACATTTATTCATGTAAAATTAATTGTCTTATTTGTTCTGATCCTACATTCTGTAGAAATCTTGGATCCTGATTCTCCTCTTTGGAGGGTTATCTCTTCCTGCATTTCCTTCAGTGCTGCTATGTGTCATTTGTAAATTTAATGAACTGGTTATATATTGTCTTCTAGTTAGTGATAAAAATGTTGAACACAATAGGGACCAAGCATGGATTCTTGTGGTATTCTACCAATTGGCATTTTTGTTCTATATTGGTCTAGAAGACAATCAGTCAGTTCAGAATTCATAAAGCTAATGCTTTAGTCATATTTGTATTATAGTTAGGTTATATATAATTATATTTAATTTAAGAGATAATTAAGCACATCTTAATTATATACTTCTGTTTACATTTTCCATTTGCCTATGCAAATAGCATGAGGGGCTTTATGCATATCATTTTCATGACTGACCTTGCCCAAAAAGAAATGAGGCTAGTTTGATATGATTGCTTCTTAATGGGTCTAGTATGACTCATATTAATAATGGTTTTATTTGCTAAGTGCTCACAAATAACCCCTTTAATATAATATCTTTTAGATTTTTAATGGAAATTTGGAAATTTGCCACCTTAATGGTGGTTTTGGAGAATATATCTTTTTTCTCTTATTTTTCTAAAAGAAATTAGTATATTAAAAACATTAGTATATTATTTATTTTTCTTTAGTCATTTTGCACCAGAGAAACAGATTCTTTGTCCATTCACCTGGATTTTAAAACGAAAACCTTGTCAATTTTGGACCAGCTTTTGTATTTAGCTAGGTTGGACAGTGGAGACCTTCTGTCACCAGACTTGTAGTTTGGAAGCCTTTACTGTTTTGTAGAATTTCCTAGAACTTGATCTGCACATAGATCTCAAGCCCTAGTACATCAGAGTAAGGCTTCTGTGAAGAGACTGGCACATAGCTACATACTTGTTAATCAGTAACAATTTATTACATACTTACTATGTGCCAGGCACTGTTCTCGGGGCTGGGAGAACAAAAAAAGGCAGAACAACCCCTGCCTTCAAGGAGCTCTAACTCTAATGTAGAAGACAGTATGCAAATAACTAATTACATGCAAGATTAAATACAGAGCGGATGAAGGTAACTCAAAAGGGAGGGCAACTAGGTAGTACAGTGCAGGGCCTAGAGTCAGGAAGACTTATCTTTGTGAGTTCAAATTTGGCCTCAAACATTTTCTAGCTGTGTGATCCCGGGCAATTCACTTAACCCTGTTTGCATCAGCTTCCTTACCAATAAAAAGAGCTGGAGGAGGAAATGGCAAAGCACTCCAGTATCTTTGCCAAGAAAATCCCAAATGGGGTCATGAGGAATCAGAAATGACTGAAACGAGTGAACAACAGCAACAAAATTCAGATTGTTAGATTTATGGAGGAGATTAAGGCTAGAAAAGTAGGACGGGTGCCAAATTATAAAGAGCTTTAAATGCCAAAAAGGGGGTCTTATATTAGACCCTGGAGCTAATATATGGAGTCACTGAATCTGATTGATCAGGTAGACTACATGATCAAGCCTACACTTTAGAAAAATCACCTTGGTAGTTTAGTGGAGAATGGGATGGAGTGGAGGGATACTTGAGGCAGGGAGATCAGTTAGCAGGTGGTTGCAGTGATTTAAGTGAGAGTAGATGAGGACCTGCACTGGGTTGTGGCTGTGTGAAAGGACAGAAGGGGACACACATGAGAGATGTTGGGAAAGTAGAAATGGCAAGGTTAGGTAATGGAGTGGATATGTAGAATGAATGAGACTGAGGGGCCAAAGATGATGCTAAGACTTTGAGATTAGAAGGTGCAATAATAAGAAAATTGGGAAGAGGGGAAGGTTCTGGAGGAAGGATATTGAGTTCTTATCAATTGTTAGTTTGATTTGAATTCTCATGCTTATTAGTTAGGTAAATAAACTTTGTGAGGGCAGGAACCTAATTTTGCATACTTAAAAAAAGTGTAGTTGGCATTTGCTAGGTAAAAAGTAAAGGATGATATTATCCAAATTTGAAATCCAAATAGCAAATATTAAATACCTACTATATACAAGGCATGGTTTTGGCGATGGGGGAGATGCAGAACATAGTAATCAAACATGTAAGAAGCATAACAAAACCTGATCTCTTTCCACAAGAAACTTAGGCCCCAGTAGAGGAGATGACATAGGAACACATAAGTGTAATAGTAGTTAAAAATAAGTGCCAAGGAGAAGTGTTTATAAAATGCTACACAAGAGTCGGGGAAGATTGAGAGACTTGCAGCTGGAGGGGAGAAGAAAGTGCAGAAAGGTATTTTGGTCCTAGATGTGAAAACTTTTCATTGTCAGACTTTGGATTAAACTTTTTTTTATTAATTTGTTTACTTTTAGTTTATAAGATTCAGTTCCACAATCCCTTGAGTTTCAAATTTTATCCCCCTACCCCTCACCGACCATGGTGGAATGCAATCAAGTATAGCATCTGCAAATACTTTCACATTAGACATTAGTATGGTTGTATGGAAGGGTTGTAACCAATGGAATGAACAATGGGAAAGAGGAAACAAAACCAAATATGGAAAAGAGAGTATGTAGTTTGTTTCAGTCTCCATTTAAACTCTGTTCTTTCTAGATCTTTCTCTGAATGTAGACATCTTCTATCCTGAGTCTTTTAGAGTTGTCTTATAGCCTTGCATTGCTGAGAAGAGTCCTGTTTATCAAAGTTGGTCATCACACATATGTTGTATCTGTCATTGTGTACAAATTTTTCCTGGTTCTGCTCTTTTCACTTAGCATCGGTTAGTATAAGCCTCTCCAGGTAAATATGAAGTACATCTGCTCCTCATTTCTTATAGCACAATAGTATTCTCTTAATTTCCAATTTTTTGCCACCGCAAAGAGAGCTGCAATAAATATTTTTGTACATATGGATCTTTGTCCCACTTCTATGATATCCTTGGGATACAGCCCTAGAAGTGTTATTACTGGGTCAAAGAGTATGCAATTATTTATAGCCCTTTGGGCATAGTTCCACATGGCTCTCCAGAATGGTTGAATCAGTTCACAGCTCCACAACAATGAATTAGTATTCCATTTTTTCCGCATCCTCTCCAGCATTTGTCATTTTCCTGTTTTGTCATCTTAGCCAATCTGCCTGGTGAGATATGCTACCTCAGAGTTGTTTTGATTTGCATTTCTCAAATCAATAGTGATTTAAAGCATTTTTCATATGCTTATTGATATCTTTAATTTCTACCTCTGAAAATTGCCTGTTCACATCCTTTGACCATTTATCATTTGGGGAATTACTTGTGTTCTTATGGATTTGACTCAATTTCCCGTATATTTTAGAAATGAGACCTTTATCAGAGACACTGGTTGTAAAAATTCTTTCCCAATTTCACACTTCCCTCTTAATCTTGGCTACATTGGCTTTGTTTGTACAGAAACTTTTCAATTTAATGTAATCAAGATTATCCATTTTGCATTTTATAACGCTCTCTAACTCTTGTTTGGTCATAAAGTCTTCCCTTCTTCATACATGTGACAGGTGAACTATTCCTTCCTTCCCCAGATTGCTTCCAGTATCAGCCTTTATACCTAGATTGTGCATCCATTTATTTAGTATACAGCATTAGATAATGGTCTATGCCCAGTTTCTGGTGTACTATATTCCAGTTTTCCCAGCAGTTTTTGTCAAATAGTGAGTTCTTATCCCCAAAATTGGGGTCTTTGGGTTTATCAAGCAGTATATTACTATAGTCATTGACTACTGAGTCTTTTGTACCCAGTCTATTCCCTTGATCCACTACTCTATTGCTCATCTAGTACGAAGTACTAGTTTTGATGACTGTTGCTTTATAATGCAGATGAAGATCTGGTACAGCTAGGCCACCTTCCCTAGCATTTCTTTTCATTAATCACCTTGATATTCTGGACCTTTTGTTCTTCCAAATGAATTTTGTTACTATTTTTTTCTAACTCTATAAAGTAATTTTTGGTAGATTGGTTAGTATGGCACTAAATATGTAATTTAATTTAGGTGAAATTGTAATTTTTATTATATCAGCTCGACCCAGCCACGAGCAATTGATGTTTTTCCAGTTAGTTAGATTTGTGTGCAAAGTTTTTTGTAGTTGTGTTCATAAAGGTACTGGGTTTGTTTTGGCAGGTAGATTCCCAAATATTTTATAACCAGACTTAGGATTTAGGGAGTTTATTGGGATGTAGTAGGGAGTCAGTGTAAATGTTTCAGCAAGAAAGTGATGTCATCAGAGTTGTGTGTTAGGAAGATTACTCATCCAATTGTGTGAAGGATTGATTAGAGAGGGGATAGACTGGAGGCAGAGAGAGCAGGTGGGAGGCCATTTCAACAGTCCAAGTGAGAGGTGATCGCCCTGACCTTGGGTTGTGGAAAGGAGGGAAACACTTGTCAGATGGCTGCAGATGTATAATTGACTGGACTTGGTGACTGGTTGGATGCGGTGAATGGGGGACAGAAAGGAGTCTAAGATGATGTAGAGGTTTCAAGTCTGGGTATCTGGTAGGAGAATGGTGGGGTCATCAACAGAGAAGTCTAGCAAAGCATAGCTTTCTTTTAAGCATATAAACATATGTATTATCCCATAATCTAGATGAGAAAGTTGTTCTATATTTAATTGTTCAACCCAGATTATTGATGTCATCACTTATGCCAATAAAAGATAGGCCCCTTTGGGCATGCTTAGATAGCTACATGTCTCATAGGAGTTAAAGGAAAGGGTAGTAGAATGAGCAAGTCGAATGTCCTTTTTTCACCTTGAATACATGTCATCCCTTGTGTTGGTCTCAGCCGTCTTCATTTTAGGTTGTAATGTGCCTGACTAGGGACTTCTATATCAATATTTGATGTGATTCCTTGTATGTCATCACTCCACTTAAAAAGATGGATTAAGGAAAAAGATTAGCTTTAATACATGCTGTTTAATGGAAATTCAGGATGCTTTGCACTGCTTAATTTATTACAGGATACATTTATTGAGCTTATTTTATGTTCAAGGCAAAGATTCAGAATGGGATCCAAAAAGGAAAGAACCAGTCCCTGCCTGCAAAGAGCTTACAATCAAATGGTTTGAAGGGGATTACATGAGCATAAATAAATAGAATATGAAGAAGGATGAGTTAAAATGCAAAAAAAAGATTCAAACTGTTTTTGGAAATTTAAGGAGGAGAAGGTTGCTTTTAGTGGAGAGCAGGGCAGGACTAAGGGAGAATTTCATAAAAGAGGTAACATCAGAGCTGGAACTTGGAGGAAGAGAAGAATCTCACACAGTGGCAATGTGAAGGGAGGGTGTTCTGGGCATGGCCCAGGGAGGTCAAGTCAAGAGTAGAGAATGTCTGCTGGTCCAGCTCAGCTGCAGTGCAGATGGCAGGAAGGGGACTAACACTGGGCAGGCACATTACAGTCAGATCTGGGGAAGCTTTAAGTCCCAGCCTGCGGAGTTTTTGTTATAATTCAAAGGCATTAGTTTATACCCCAAAGATTTGTTGTTGTTCAGGCATTCCAGTCATGTTCCACTCTTCATGACCCCATTTTGGGTTTTCTTGGCAAAGACGCTGAAGTGGTTTTACCATTTCCTTCTCCAGCTCATTTTACAGCTGAGGAAACTGAGGCACACAGGGTTAAATGACTTCACCAGGATAACGTAGCTAGTAAGAGTCTGAGGCCAGATTTGAATTCATGAAGATAAGTTTTCATGACTCCACACACTCTATCCACTGCACCATCTAGCTGCCTTTCCCCAAAGGTAGGGGAGTCTTAAAGTTAGACCCACGAAACAAAGGGAAGGATTAAGCAAGGAGACCAATTATAGTTAATCAGCAAGCATTTATTAGCACTTGTCATATGCCAAACAATGTATTAGGGGATGGGAATGTGAAGACAAAAAAGGAACCATCTCTGCCTTCAATGAGCTTACATTTTGTTAGAGAGAAAACATGTAGGAATATACAAAATAAATGCAAGGTATTGGGGGAAAAGGGGATGGTACTTTAGGTGAGAAGCGATCAGGACTTGAACTTGGACTTAGCAGTGTGATTAAAGGAGATGATGAAGGAGATATTCATGAGTTGGAATCCATAGAACAAAGGCTCAGCATCACACCTGCCAGGACTTGGCATTTCCTTTTTCAACTCATTTTACAGATGAGGAAACTGAGGCAAACAGGGTTAAGTGACTTGACCAGGGTCACGCACTCCTTTTCCACTTCATCAGGCATATTTCTGTGTCTTATGAAATGCATACTTAAGAGCCTTTCATTTTCTTTCCTGGGATGACTTTCCCTATAGAATTTCAGTCCATGGAATCTTACCTATTTTTTTCTCTGAACTCTAAAATCTTCTCTCCAAAAATAAAGGATATTTGCCAGACCATGTCTGCCTTTCTTTCCTATCACACCTCCTAAGGCAAGGTCATCACTTCCTCCCCATATTTCTCCATGTTGGTGAAAAGTCATATGTAGCGTAGAGGTTTCATTGTTTCTTCCATCTTTGAAAGAAGAGATTACTGTAAAGACGAATCAGATTATTAACTTCTCTACTTTCTTGGCAGACAAGAGTACCAACAGATGTTGAGATAATTGCATCCCCCATCATAATTATATTATGTGCTTGTGCCAGGCTTATAATCTGTTTGCTGAATTCATCTATTTCTTCTTTCTGTCTAGGTGGTCTAGCCAGGGGTGGGGAACCTGTGGCCTCAAGGCCATACGTGATCCTCTAGGTTCTCAAGTACAGCCCTTTGAATCCAAAGATTTGTTCTGTGAAGCTTGGATTCAATCAAAGGGCTGCGCTTCAGGACCTAGAGAGCCATACTTGGCCTTGATGCTGAAGGTTACACATCCCTGGGACTCCAGCCAATGTAAGGTCTGTGTTAAGGAGATGAGACTGGTAGCAATGTCTATAGAATCAACTGCATGGAGAGAGTGCAGTTAGGAAGGATTGTCAGGAATCTATTGCAGTAATCCAGGCATGTGATATTGAAGAATATATACTATATAGCACATTGTAGCAGTGGAAATTGAGAGGAAGGGGATGAGTTTAAGAAATATTGTGGAAGTAACAATTCCAAATGACTCATGATGAAAAGTGCTGTCCACTTCCAGAGAGAGAACTGGTGACCTCTGAGTACAGATTAAGCTTTTTTTTTTTTGCTTTTTTCCTTTCTTTTCTTTCTCTTTTTTCGCAACATGATTAGTGTAGAAATATGTCTTGAACAAGTTTATATGTGTTATGGGTATCATATTTCTTGTCTGATGGGGGAGGGGTAAAGGGAAGAAGAAAATTTGGAACTGAAAATTAAAAATGAACAAACACCAGAACATTGTGGAAGGAAATTTAAATGAACAGTCATACCCAGTATCTGATTGGATATGAAAGGTGAGGGAAGAGTCAAGGATAACATCGAAATCTGAAACATTGTAGATTAGGTTGCCATTGGCAGAAATAGTTGGCAGTTATAAAATCATTTTTATTTCCCACAGGAATTCTAGCTGAATTTGTCTCCAAGCAGTATTTTTCTTTGAGGCTTTGCTTATAAGGGAAAGGAGGGGAAGGGAAGGTAATAAGCAGTTATATGGCACCTACTTTGTGCCAATTCCTATGCTAAGCATTTATAAATATTATCTATTTTGATCCTCATAGCAACCATGTTATCTCCTTTTTACAGTTGAGGAAACTGAGGCAAGCAGAGTTTAAGTGACCAGGGTTCACATAGCTAGTAAGTGTCTGAGGGCAGATATGGATTCAGGGCTGATTCCTGGTCCAGCACTCTGTCCATTGTGTTACTTAGCTGATTTTTATAGCTGTTTTGGAGTCATTCTGTTCTTTGAGCTTGTATCTTGGGCATCTCTGTCATCATAAGAGCTCTTTAAGGAGGGATTCTGTATTTTTGTTTCTTTGCTCATTCTTCTATCCTTATTTCTTGACTCTGGACTTTGTTAGGACAAGGCTCTGCACACTTAGGGAGAGAATGGCCCTCTTGGGTCATACTCTTGCTTTACCTAGGTATTGAGTGCTGTGTGATTTAAAGATCTCCATAATAATTCAGGCTGGGTACTTGCAAGCTTTCATGGGGCCGGAGTGGTCTGAACTGGGCAAAGACTGATTGTTGCCTTCCTGGTCTAAGTTTTGCAAGCTCTGGATCCCAGCTTGTGTCTAAGCAACACAATGGTCAACTTGCTCCTGGTTAGAGGTATAGTAGACTATGGCTGGTGCCAGCTATCACTATCTAGCTAGAGGAACCTGTAAGTCCAAACAAGGAAGCTGTGGACTCCCTTTGGGTCTGAGCTCTGGCTATTTTGCTACAGACTTCAGACAGTGTTGGGAGCTAGATCTGAGACTCCACTCTGTTCCTAGAGTCAGAGTCACATAGTTATTGCTTCTGTCTTGTACATGTTCCTGGCCCAGGTCTAGCACCCCTGTGTATAAATCTCCTCTCACACTATACCAGCCTCAGGGGATGAGTGACAGAGTGGCCAGTTGGCATCTGCATCCAAGCCCTCTGTGCCAGATCGTGACTCTTCTTGCCCTAGTACGCAGCATAGGCCCTCCTTCAAGCCTCACACTAAATGAGAGGAGGAAACCAAAGTGGAAATGATCTATTAAAAATAAGTACCTGAAACTCCTGAGAGATGATCACTCTGCATGGGACTAAGAGGAATGAATGAAATGACCAAGGAAAGGGGTGTAGAGAGAAGGGAGGAGAGACAAAGACATGACCTTGGGAATGTGGTAAAGAGTACTACTTAATTCGTGTTAGTTCTGTTAAATTGAATTGAACAGGGGCAGCTGGATGGTGCAGTGGATAGAGCATTGGCCCTGGAGTCAGGAGGACCTGAGTTCAAATTTGGCCTCAGACACTTACTAGCTGTGTGACCCTGGGCAAGTAATTTAATCCTGATTACCTAAAAATTAATGAATTGAATTGAATATGCTTTTAGGGGTCAGTAAGAAGATGATGAAGTAGGAAAAGAAACAAAAATGACACAGTTGTAGAGCTTACTTGGGAGAGTCATAAATATTTGTTATGCGTGTGATATCTCTGGAAAACAAATGAGAAATTATCTAGGATGGAGGGGTGCTTAATTTTGTCAAATGATACAGAAAGGACAAAGAGTAACAGGACAAAAAGTAAGCTGTTGGCTTAGGTATTTGATTAATCCAAAAAAACACTGATGAAACAATTCCTTTTTGCCACAATGCCTAACACTGCTAGGTCATGGAGTGCAGAGGCAAAAACAAAACAAAACAAAACACTGCCCCCCCAAACAATAGTTCCTGCCTTTAAGAGGCTCATAGCAAGTCAGCAAACATTTATTGAGTTCTTGCTATGGTACCAGGTCCTGTGCTCAGCTGACAAAGAAATGAGAAAAACAGACTCTGGTCTTAAGGACCTCAAAGTCTAAAGAGCAGAAAAGAGGAGGGGGGAGGGGAGAGGAGGGAAGACAGGAGAGGAGTTGTCCAACTGGAACTGGCCAGTCTGGTCCCCGGTGGCAGCTGTGAGTACACACAAGTTCTTGTTTGCCCTTCATTCTTGAAGAAGACCATGACATCAGGGAGGTGATGCTATGACTTGCAAGTGAATTGGATTTAAGCGAGGCAGGGCTGTGCAAAGTCACCAGCCTCACTTTCTTCTCCAGAGACATCTGGGTCCAGTGACCAGATCTAAATCAGTATCGCTGGAGCTGGCCAAGGATGCAGTAAAAGACCTTGGCATTTTAAGCTAAGATCTTTCCCAGGTCTCAGTTTGATGGAGGCAATCCATAGGATTTTAGCTGAGCCTTGAAAGAAGTGAGAAGGCAGAGAAGAGGGAGTAAAGCCAGTGAAAATGCATGGAATAGGGTGCAGGGGTTGGGAATCTGTGGCCTTGAAGCCACATATGGCCCTCTAGGTCCTCAAGTATGGCCCCTTCACTGAATACAAACTTCACAGAACAAATCCCCCATTAATATAAAGATCTATAAAACTTGGACACAGAGGAAAGGCCACACCCAAGGACCCAGAAGGGCATGTATGGCCTCAGGGTTCCAGGTTCCCCACTCCTGGAACAGGAAAAGGGAAGGTGGTATTGTTCTAGGAATGGCAAAGAGACCAGTGCTAATAGATTGAGTATATGGAAGGAGGAATACAATTTATTTCTAACAACTTTAGCATTTCATTCAATAATTAATGTGGGCAATAGTACTAGGTATCTGTAGGCTTCACCAGCCTGCCAGTGGGGCTTATTGCACAGCATAAGTTTAAGAACCTTACTCTGGAATTACTGGTGGAGGGATTTTCCTCACTGGGTCCCTCTCACCACCAACCCCCCCCCCCCAACTCCATAAAAACAATCACTGATTTTGGCAAATACAAAAGAAAATCCCAAGCCATTAGGAAGCAGGGGGACAGAACTGGTGATAGTATCCTTAGCTACCATTCAAACTGTGTTTTCTTTGTTTGCATCCAACAGGGAGGTACCTACTTCCTAACACCATTGCAGAACAGTCATGGCTGGCAGCTGCAGAGACCTCCAACCTCATCCGGATGCGAAGCCAGGCTCTTGGTCAGTCAGCTCCTTCCCTCACAGCTAGCATGGTGAGTGAAATGCAGACTTCATTCAAGCCTGAAAGAAAGGACATGGATCCTATGCTACAAGATGTTTGAATTTCAGGGGCAGTGTGTGTGTGTGTATGTGAAATACATAGCCATGACATACATAATTACAGGTTCTTGCATCCTGTCTGTCCTTTGGTTTGTGCATCATGTTTAACCTGGGCAGTAGGAATTAAATTATTAAATAAATTATAAATTAAATTATCGATAACTTAAATGATTAATAACTGCCTGTTAGAAATGAGTAATGCATCCAGGTGTGGAGACCTGCACTTTCAATTACCTGGTATTTGTTTCCATGTTGAATGTCCTTGAGAATATTTCCCATGACTTCCTCTTCCCAGTTAACTTTCCTCTTTCTCTACTCTTTACTCTATTCTTTACCAGGTAGTGACAAAAATCTGCCAATAAAATGGGACAGAAGGAAAAGATCTCATTGAAAAACAATATACATATCAAACCACATTTCCCATTTAGAGTTATCTCCTGGGCCCCACTTTTTGGTTTCAGGTTTTACACTCTCGTGTAAAAAAGAGACTATTAAATGGCTTTTGCCTGTAGAGTTTAGAGTTGTTATCTAATGGACCCCTCTTCTATTAGGCTCCTGAATTTATACGCTTGTGCAACAAAAAAAGGCTATAAAATGGATTTTGTATTTAATTTCTATTAAATGTGGGTAATGGGGATTTGTGTGGCCATGGCAACATCTGCCACGGGAAGATGGGTCTCCAACTCTGTCATGAACAATATTTAAGGCATACATAAATCTATGCAGGTTTTATCTGGAGTTTTTTGCATTGGGAGTTATAATACATACATGCATACATGCATACATACATACATACTATATGTATATTTGGTGGTGGGAGTTAAATTTTGTTAAATGATGAAAACTAGTCATGTTTGTACAGATCTATAGGGTTTGGGAGGTACTGTTCTCACAATAACACTGTGAAATATATGGTGTCTCTGTTTCACAGGTGAGGAAACTGAGGGTCTGAGAGGCTGAGTTACTTACCTGTGGATATTCAATGTCTGAAACAAGATTCAAATCCCCAGACTCCTGACTAAAAGCTTGCCCACACTGCCTCGTCACTTAAGTAGACCTGGTGTCTAATCTTGGCCATGGGTTCTTGGGCTATTCACCTAATTTCATGGTGACCCGGTTTTCCTGTAAAGCAAGGATGGTGTCCTCGGTTTTTTCATCTGTTAAATGAGGGAGCTAGACTCGATTTTCTTTACATTCCATTCCAGCTTTAAGTCTATGATTCTATGAGCCGTTCCTAATATCTAAGGGCCCTTTTAGCTCTAATCTATAATGGATTGATTTCTTAAGCAATTTTTGTTCTCAACTGTCCCCAAATACGTTTTTGTTGGTTGAGTGCTCTTCTCAAGACATTTTTTTGTGTGCAGAATGAGGCTGCCATTTGTAAGTCTGATCTATCTTTTTTTTTGGTAAATGTAAAGTTTACACCTAATTATGTTTTCGGTCTCTGGTAGCAACAAGTCAAATTCACCTTTTTTTCTCTTCTAAGAAAATGTATTAAACCTTAAGTTAGAGCTGTGCCTATACCACTTGAGAATTTTAAGTCTTTTCAGCTAGTAACATTTTCAGAAAAAGAATGATTTCTTAAAAACTGCGGTATTGCTCCTGCATCCTTCCATAGTAACAATAATTGGTTTTACTTGGCAATGATAACTCTGACAGTGCTGGTCAGAGCAAGAAAGTCACAGGAAGGATAATGATATCTGAGGTAAAGTATCCAGACATAGGAAACACTTATTCTCTGCTGAAGTTCCTGTTTGATGTTGAGCTAAGATTTTTGCAAACAGGACCAGAGAGATCTTGAGAAACATTGTTAGCAAACAAATGAGGAGTTGCAGAAAATGTGTGGTAGTTCACTTTCCATTTCCTGCTCAGAAATTCTCATTAGTTTATCTACTGCCAATGTTTAAATTGGAGATGTTTGCATAAAGGAAAGTCATCAAAAATACTGAAGTGATTTAGTATCTAATTAAATTTGACTTAGGTATAAGTGCCTAGTATGTGAAAGGAATTCTGCTAGGGATAAAAACAAACCTGTGGAAGTCTGTCCTCAAGGAACTTCCATTTCACTGCAGATGGTAGTATATATTGTATAGCATATTGCCTAAACCAAAGCTTTGTTATCTTCCCCCAGCATTATAGATGTCACATTGACATCTTTGGATTTTAAACATGCTTTAAGATGTATTTTTTCCTTTGGTTTTTATTTCTTATGTTTAAAGCATGTTGCAAACTTCAAAGTATTATTTTCTTTTCATTTTTATTTCTTACGTGTAAAACACACTGCAAACTTTAAAGAGCTATTTTCTTTTTGTTTTTATTTCTGATGTCTAAAGCACATGCAAGCTGTAAAGTGCTATGTAGGTTATGATTATTGTTATTTACATCTCAGTTTCTTGTGTTAAATGAAGGTAGGATGTCATAAACTTTTTAGTGGGTACTTTTTAGTATTTGGAGGTCAAATTTATTAATTATCCAACTCTTGCCTCCCCTTCCCTCACCCCCTGTCCCACCTCCATTGATGCATGTATTGTAATCTTAGGAAAATATTGGTGAGCTGTTTTGTTTCAGTGCTGCAGAATAGCAGCAGGAGAGCATGGTTCCTCCTGGTGCCCCTCTTGTCTTCCTTTCCCCATTATTCAGTTCTCATCTCAGGCCAGGTATCTCTGCCACACACAGCACATGCAATCATAGTGCTAAATGTCTTGTCATAGATTTTTATGTGCCAACTTTTAGCACAAACAGTCTTAAGAGTACATAGTGGGGAAAGGTCATATATTTGATTCTTCTCTCTTTATGGAGAATAGAATAGGGTATGGAAAGTAAAGAGAAAAAGTATAGAAAATATATTTTTAAAAGTATAGAAATGATTACAGGCCATTTTAACAAGGCAATGTCGGTAAAGAAGCAGGAGCTTTGAACTCCTGGAGAATGGTGTGGAAGGGTAGATGTTGCCCAGCATGGGAAGTTTTGTATATTGTCTGTCTCTCTTTTATTTATGGGGAAACTGACCAAATTCTCAAGTTGTGAAACTGATTGTTCTTCTCTGTGCTCTAATGGATGACCTATTGAGTTTCTTCACCTCACCCTTGTGTGATCTTGTGACTTCATTGTGAATTCCGTGATGTGCTTTGAAAGTCCACAGGATTAAACAGTTTTGATTGGCCTTTGGAATTCTGAAATGAAGCGCATCCTGTTTATCTTGGCTAAGATTACAGAAAAGTAAAAGCAGCCATGTAGTCGCCTCTGTTGCCATTGTAGAACACTTGTAAATATCCCATGTGAGAGAATTTGGTCATTTTCATTACAAAAGCAAACTGAGTTTTGGTATTTTCTGGCTACCTGGGAAAATAATGAAAGTAAGTGAGATAGTATGCGTTTTTAAGTGTGACTAGACAGGATACAGTACAGGAGGACTTCCTAAGCCGTGTCCTGCCTTGAACAATATGGCAGGCTCTGATGCCAATGTGCAGGAAATTCATATGTGTCTCTGACCTTTACTTGAGCGGATGCCAGTGAGATATAAATGAGGTTATTTATGTTTTGGCAGGTACAGCCTTTAGTAAAAGTGTTGTCTGTGGTTCTTTTAATGTCACAGACAGATTAAGCATTGCTAACTACTCTCTTGGTTAGGAAATGAATTCTTAGCCCAAAGTAGTTCATTTTCCTTGGCTCCACTACATGTGGCTGTGCTGCCTGAACCAGGCGTGCCGGGTGCTTCAAATAATTGGCTTGGTGCCACTTCTTCCCGATAGCCAGAGAATGGGCAGAGTACATGCTTAGTGAGTGTCTGCTGCTGGGGTGCCAGCCAGGAGTGCTGATGAGGTGTCACATGGATACTCCATATACATTAATCTAGAGAAGGGAAAAAGTCTTCTCCCATTTGCTTCTTCCATCTTTCTGTTCCTCCCTACACATGGGTAGTTTATCAAAGAAGCTGCTGTCATCAAAAACAGATGGATTTATACAGATGCTTCTCTTTGGCAAGGAGACAGGAATTCAGGAGGCAGAAACATGGTAACTTATCAGTCTGTAGGAAAATATGAGGGCAGTAAGCCTTGCTGACTAGAATTTGATAATGGAGCATGTAGTGGTCATAAGAAATGCCAACTTGGGTGATATTTAGCAGTAATGGATGAATGTCATCACACAGAAAGGAAAGAATTTCAAGGACTCATTCTCTCTGGTTAATTTTTCTTTGTTTTATTTCCTTCATCCTTCATTTCCTTCACTTCCCATCCTTGCACCCTTTATATATAGCACTCCAGTTCCCTCGTGTCTCTGTCTCTGTCTCTGTCACTCTCTGTCTCTGTCCCTGTCCCCTCCTCTCTCCCTCTGTCTCAAGCATAGGTTTTAAGTTGTCTAGTTTCTGTTGAACCTGTGGCTCAATTTTATATGTTCAAGTTAGTCAGCCCTCTCAGACAATACATAAACAATTAATTAGACACCTACTATGTGCCAGGCACTGGAAATACAAAAACAGGCAAAAGACAGTCTCTGTGCTATGAGACACGCATAGAAACAGACGTAGCAAATATAAATTAGAAATGGGGAGGGGAGGAAAACAAGCATATGCTGAATATCTGCCATGGGCCAGGCATTCATTTGATTCTGGGAACAGACCTGGGATGTAGGTTCTGATATGATCCTCATCTTGTATCTGAGGAAACTGATGCATACAGCACAGCTTATAAGAGTAGGGGCCAAATTTAAATTCGGGTCTTTCTGGCTTCAGGCTTCATGCTCCATCCAACAGGTCTCCTTCTTCACCTTGGAAAATCAAGCTCCAGACCGGGCCAGGTTTGAATTCAGTTTAACTTGGTTCATTTCAACAAGCATCTAAGTGCCCAGTACGTAGGAGGTTATAGCCAGCATTTATATAGAATTTTATGGTTTGCAAGTATTTTAAAAATATTATCTCTTGATCTTCACAGCAATCCTGGGAAGTAAATGTGCTGTTGTGGAGGCAGATGGGTTAGGTGACTTTGCCTAGCATCAAACGACTAGTAAGTGGTGGAAGCAGGACTCAGTGGGGGGTCACCCTGTCTGCAGATCGTGCATTCTCTCTGCTTTGCTGTCAAGGTATGCTAGAGGGGGACACAAAGGTCTTCCCTGCCCCTCCAAAAAAACAGAGAAAGGAAGAGAAAAAGGAACAGATCTTGCTCTCAGAGGGCTTACGTTCTATTGACTGGGAAGGGTCAGGCTGTATGAAACATGTACCCAGGTGAATACCAAACCCATGGCAAGTCAATGGAAAATGATTTTTGGGAGGAGCACAACAGTTGGAGGGAATCAGGGAGGGACTCCTGATGACCATAAAGTGCATCTATTGTTTGGTCAATAAGTAGAATTGGGAGGAAGGATGTTTGCTAGAAATCAGCAGCCTAGTTTGGGGGAATGATATGGGGGAGTGGGAGGAGGATTAAGGAGAAGGTTTGGACAAAAAAGGAAATATATGTATTATAATGTATATTAATATGATGTAACATAGCAATATAATATAACATAATATAACACAACACAATATGATATAATATAGGACATGACATGACAATATAATATGATATGATATGATATAATATAAAATAAGCATTTGAGGTAGTTCAGCATTTTTGTACTTAGTGTAAAATAAAGATGAGTTATCTGTTCATTTCTTTCTTCCCCACATTTCCTGACCTGTTTATGGTATGATGATTTTGGAAGAAATTTCTCCTAAATAGACTTGTTTTCTCCTCCCCTCCTTTGTTTCCAAGTATGAATGTCACCTTTAAGCTTGACACGTATGAGGTTTTATTAAAAAACCAAAGCTTTTTCCTTATATTTGTGTTCCTAGTGCTTAGCCCAATGTCTTTTATATTGTTAAACACTTAACAAATACTTTAATCTTAGTGGCATAATAATAAAAATAGCTAGTGTATGCATATACATACATATACATATGTGTATGTGTAAATGAATGTGTGCATGTGTATGTATGTCTATGTGTATATGTACATATCCATCTCTGTCTATCTTTCTATCTCATTAGGGTTTGTAAAACATTTTATAGACGCTGCCCAATTTGATATTCACAGCAATTTATCTTGGGAACCTAACAGCTATTATTACTTATTGTTATTGTTATTATTATTATTATTATTATTTTACATATGATGTAACAGAAGCAGATAGAGGTAAAGTGATTTGCCCAAGGTCACCCGTATAGGAAGTATCTGAGATAAGGTTTAAAGTCAGAACTTCCTAAGTCCAGGTCTAAGGTCCCATCCCCAGCACTACTGAGCTGGTAAAAGTTTTGCAGTTTTCTTTATTCGGTTTCTTTAAAAAATATTATTCACTTCTTCTAATTGAAATGATTGTATTTTCTTTAAAACTAGAGATGATGGAACTAAAACTCTTACAACAGTAATAGTACATTCAAAGAGCCTAAATGAATATTTGTGTGTGTGTGTGTGTAAAACAATCTTTTATAAGTTAGGAATAGATAATACACTATAAAAATGTCTTTTTCTTACATAATACTTTAAAAATATGACATTTTGACAACATTTTTATATATGTGTTACTTAACATTATACTAATAAATCATTATCTCTCAGAAGAAAAATCTGGCATGAGACCTAATTAACGTACTCTGAGATTTTGTCTTTTAAACCTTAGTGTAGGAACTCTTTTAGTGCATTTCAATAAATTGTTTTGGGATAACTTGTTCACATAAAGCTATAAATTGACATTCATTGGTAGAGAGAGACTCAGCACTGCTTTCCTTCTCTTTTTAAATCATTTAACTGACAACTAATTGTTTTAATAAGCACAATATTGACCCCTTCATGGTGATCCATCACCTATCCATCAGGAGTTGTGTGCACACTTCATTACTGGGCTTCTAAATTCAATGCTGGTCACTGAGGCCTTGCAGTCTAACATGTTTTCCTTGATATTATTGTTGCCATCATGCATAATGTTAATGGCATATAAAATATTCCCAGCCCATTAATAGGCCTCAGGTGGAACCCTTTAAAGGAAGCTTGCTTAGGGGAGGTTTGCTTGTTGGAAGGCTTTCATACCTTTTGTTAATTTTTGGTTAGGCACTGAGTCAGGAGGGTTATGATTCCCTCTGACTCTAAAAAAGCTACATATACTCTGAGGTTAGCATTTTGCTTTGTGGCTCACTCATTGGAAGAGTGTTCTTGTGATTTGTTCAGATGAGACTCTGGATAGCCGTTAAGGAGCCCCCTTAGCTTTGAAAAACCCAGATGCTGGTGCTTCTCTCTTTGGTAACTATGTATGTATTGTCTTGGTCTGAGAGTTGGATCTGTCTGTTGATCTGTGCTAATTTCTCAAACAGAAGCCCTGTCTGTTGGTCTTTATTTCTCTGCTTGTATTTTCTCTATTTTGATTTTCTCTGAAGTTCAGGGTGTTGTTTTTTTCCCATGAACTGATGAATGTAATAAAAAAGATTATTGACCTGTTAAACAGCTCTCTTTCCTAGTAAAGCAGATCTAAGAACTTGTGCTTGCAGCCATCTGGGGTATGCCAGTGTGGTTGCTGCTACATCAGGTCAGTTGTTTTCCAGGTTCAGATTACTTTGATCTTCATCAGTCCTTGCAAGTCATTTAAGATTTCTTTAGATGTACTGTATTCACCATTACCCATGCAAACTAACATTCCCTCACATTTATATCCTACAGTTTCGTCAGCCATTCCCAGATTTTGTTTCTAAATTCCCATTTTGTTTCTAACTTTTGCTACAACATAAGTCCTATTGTAAATATTTCTGTATATGCAGGTCTCTGTATTCTGTCTTTGATATAGACTAATATTTTAATAATTATTTACCTAAGAGATTTTGACCTTAACTTTATCAGCATAATTTTGGTAACTGTTTCAGTACTTTTCTGTTTCTTCTCCCTCCCTTCCATGCCCCCAGCCCACCTTTTTTTTTAAGTATTTTTATTTCTTTGGAGGATTGCAATAAGAGACAGTCTACTCTAGTATGAGGAACATATGATACCCTCCTTTTAATTCCCCTGGAGAGATGAAGGTAAAAAGCATCCTTTCTATGTAAGTGAGCTTATTTTAGGAATGTATTTTCAGGTGAATATGAAGTCACTGGCTACTGATAAAAGTCAGTCATGTAGCCATTTGTTTTTTGCAGTTTTAACAGGTGAGGCTATTAAAGGTATGTCAGAGCAGATAGATGGTGAAGCACGGAGTTAGTAGACATCTTCTAGGACTTCAGGGCTCAAAGGGAGCCTGGAGATCTTCAAGTTCAGTCTCCTTATTTTATAAATGTAGAAACTGAGCCCCATCAAAGTGATTTGACTTGCTCAGATTTTGATGTTGTTTTAGTCATTTTTAGCTGTGTCCAACTTTCTGTGACCCCATTTGGGGGTTTTCTTGGCAAAGATACTGGAGTGGTTTGCCATTTCCTTCTCCAGCTTATTTTACAGATGAGGAAACTGGGGCAAACAGGGTTAAGTGACTTGCCCAGGGTCACACAGCTAGCAAGTGTCTGAGGTCAGATTTGAACTTCCTGACTCTAGGTCCAGCATTCTATCTACTGTGCCATCTAGCTACTCAGAGTTACATACCTAGTGAATGGAGAGTGTAATTCAAATCCAGGTTGTCCAACTCCTAATCAAGTGCTCTGTTTACTACTCCATATTAATCCAATTTTCACCAATTTCATGACTGAAATGGGATAATTATAAAAACAAACAAACAACACAAAGCAACACCTTTTCCATGCCTTTCTTTCCTGGGCTAAAATTTTTATTAATCATCTATTGTTCAGAAAAGATTCATGGAAATAAATAATAGAATTACTTGAAAACCATGAAACATAAGAGAAGCTTTGAAATACACCCAGATGCACAAAATTTTAAGTTGAAATTCTCAGTTCCTAAATAAAACTGTGTGACAGGACCTTTTCCAGACCACCACTCTTAATAACCATCCTTGCCATGTTCCCTGGCAACATGCCCTCCAAAGTGGTTGCCAAAAGATTGGGGGCACCTTGCAAAGCCCATTGTATGCCCTCGGTTCCTTCCTCCTTGCAGACCAATTAAGTAGAATAAAGAATTGCTGATGCTGAGATAAGTATTGATCCCATGATAAACTGTCAGATACAGAGCACACGTATGAGAACTGAAAAACATTGACTTGAAATATATTAAGGATCGGCTATAAAACGGGCAGTCCTATTTATTTTTATTTTGGTGCATTTTACTCAAATGGTTCATAGTCTTAAAAAATTTTAGAGCTTCCTGTGCCCTAATTTTCCAAACTTGTAAAATCATTAAAGCAAAGCTGGAAAGAACAACTCTTAAACATTCATGCTGACGATTTTATAGTAATTTACCAGCTTTCATTATTAGACGGATATTCTGATTCTTCATATTTATAGAAGTTGCTACTTAATGATATTACTGTTACTGCAGTCAGTGTGCCTAGAAATATGTTCTTGTCTGCTAAAGAGGATCAGTGATAAGGTTCATAAAAAGGCTCATGGGATCATAGATTGAAAGCCAGAAGGGACCTCAGAGGGCCATGGAGACCACTTTACAGATAAAGAAACTTAGGGGGTGGCTAGGTGGTGCAGCGAATAGAGCACTGACCCTGGAGTCAGGAGGACTTGAGTTCAAATCCGGCCTCAGACACTTAACGCTTACTGCCATGTGACCTTGGGCAAGTCACTTAACCCCAATTGCCCTGCCTTCCCCCCTCCAAAAAAGCAGAAGAAGAAGAAGAAAGAAGAAGAAGAAAACAACAATAACAACCATCCTGTAGGAGAGGGTCATTGGGAAAGTCTTCATGGAAGAGTTGGGCCTTGAAAGATGTCTAGGATATCAAGAAGCTATATCGAGAGGTAGATGGAGGGCGTGCTAGAAAAAGCACAGTGACAATAATAGTGTCATTGACTGAAAACTTCTAGAAGGGACCTCAGAAGGCTTCTTAGTCTTTTTTATTTTTAAATGAAATGGAGCCCCTTTGGTAAGCTGGGGATACCTATGGACTTTTTATCAGAATTGTGCTTCTAGGTGTATAAAATAGAACATGTAGGGTTATAAAGGAGGGCAAGTCTAGTGAAATGCAGTTATTAAAATATTTTTTAAAGTAAGTTCATGGACTCCAGGTTAAGAACCCCTGCTTTTAGATAGATTCCTCTCTCGTTTTTTCGACAGGAGAGCTGATGCCTAGAGAGGGAATGCCCTTTGCCCAAAGTTACTGCCTGAGTCAGGAGTGTAGCTAGGACTGAAAGCCAGGCCTCCTTGACTCCCAGGGCTGGTGTTCTTTGCTTTCTACCATACTAGTATTTGAAACAACTAGATAGTTCAATGGAACTATCAGTCACTGGGACTGACGTTTGGAAAACCTGAGCCGAAATCTGGCCTGTCAGGCACTTTGCTATCTGTGTGACCTTGGAGAAGTCACATAACCTCCGCTTGCTGCCTCCATCTCCACATCTGTAAAATGGGTGTAAAAATAGCACCTACTTCCTAGGGTTTTTGTGAGCTTTAAGTGAAATAATATTTATAAAGTGGTTAACATAGTGTCTGGCACATAAGCATTATATAAATACTATTATTATTAGCTATCCTGTCCAATGAGAATATCAGTAGCCTTTGGATCATAGGAAGAGGTGTCAGGAGACTTGATTGAATGAAATGATACATTGGACATCTCTTGATTGATGTTTATCTTTACAATAGTGTACTGCTCTTGACGCAGAGGAAAGGGAACTCAGTTCCAGGAATGTTGAGTACCAATTTGATGAGGACTCCTTGCTTCAATTCTAGTCTTAGAAGAGCAGCAGTCCATATTAGTAAGAAGAATTTAATATCCTCAGATGGATGAGGAGACCAAAACCATCCAGTTGAGGGTTTCTGGTCACTGAGTACATTCTGATTGATAATGGAAGTTGGGAAACCTGGAGAAAATCACCAGAAAATCACCAGAAGCACCTGGGTCCTGAGGATATTCTCAGCTTTTTTTTTTTTGATTCAAAATCATCATGTGGTTGTTTTCATAGAGAGAATGATAGGACGTTAATAATTCCCTACTGGATCCTGATGTTTTTCCATATGGCTTAGGTCCAGTGAATCTTCAGAAAAATGAATGATGAGGCTAGGTGGAAATACTCAGCTCAGGTATTTTGTGACATCATAAATCTTCCCTGCTACTGTTAAGGAAAAAGCTGTGGTGGTTTAATATGAAAGTGTACCAGCCTTAGTCATCTTGTGTTGAAGTCCAACAGCAAAGTAAGGATATGATGGAAGACATTTTCAGGAATTTGGAAATGATTTTACTTAACAACGTGTAGCAAGAGCAATTCCTGCTTATTTTCTGGGTATAGAATCAGAGGAGTGAAATCTTTTTTTTTCTTTTTTTTGAAATCTTTGTTTAAGAAAATAATTTACTCTGTTGATTCTGGACTGTGTCCATGACAGATCCTTTCCCCACCCCATATGGCCTTTTTGGTGATGCTGTGGATTCCCTTAGTCTCTAAACCTCTGGCACATCTGTTGTTTATTTTTAAATGATTTTTCTCTTTTTTTTGGCTGACCTCAATAGTCCACTATATCCAATATTTCCCGTTTCCTTTGGTTTTAACTGTCTGCATCTTCTGGATGCTAGGCCGAGATACCTTTTCACCAACACTTATTAGTTGATGTGGTAAATGAGGAAATCTACTTCTGAAGTTATATTCTGACATAGACAAAAACCAGTCTCTTGGTACTCATTGTGGATTTATCACAGGCACTACTGGATGAGTAAGAAAGAATCAAGGACAGTTGTGGAAAAAGGATGAAACCCATCTATGTTAAATTCCCTTTTATAAAGGGCAGTTGGTTAGAATCTAGCCTGCTGCATAATCCTAACCACAAAACTAAATTTCTGTAAGATTATACTTGTGTTTTTCTTCTCTTTCTTTGCTTTCCTTAGGAGAGGGATGGGGTCTGGACCTGCAAATTGGCACCTCATATTCAACAAAAACTGTACAGCTATGTAGAGCAGTGGACAGAGCACTGGGACTGGAGTTGGGAAGATTCATCTTCCTGAGTTCAAATCTGGCCTCAGACACTTACTAGCTGTGTGATCCTGAGCAAGTCACTTAACCCTGTTTGCCTCAGTTTCCTCATCTATAAAATAAGTTGGGGAAGGAAATGGCAAATCCCTCCAGTATCTTTGCCAAGAAAATCCCATATGGGGACCATGAAGAGTCAGACATGACTGAAAAATGACTGAATAACAACTGCATCGAATAGCCTTGGAGCAGGGTCTCGCCTCACAATGAGGGCTACTTCTTTTGTCCTTTTGGCTTAATCCTTTGCCCTTTTGAGTCCTGAGCACCCTTTGGGTGCCATTGATTCCCACAGGTCTCTTCCCTCAGTGTATTGTTCATAGAATATCATTGAAGGAAAGGAGAGGAAGCATTCTTTTAGCTGGGCAAAGGTAGCTGTTGCAGCTGTCTCTCCTGTCATGTCTTCTTTTTTATGGATCCTTGGTGCAGTCAGGGGAACATAGTCAAGCACATGTAATAGAAACGAGGTATTTGTATTCTCTCTCCTTTCTCAGGCTCATTGATTAAAGGAAAGTGGAGCAGACGCAGCTTTCCCTGGGTTTACCAGTGCCCTTGTAATTCAGATCCAAAGCATCCTGCAGTCCTCATTACCTCCTGCCTCCGCCTCCAGAACTGCAGCAGCTATCAGTTTGCAACAAGTCTGAACAGGAGAAAAATCTCAAAGCACAGGAATGGTGTCTCTTATCACACTACTAGATGTTCTTCTGATAGAGAGGCGGGGGATAATCATGACTCCTTGGGGTGTGGGCTGGTAGCGGGAATAACACCTTTGTAAAATGGAGGGCTGGATTTGGTAGCTTCTGAGGGCTCTTCTCACTCTATCATAGGCAGTTGAAGAATTTCTTCTGCCAGCCTCCCTTTTGGAATTATTTCTCTCAGCCCCGCCATAACATCAGTTAAGCAGGCAGCACTTTCCCAGACTAAATACCATTATTTAGTATTTCAAGGATCCATGATTTCATTAGAAGTGCATGTACTCATTCCCCCAGTAAAGTCTGCAGCTCTTTTGTAGATCTTCTTCTTTTGTAGATCTTCTTCACCGTATTATGATCAGAAAAAAAATCACCTAATGTCAACTACCTGCAGTTTAACTAAGCCTACTTTGGATAACCCACTAGAGTTGTCCTGGTGTAGCATTTGAGAGTTCAGGGTCACCTCCACACTATGATGAGGCATTAAATTAGTACTTTAATGGGTTACATATTACATTTACCTTATAATAAATAAAAGATGATTTGTTTCATTATATACTTAAATTACAGACAGGGTTGCTATGCTGAATTTTGCATTTAACTCGAAATGACTGAACTATAAAATGACATGAATTTGTGTAAATCCCTGAAGGAGCAGAAATGGGCCATATTTATTATTCTTTTTTTTTTGCGCAAGATTTAACGTCTTATGTAGAGTACCTTACAGCTAATTTTCAACTCACAGTTTTATTGCTTCTGAACTGTAATTATTTTTTTTCCGGAATGATGGATGCACTCTGCTCTGTTTATTGGTACTCAGTTAAGTGTGTTCATTTCTTTTCCTATTTGTTTGCATAAATATGACTTGATCACCTTTTGTGGGTCCCAGGCTCATGTGGTAGTAAGATTTGCGTGAAAAATAACGCAAAGTCATGATCACTTTCAATCTGCTTCCTTCCATTTGCTCCTCACTTCTCTGATTAGGCAGGCATAAACCAAATCCCAACAGATTTGAGCAGGCATTCTGTTTTCTGTTCTTATCCTGGCAAACATCCATCAGTTATACAAGTACAAGGGATAGAAGGCTCTGGATTGGACTTTACCTAATGCTTTTAGACTCCTGTAGAGAAGCTGCTGGTGCTGGGTAATCTCTGTCTTCCTTTGGCATGTTTCTACCCTTTGGTTATAATGGAATATAGATAATTGTCCCCAAATTCCTGCTGTTTTAGAGTCCAGGGACCATCACTGAGTTATAAGGAAAGTATGGAGTGCTTTTGTTGGGCGCAGTCTCAGGTGTGTCACTGGAGGGAGTATCTCGGGTTTTACAAAGTCCCCTTTCCCCTTCTGCTCCCCACAGCCCTCTTCCTCCTTACTAACAAAGAGTACCTTGTGTTCAAGATAATACAGAGTTATAGACTTTTAGAGTGAGAAGAATCCTTTGGTTCATCTCAGTTCAGCACCAGCGTTTTACCGATGAGGGAATGGAAGTCCATTGAGATTGTTAGTGATAAATGGAACTTGACTCTCAATCCATCAGTATTTTCTCTCTATCATTGTATCACTGGTAGAGTTTACCATTCTACTTATTAAAGTGAACCTCAACAGTACTCTCATTTCTTAATGACCTTGAGGAAGTTATGGAGTGCCTGCTAGGCAGGATGGAACTTGCATGTAGCATTTCGTTTTCAGCTCTTAATAGTTGTCCCTCAACGTATTGATTAATTTAAAATGTCTGCACTATTCCGGACGTGTCTGTGTTGAAATAGGATACAGGGCGGGTCGGCTGGGTGGTGCAGTGGAGAGAGCCACAGCCCTGGAGTCAGGAGCACCTGAGGTCAAGTTCAGCTTCAGACATTTACTAGCTGTGTGTGACCCTGGACAAGTCACTCAACCCTGATTGCTTCCAGAAAAAGTGTTTGTTTTTTTTTAAGCTATAAGCTTTTTTGAACTATAAGGAGAACTTTCCACCCTCTTTCCTTTCCAATTTGTTTTTCTTCTTCTTTTGGGGAAGAGATAGATAAGAGAAGATTGCTTGCATTTAGAGTTCATGGGAAAGACGGTTGAAGGAGAGGAAGTTGCAGGGAGAGCAGTGCAGGTGGAATTTAAAGGTGAAGAAGGGTGTCATTTAATAGAAATAGAGTGCCAAGTTGTTGAAGCCATAGGGAATTGGATTACTGAAAGCAATAAGAAGTGACTGAAAGACTCCTCTTGCCTTTGTGATATTGATGGTGGCCGAGTGCCCGAGATGGGGAACCTGTGACCCCAAGGCCACACGTGGCCCTCTAGGTCCTCAGGTCCTTGACTGAATCCAAACTCCACAGAACAGATCCTTTTAATAAAAGGATTTGTTCTGTAAAACATAGACTCAGAAGGCCGCACCCAAGGACCTAGAGGGCCAGGTGTAGCCTGGAGGCCACAGGCCCCCGCCCCCGTCACTCCCCTGCTCCTGGTACTTGGCCAATAGTAATATCATAAAGGTAAGAGGTGGCTAGACTTCATTTGCTTGCATGCATATTTGTTACAAAGGATGTCCTCTTTTTTTCCCAGTGGAGGATGGGGAGGTAGGAGGATGAGAGTGACATTTTCTTAAATGGAAAAAGAAGTCACTTAAAGTCTCCTAGGCAATGATGGAGCTGGGAACCTGGGCTCAAATTCCGCCTCCTATTCTTGCTACGTGTACAACCCCAAGGTTATCACTTGTCTTCCCTTTGCTTTGGTCTCCTCAGCTGTGACACGGAGGGTTCTTTTCTCTCTGTCACCTTTTATTCGTTTCTTTGAAACCTTTGTGCTCTGAGAGACCTCTACTTCTGACTCTCTTCTGTGGCATTCTCTGTAGTGGTGAACTCTCAATGAAGCTAGGCTAAATGCTGATTATTTAAAATTATACTGGATATAAAATTGAGTTGCTTGAAGTAGTTTTCAATCTTTCTAAGTGAGAACTGTATAGTGGGGTGGAATAGGGGGAAGGAAAGTTAAGCTACATATTCTCAGCCCTGGATCAGTGATCGTATTTATTATACCAGGAAATATGATTTTAAAAATATTTCTGAACCTTATAATTTTTAAATTGTGCATATAAAGTCAAAGTACTGACAAAAACTGAAATAAGTTTGGGAAGACTGAATGTTCTGTACCTTTCTGATATCTCTTTGGGTCTTCTAGGGTCTGAATGAATGAAAGAAAAAGCATTTATTAGGCATTAACTAAGTATATGGGTCAGCTCGGTGATGCTGTAGATTGAGCGCTGGGCCTGGAGGCAGGAAGACTCATCTTCCTGAGTTCAAATCTGACCTCAGACACTTACCAGCTGTGTGACCCTGGGCAAGTCACTTAGCTCTGTTTGCCTTGGTTTCCTTATCTTGTCAAATGAACTAGGGAAGGAAATGGCAAACCACTATGGTACCTTTGCTAGAAAAGCTCCAAATGGGGTCACAAAGTGTGAGATACAACTGAAAATAAATGAATAGAAAAATTACATGAGACTGTGCTAAGTGTTAGGAACAGAGAAATAAAAAGCAAAAATGGTTGTTACCTTCTTATAGAATATGGACATGGCACTCCTAGGGTAATGGCAGTCAGAGGTGGGTGGTTTGGTGTGGGAGATTCCAGGACTGGTGCATCGAGAGATGAGGTAATTTATTGGCACATACTTTGGAGGACTGGTGATGTTGACTCAGTCGCTGTTCCCAGATGGAGAAGTAGGGAGTCTGTGGTGCGGCAGGAAGGAGAATGCTCAGAGAGCACAAGACACCAAGACAGGAGCAGGGATGGGAGCAGAACGAGTGGCTCCGCAGCAGCACGGCATTAAGATAGCAAGTTTGTTGGAGAATATCTGTGTGACATGTCCACACCCGCGGTCCAGTCATCCAGCCCAGAGAAGGTCTCCCTCTCCTCCCTCTCTGTACCCGGCTGCTTGTGCCTGAATGGTGGTGGCTGCCTGCAGGAGGACAGAGAGGCCGGAGCTGAGCCTGGCCATGCCATTCTGGATCTGCTATGACTAGAATCAGAAAGTGTAGAAGGCAAGGACTGAAAGAATTTTTTAAAAAAGTGAGTTGAAAAAAACTAAGGAAGGAAACATGCATTTATTATTTATTAAGTATCTGGCATGTGCCTGATACTGTTCTTGGTGCTTTACAAGCATCTCATTTGATCCTCATAACAGTTCTACAAGTTATGTGATATTATTACCCTCATTTTATAATTGGGGACACTGAGGCGAACCAGTTAAATGACTTACCCAAGGTCTCACAACTAGCGTCTGAGACGAGATTTGAACTTGTGTCTTCCTCCAGCACTCTTATCCACTGTACCGTCTAATGTACTGCTAAGGAATGGAATCTTTGCATAAGATATTAGAGTTACAGGGGTTTTAAAAGAACATCTAGGTTAATCTCCTTATTTTATAGATGAAGAAAATGATCCCCGGAGATGAGAGGGGGTAAAATTAAGAATTTAACTCTCCCAACTCCTGTTACAGTATTCTTGCTAAAGTCCACTTTTCAGAGAGCAAAGCCAAGACTAGTAACCAGCTCTTCTGAATCCCAGTCCTATGTGTTTCCTGTTATGGCATGCTGGGAAGGACAACTATGTGACACATTAGATAGAGCACCAACCCTGGAGGTCAGAGGGTCTTAGTTCAAATCCTGCCTTACTTACTAGCTGTGTGACCCTGGGCAAGTCACTTAGCCCCAATTGCCTCCAAAAAGAAAAGAAAGTATGCTTACAATAAATATTAAATTATATCAATACCATAAAATCACAGAGAGGCAGCATAGGATAATCAATAATGTACTGATTTGAGTAATGTACAAACAATGATGTAATGAAGTGGAGACTAAGAGGAACTGGATACACATCTTGCCTCTAGCACTGGCTTGTTCTGGCCATGCTCTAAAAATTTTTTTTCAAAAATTTTTTATTCATTCATTTCAATATTTATTCATTTTAAATATTCATTTTTAAAAATTGAATTCCAGATTCTCTCCCTACATCTCTTCCCCCACCCATTGAAAAGGCAAGCAACCTATCACTTATGCATGTGAAGTCATGCAAAACATATTTCCATATTAACTGTATAGCCCCCCGAAAGCAAGATAGAGGGAGTAAAAAGAAGTGTGCTTCAGTGTGAACTCAGAGGGCCCATCAGTTCTCTCTATAGAGGTGGATAGCAGTTTTCATCATGAATTCTTTGGAATAATCCTGAGTCTGTGCCTTCTTTTATTATTTTTTAAATTATTATTATTATTATTATTATTTGCTTTTTGGAAGGCAGTTGGGGTTAAGTGACTTGCCCAAGACCACAGGGCTAATTTTTGTGTTAAGTGTCTGAGGCTGGATTTGAACTCAGGTATTCCTGATTCCCAAGGGCTGGTGCTCTATTCACTGCGCCACATGGCTGCCCCACGTGCCTGCTTTTAGGCTGATGTTCACACCATTCCTAGCGACGTGTCATGCATTTGCGGAGGTCTAACAAATAGATTTTTTTCTTTTAAAATATTTTTATTTGTTTTCTTGTTTACATCATTCCTTTCATGACATTTTTGAATTACAAATTTTCTCCCCATCATGCCCCTGCCCCAAACCCTAAAACAGCAATCCCACTGTAACGCCCCTCCCCTGCTCTGCTCTCTTAATTTCTGGTAGGGCAGGGAGGGTCTCCCTATCCCAGCCCCTGTATATCTTAATTCCTAGTTGCAGGTATTGCAGAACTTTAAATTTTAGATTCTTTCGATTCCTCCCTTGTCACCCACCCCCACTGGAAGGACACTCAATTCAATACAGACTGTGGATGTGTGATTATACAGGACATCTTCATAGTGGACATATTGTGACAGTGATCATCTGTCTCTCCTTGCTATTCCTCCCTCCTTGTTCTGTTCTCTACCCTGTCCCTGTCCCTTTCTTGAAGTGTGTTCTT
>CM053594.1:320743979-320763214 GCA_028646575.1 Pseudocheirus occidentalis
AACTATCCATTTTCAACATTTCCCCCCATGCTTGAAATAAACTTCCTTCTTACTTTTACTTCATATTCATCTTTTCCCTCAGGCTCCATCTTCTTCATGAAGTATTTGAAGAGCTGCCCAATACTTGTACCTTCCCTCTTTGCATTTAACTACTTTGTTATACACACACATTTATATATATATATATATATATATATATATATATATATATATATATATATATGCACACACACACACGTATACACATATATTTACACATGTATACACACATATGCATATTTACATATACATATACAGTATATATGTGTGCATATGCATTGTATATGTGTTTCTATATATTTGTATTTATTCACTTTATATTTATCTGTGTGTTTCATATGTCCTTGTTATATCTCCCAGCAGATTGACAACTCATTGCAAGGAAGGATTGCTTTATTCTGTGTACTTCTCTCTGCAGTGCATAGCATAATACCTAGCACGTAGTAGGTATTTAATAAATGCTCATTTGGTTGCACACAAATTTTAAACAATGGAAAACTTTTTAAAAATGCTACAAATGCTTCCTTGTGGTCTCTTGAATTGTTGGACTCCTTTGATGAACCTAGTAGGACAAGTGATCAGTTGAGACCAATTCAAAACCATGTTGAATTACTCATAATGGCAGATCAAAATGATAAATCGTAGAGTAACCAACAATTTGGTGTATCATGCAAAGGGTCTGCTAACTCTGGAATTAGGAAAACGTGGGTTGAGTCCTGCCTTTAAGGAGAACTGAGTACTAGCCATGGAGTCATGGACAAATACTTAACTGTTCAGTACCCAAGGCACCTCTTTAAGACTCCCTGTGTGTATGTGTGTATATCTATGTAGGGAGGGAGGGAGAGAGAGAGAGAGACAGAGACAGAGAGACAGAGAGAGACAGAGACAGAGAGACTAAGAGAGAGAAAGAATGAAAGAATTAATGAGAATTAGTGGTGGGAACTTTTACATCAAGAGTTGATCTAACACTGATGAATTCACAAATCCCAACCAAGAATACCAAAAACAAACCATCGTTTGCTAAAGACTCTGAAATGATTATGCTGGTTACAGATCTCTAACTTGAGAGCAGAATGTGGGGAGTTGGAGGCGGAGGATGTACACAAAATGTTCTGACAGATTTAGGGAGGAAGCAATGAGCTTGTGCTTGTTCTAAGCAATAGCGAATGGTCTTCAAATCTAGCTTTGATCTGTGTACCCAACCAACCCCAGGAGTTTCTGCACCCTGTTACGGTGGTACTGTTGGTGGAGGTCTGACTCATTCACCCTATCATCAGATGGGTTTCTGCACTGCAGGACATGTTATAAGAAATGTTCTCTGGCTATAGCATGTTAATTATAGGTTCACCCCTTATACCTTTGGAATCCTAGACATAGGATAACTTTGGAGACTCTTTAGTGTGTACTTAATTCTACCTACTGGATGTTCCAAATGTGGATCAGACTTCATGTGGGAATCTATAAGCCTGTAGAAAAAGGGAAGAGAATAACACAGTAGGGGATCTTATGCTTTCCAGCTAGTGTACTCACTTTTGTTCAGTCTGCAACTTAACTTTGGAGCAGGGGTTCTCAATTACATCGAACTCTGAACATTTGTATATTTCATGTTTTTCTTCCTTTTCAACCCACTGCACTTCTCTCCTCCCAATCTAGGAGTGACCTGTTGACCAGTGTATTACTATTGTGGTATCATAAAGCTGGAGATTAAGAAATTTAAGCTTCTTTATATAATTGATTTCAGTCTGACTGCTTTTTATTAAAAAATAAATTTTAGAGTAAGTTTTTAAAATAAGGTCCTAGCTGAAAACACTTGCTCTGATTTCCCAGACTGTCATTTTGTTTCTATGTACAATTCATTAAAATAGCTCTAATCCTTCAGGCTGCCCCTTAGTTTCTATTAAGATGTATTGCTTGAATCTTTGTGTAAATACATTGATTATTTTATAGACCCATTTGTTAATCTTGTGCATCTGGTGTTCAAGATTCATTGAACTTGATAACAAATGAAATGAAAGAGGAGACAAGAATTCAGGGGCTTGTTTAGTCTCCTTGAAGGATGAGATGTCTCTTTACCAGCTTTCTACCAATGGGGGGCATAAATATTATGGCTCTGATTTTAGGTATGAGATTTAACAGCGACATCTGCCCCCTGCTGAGTTCAGGGTACAATTAGCTAATTAAAAAAACAAAAACAACAAGCCAACAACTGTTTTCACCTTGGTGTTAGAAGAAGCACTATAAAGTGCAGGCTTGGAATTGAGTTAATTTGCATGTTGACTGTAAATGTATATTTAACTCTATGATTAATTTTTTTCCTGGTGAGTGGGAGAATCTGGCATTGTTTATACTGATGATGTTTCCTTATTATGGTTTGGAACATTTAAATCAGTTGTAATGATTCCATATGGAATCACAATCCACAGCTTTCTTCCCATTTGGATCAGTGAGGATAATTATTTGTTTACATGTGATTAGAACACTTTTTTAGGGGGTGAGGTAAAAATAGCACAACTCATTTGTGGTACACCTTTGGAGAATGATAGAGAAAAACAATTTCACTTGCTTAACATGCTTTAGAAAACTATAATATTGGTAATCTCCTGGCCAGCCAATTATTTTGCTTCAGGGAGGAGTGTTTCCTATCAAATTCAAAAGAGAATTTTCAAATTTAGCTAAATTTGGGATTAACAAAGATTAGTCTGTGGCAACCCGAAGGATAGATTAGAGAGAAGAGCATTAGGGTATGGGGGGTGTACAGTGGGGAAAGCCCTTGCTATAATTCAGGTGGATTATTTGATGGACCAGGAACAGGATGAGGAGGGGAGATGGGGATGAGGATGGAGATCCAGGAAACATATATAAAAGATGAGGAGGGAGGAAGAAAGGAAAGGATCCCTCGAGAAGTTATGGGGTCTTCAAAGTGACGGAGAGGGAAGAATTAATAAGATAGCACCAAAATTCCAGACAGCACAGACTGGACAGAAATAAGGAACTGCCAGACATTAGCAAATTATTGGGGAAATTTGGATGTGCACCTGAAAGGAAATATCCTATAAACAACTGGATATGCAGATCTGGAACTTAAGAGAAAGATTTTGGCATTCCCTTGGTTCAAAGGTGGTAGCTGATGTTGTTGGGAGTCACTGAAGAGAGGGAAGGAGGTGGTGAGGGATGGTGGTTAGGGAAGGACGGGAGAGAAGGGAGAATCAGTAGGAATGAGAAAGACAGTTAGCCCACGACCATTTTTTAAATCATTGTGCTAAGTTCTGGGACTACAAAGAAGGGCAAAACCCACAATAATCTAACGAGAAAGAAAAGGGCCAAAGAGCAATTAGTTAAATTGCAAGAGATCCAGTGGGATCCTAAATATGATTTTTCATATTATAACCTTGGAATATTTTCTATGGTAGTTAAAAATCTAGACTATTTTTTTACCTCTTTCAAAAGAAAGCAGGGGAAAAGGGAAAAAAAAACACCATGTTGGCATGTCGGTAACTGGAGGGGATATTTACTTGCAATTTGCCATTTGTGACATTTCATTTTTGTAAGGTGGTTGTCCTTGTGGTTGTTGCAATGATTACTGACAATTCAAGTGGGTATGATTGATGTATGTCTTAAAGTAATATAACTATTATCCTTGTGGAGGAAAAAAAAAGTTGATATTCTCTATTTTACTAACAGGATGTTTTTTCACATGCTCCTTCTGTCAGGTAGAGATGACCAAGCAGTAACTGATCATTACTTGCATTTCTCTGGGAGTATTGTATCTGGTGCTGCTTTTCATTCTTATCAAAAGATTGTAAAGCCAGGGAACTCCCTCTGTTCCTGGCCCTGACCTTCCTCAGTGACCATGGAAGTTTGTGCCGTCAGTCACTGGGAGCAGGATTCCTATTTACATTCTTTGATTATTTCCCCAATGTCTACTGCAGGGCCTTGTGCCTAGTAAGTGTTTAATGAGTGTTTATTGCATTTAATTTAGTTAGTGGATTTGTCAGGAGGTTGGAGATGGAGAGCTATGCCTGTTTTTCAAAATTCTAGCCCAAACCTTCCCCTTTAAAAATTGAACAGGAAAAAATCGACCTTCAGATTATTTTAAGGTATATGCCTGAGGATAGATTTATCTCTTTTGAGCACTAGAACAAGATTACTATGTAAGATTATCAGGTTTTTTTTAATTATTATTTTCCTTCTGGGCTTCCAGAACATCACCGGATAGACTCTTTGGTGATTGCCAGACAACTCAGTAGGGATGCATCTTAGATGTGTCAAGGCACTGCTGGCAAAGGTGATTTCAAGGTTGGAAGGAACTCTGGAATTCCCTGTGTTATTTCAGTGATATGTTATTGGGCAGGAGCACTGCCGATCCAAGACATGCCTTCTCTTATGATAAGAAGAGGAATAGAATTGTCAAATGTTGAGGTGAAATTGATTTAGTGGAGTTTATGGATAAAATTACCCTTCACTCCTCCCACATCTCCCCTTTATCAACATAAAAAGTGGAAGAGAAAATATCAGATAATGTAATCACAAAGATGGCCCTATGAAACTATAACCTATGAAATTCTAATGGGAAGAGGAATGTCTTAATTCTGACATTTCATGGCTGTAAAATACACATGCATGGCTATAGGAGAATAAATTTAATTGTATATTTGTAGTGTATATACTTATTGGGAGAATATAAAATGTACTTTGTGTATGTTTATAAAGTTTTAGCCAGATATTGACTCAAGTACAGTTAAACACTTTCCCTCTCCCTTTTTTGGCCATTTTTCCATCACCTCCCGTCCCACCTTCTCCTCTTCCTTTCTCCTGTTCATTTCCCCCCTTTCCATTCACTGTCAGGAAGGGCAGCCTCCGAAGAGTCATTTCAGCTCAGCCCGGCATCGGCAGAGACTAGTGGACGCATCAGCTCCAAAAGTGAGTAGGCATTTATAAGCCTATCTACATTGGGGAGGGGGAGGATTGCCAATATTGAAGTGGGTTGTCATGGTGTGTGTGTGTATGTGTGTGTGTGTATACTGAATTCTAATCCTAAAATATTTTTTCCTGGGTGTGAGAGGCCTCCTTATGAAAGGAAATTAAAATTTCATTGTGTTTGTTTGTACACTCTGTATATTCCTTTAGCACACCTATACCCTTCCTCTTGCATTCTTGGCTTCTTGCCATTGGTCTTGACATTCTCCTTGAACTTAGGAAATTTGGTTATGTTTTAGGAAGAGATACCCTATAACTTTGTTTTTCTTCCATAATTTGATAAGAAGGTATCATGTACCGTGGAAAATGTACTTGCTTTAGAGGCAGAGGACATAGGTTTGAATCCCCTCTGGTACTTATTACCTGCATGCAACCTTGGGTGTTATTTAATGTTCCTGGGCCTTATTTCCCTTAACCTTTAAAATGAAGGGATTGGACCAAACTGGCCTCTGAAGTCCCTGTCTTGTCTAGATTGATGATTTTATGGATCTATGATCTCATCAATAAGAATATCACTTCCCTTGCTGCTACAATTATCCATCTTGTATGACTCATCCTTTTCATTATTTTTAAAAAAATCCCTTTTTCTTATAAATTTAACAATCCGCAAACAAAAACATTTTAATATACAAAAAACAAGAATGAAGAGCCAAATGAGAAACTGAAACGTCACATGTAATTTTAAGTATGTGTTATATTTAGCATTTATTAAATTACCAAATTTTTAATTTGGTATTTATTAAATTTGCTCTGTAGCCCCTTTATACTTTCTGTTTTCTTCTGCACACTTGAAAAGACGTTTTAATGTTCTTTTTTTACATTTCTGTCACTAGTCTCTAACTAAATTTCCATCCTTCCTTGAATAAATCTTAACTTATACCAAAAGTGTATATAGCCATCCAAAACAAATCAGCACTTTGGCCAAGTCTGAAATGGTATATCTCATTTTGCACTTCCAGTCCATTACCTCTCCCTCTAGAGGTGGACGACATGCTTTATCATCATTTCTCTGAAGTCACAATTATTCACTGCTTTGAACAGACTTCCTAAATCTTTCCAACTTGTTTTATTTTATAATATCGCCATCATCATGTAAATTGCTCCTGTGGTTCAGCACATTTCATTCTCCATGAGTTCATGAAAGTCTTTCCATGTTTTTCTGAATTCTTCATTTCTTAGGGCATAGTAATATGACATTACTTTCATATATCATGGCCATTCTCCAACTGAAGGGCACCAGTTTTGTTCCCAGTTCTGTGATACAATGAAAAGGGCTGCTATAAATTATTATTCTTGTACATATGGGTCCTTTCTCCTCTGTCCTTGACCTTTGAATTTGCAAATGAATTCCTTTCTCTATTTACTGTAGAACAGGATTCACTGTGACCTGAGTCCTTCTGGATTTCCTCTCTGCCTTTCCTTCCCTTCAGCTTAATTTCTGAAGTGTTAAAATGGCCTTATTATAAAGGGATAACATAGTAGGACGTTTTGACCTGGATTTCAATGGCAGCAATACATTTGGGCTGCAAAGTGCATTGTTTTCCCTTTCATTTCTTTTGTTTGTTACAAAGAGGGAAAGACCCTGGACCTGACATAAGACAACCTGGATTTTAATTTTGATATTGATACTTATAATGTATGTGTACATATCTTTCTAGGCCTCAGTTTTCTTGTGAGTTGGTCAAAGTGGTCTCTAAAGTACCTTCCAGATCTAAATCAATGGTCTTAGAGTCATTCTGTCATTCATATTGTATGTCATTCAGTCTCTCTCCCCTCAGTTTTTTGTGTCATATTACAAATTAACTAGGTCCGCCAGGTGATACAGTAGAATGTTGGGCTGGGAATCAGTAAGACTCATCTTCCTGAGTTCAAATCCAGTCTCAGACACTATGTGACCCTGGGTAAGTTATTTAACCCTGTTTGCCTCAGTTTCCTTATCTGTAAAATGAACTGAAGAAGAAAATGGCAAACTTTATGAGTACCTTTTCCAAGAAAAGCTCAGATGGAGTCATGAAGATTTAGACATAAGTGAAAGTAACTGAACAGCACCAACAAATTAGCTAATTTCTTAAATTAATGCTGAGGGTATTTTTGGAGAGAATTGTGACTTTTTCTCTTGGATGAACTTTAACAACTGCTTGCTCTATGTTACATGAATAGATTCCATAGTATCACAAAAAAAGTTTAAAAGGTCAGCTACTTTTCTGGGGGAAAATATAGCTCAGTTCCTGCAGGTCATGTAGATTTGATTGTGAGCCAAGGAAGTCTTTCCTAACATTTAAGAGAATGATCTGAAAGAGGATAGTCACTATATGGATACAGTATTTAGACAATAGCAAATGGAAATGCTAGTATGTGGTCAGTGACCTTTTGCTATAAGCCACTTGACTAAGAATCCACACTGAATCATTTTTAGTTTCATTACCTAGGAGTCTAAAAACAGTATAGCAAAATCGTCACTGGCCCATGATATTGGGTTTCTCTCTCTTTTTTTTCAGTGCTAGGAGATGAAACTAACAATTATGGTAAATGCCCTGCTCAGTATTTTAAGTATACTGATTTTGTTACCTATTTAAATTTATAACTTGGGGGAAAGGATGGGATGATAGAAAATTTTCTTGTCCCATTAAATATTTGTTCCTTGACTTTAGGGCTTATTATAAAATATTCATTCACTCTGCAGATATTTGTTGAGGCCCTTCTAAGGGTTAGACCAAAAAAAGGAAACAACCACTGCCTTCATGGAGTTTAATCTTCATGGAAAAGTATCAAGAACACTCGTAACTACAATAGGGCAATGAATGTGTAATTGCAAAGAGATAGTTCTACAATGCAATCAGAATTCCAAAAGTCAAAGAAATTATGTGTAGCTGGGAAAATCAGGGAAGACTTCATGTACAAAATGGCATTAATGAATTACATTATTCTCATACTTTTAAATTAATTTCTTTGCAAACCACAAGTGATCTTCCATCATTGTATTTTGTGGCAATCCGTTTCTCTTCTAATTGTTTATTTTATGTTTTATTAATGAATTTTTTATTATCGTAATTACCTATGAATATCTCCCTCTTATAGTGGACTGTGTTGTTTAAGTGTCTGTTGAGGCTCAAAGAGAGTAAGGTAGGGAGGGAAGGGAAACTGAGACTTGTTTTTGTTTTCCTTTGACATTGGTCTCCCTATCTTGCCTGAGTGGGAGCATGGTGCCCACTCACTGACTCCCTTTGCTCCTGGGAGAACTCACCATGTTGGTTCTAGACTTAGTGTGGTCATCAGGTTGCAGTAAGCCCCGTGGCAACTTAGACCTCCCAAACTCAAGAGACCTTCCAGCCTCAGTTTCTCCAGCAATGGGATTTATAGGTATACAGTTAAACAAACAGTTAAGCAAAACCTTATGATAAAGTGACGACAAATGATAGTGTGTCCTGTTTCATACCTGTAGTTTACCACCTCTGTGCCAAAAAGATATTGTTCCAGTATCAGCCTTTTGGAATGACCATTAGCTATTACATTTGATCCAACTTAAGTTGTCTTTTCCTGCTTTGTTAACTTACATCATGTAGTCATTACCTATATGGTTCTGCTTTAGCCAGTCTTTACTACCTAAAAATAATCTTTAAGAAGCGTATACCCCACAAGCTAGCAATCCCTGGATCTCGACGCCCAAGTGAGCAGTACAGAAAAGTGTGGCTTTTTTTGTTTTTTGAGGAGTTAGGTAACCTTGCGTGCTTGAACCCAGGAAAACAATCCTTTAAATCTGTTCTATTTGAATAAGAGCGAAGGGTTAGAAAAAAAAATCAAAGTCAGGTAATGTAGCTCAGATATGGCTAAGCTTGTCCACTGGGAAGCTACAAAATATCTGTTATTATAAGACTGAGAAATTTTAAGAGCGCCTAGAGAGGAGACTCTCCCCAGTGAAAACGACCGTGCACAACACAAGAAATCAAGAAGAATGTGCTAGATGAATAACAATTCAAAGGGCAAAAACACTTATTTGTGAAGCTGGTAAAGGCTTCTCTTAAATAAAAATCAATTGGATACAGGCACATAGGGGATGGGGGCGGGAGGAGTGAAAATGGGAGAAGGCAGAGGGACAGAAAAAAAACCATGGGAAAGTATCCAGAGGGTTAGTTTCCAAATCTCCTGGTATCTCTGCACATTCTGATGATAAAGATTTATTCTAGATGAGCTGTCTATATAAATTGGAAGGTTCATCAGTATCGAATTTCTGATAGTGCAAAACTATTAACTAGCACAGGGGCTAATGGCAAGTTAAGTCTCAGAAGCAGAGAAGAAAGTATTCTAACTCAAGACTCTTAATTTGTTTAAGAAATAACACACACACACACACACACACACACACACATCCAAGCACACCAAAGCTGCAGCTCCTGGGAACCTATTTCTATTTCCAAGCTGTGTCCTTCCCCAGTCAGTTGTGGGACTTGAAACACCTTTGTAATGTCATAGTTTTCTGTGACTCTTTCTAATGAAGGTGGGCTTATGAAGCCTAGGCTGCCTTGTTGGTGAAATCAGCCCCCAAGCCATCTCAGAGCAGATGTTCTACTTTTCGGAGTATTCTAAACCTTTTAGGATTGATCCTTTTAAACCTTTTTTTTAACCTAACCTAAGAATAAATAAATTCTGATGTCTTTGAGATCCTGAAGCTCACTGTTCAAAGTGTAAGCAAAGCAACTCTTTGGTCCCTGAACAACATGCATGGCCGCTGCTTAGAACATGTGCAATAAAGCAGACAAAAATTAGTTTGCAGCTATATAAATCACAAATGGTGTTTCTGTCCTTATTCTCATGGGAAAATGTAGATTGATTTATAAAGCACGGAAGGGTTGGGCTTTGAAATATATACATTCCATAGCTTCATTATGCACTGAGTTTCTGGATAGTAATTAACACCCCTCAGTCCCAAGAATTATAAGAGTGTTAAAGAATAATTTATCTTTTTTGGAGTATGTAGCACTTGTCTATTTAGGGAAGTAGGAAGATGGTGAAGGGATAAAGGAAGAAACCATGTGATTTTCATCATTCTGGTTACAATATTGTGGCCATTTAAAAGAGTATAAAAAATGTAGCTTTGGAGAAATTGTAAAAAAAAAAAGTGGTTATCTGTCTTAGTGATATTCAAGGCTGTTTGTAATTTTATTTTTGATGCCAGCCCACATATAGGATTTATTTCTAGGAAAGAGCATCATACCTGGAACCAGAAAACCTGGGTTTGAATTCTTGTTCTACTGCTAACCACCAATGTGACTTTTGTTGTTCAGTCACATCCAGTGCTTTGTGATCCTGTTTGGGGTTTTCTTGGTAAAGATACTGACTTGGTTTGCCATTTCCTTCTCCAGCTTATTTTGCAGATGAGGAATTGAGGCAAACAGGGTGGAGTGACTTGTCCAGGATTACATAGCACTAAGTGTCTGAGGCAGGATTTGAATTTCGAAACAATTTGTTGTATTCTACCACTAAACTGTACACTCCTTGAGGACAGGTAATTTCTTGCTTTTGTATTTATATCCCTAGTGCCTAGCCACAATAACCAGCAAACAGGAGGTATTTTAGCCCGATTAGAACTTGAAGGGTCCTTAGAGGTGGTTTAATTCAATAGCCTCTTTGTTATAGTTGAGACAATTGAGTCTCAGAGATGGGATGTGACATTCTAAATTCAGACAGCTAGTTAGTAGCAGAGCTGTCCCCAGACTCCTAAGTCACTTTTCGAGCCTCCTTAACCATTTTGTTATTAAACTTGCCACATTAATTTTTCAGTTTCTATTTTATATGGATTTCATCTGAATTTCACAGTTATGTCAATTGCTCAGTGAACAAGTCTTTTAAAACCTCCTATGTGGGAGTGGCTAGGTGGTACAGTGAATAGAGCATCAGCTGTGGAGTTGGGAGGACCTGAGTTCAAATTTGGCCTCAGACACTTAACACACTTACTAGCCATGTGACTTTGGGCAAGTCACTTAACCCCCAATTGCCCTCCAAAAAAAGCAAAAAACAAAACAAAAACTTCCTATTTGCCAGTCATTGTGTCTAGTAGGCACTCCTCAAGGAGTGTCCAGTCTAGTGGTGGGATACAACAAATTTTTTAGAAATGTCTCATTTCATAGAATCAAGGAATTTCATTTTTGGAAGAGACCTCAAAGACCATCCAGGGAAATCATTACCCAGCAGAAATTCCCTTCTGAAATGTACCTGATAAGTGGTGTAATGCCAAGCAAAGGCAACTTCCAAGGTTTGGATTATCAGCATAGCAAACCCCATTTATTCAGCAAACATTCACAGAACAGAGCAAGTAAAAATACAGTATAACTCATTCATTTAGCAAGTAAATTCTCAATTCAATCCAGGTACTATTCCACCCCTAGACAGTACATTAATTTAGTTGTCAAAGTCTCTTCTCGAGTTGAGATCAGTTTCCAATCATAAACAAAGTACATTCATTTGGTCAATCACAGAGCACAAAAAGGCCAAAGGTTTCCCACCCATGGACACAAAGTAATTACAATACCATCCATTAACACCAAGCACTTTCTCAAAAGGGGCAGGAGAGCACAAAAGGCCATTTACCCTTAAACTATAACAAGGCTGAGATATCATCTCAGCATTGAAAACCCAAGGAAAGCCCTCAGGAATCTCAGTTCCCAGGGTGACAGGGCTCAACAAAGCCATAGCCAGTGTAGTCATCAAGTCACTCTCTGCCTGTAGAACAGTCTCAGAAACCCTGAAAACATCAGCATGGTTGTCTTCCAGGATTTCTGTGAAGGTACCACAAGAAAATCCTCCTTCAGGGCTTATGAACCACCATCCAGGTTCCAGGACCTCTACAACAGCAGCACTGTCCTTCACCATCAGGTGATCAAAATAGAGACAAAATACTGGCATTACAGCCATGCCTCCTCAGTTCTTGGCAGCTCTGGGTGGCAGTTCTCAAAAGTCTTGGCAGCTCCAATGGGCTCTCAGCAGTCTTTCTCTCAGCAACTCAGGCTCTATGATAATGGATATTGCTCTCCAAAAGTCCTTCTCTCGGTTTGGGCTTCTCTCCCAATTCATGGCTTCTCCCAGTTCAGCCTCCTCTCTTCAAGTCAACAAGTCCACCTCAGAAGTGGGATTCATAGGCTCTGGGATTTAACACTCAACCCAAAAACCAAGTCAATACAGGGGCATCTCCAAATTCCATTACCATTACAAGTGGTCATTGAGCCTTTGCTTGGAGACCTCCTTTTCTGTCATATGCTCCTCATCTCTGCATATGGCTTACTTTGAATTGATTTGCATGTTGTCTCTTCCATTGTAAGCTTCTTGAGAGCAGGGACTGTCTCTTGCCTCTTTTTTCTATCATCTGTACTAAGAGCCTGGTACACAGTAGTTGCTTAATAAATGTTTATTGCTAAGTCAGTATCTATGCATATGCATTAGTTGCCTTCATATTTAGAATGAATATCTGGTCATCAGACCCAGAATGCTCTGGAAGAGAAAGTGAGACTGGTAACCTTGCACAGCCCTCCCTCACTCAAATCCAAGTCAACTGCAAGTCATGTCATCATCTCCATGATGTCAGGGTCCTCTTCAAGAATTAAGGACAAACATAATCTGTGAGTAGTCCAAGATGCCTGAATGGGGACCCAGGAAGTTGAGTAACTCAACTCATTCTATCCCTCTCCTCTCCAAAGGAAGTAAATTTTGATGTCGAAAACCTGCCCAGTTAACTTGGGGTTTACTACTTTTCTTTCTTTCTTTCTTTCTTTCTTTCTTTCTTTCTTTCTTTCTTTCTTTCTTTCTTTCTTTCTTTCTTTCTTTCTTTCTTTCTTTCTTTCTTTCTATCTCTCTCTTTCTCTCTCTCTTTCTCTCTTTCCCTCTTTCTCTCTTTCTCTCTTTCTTTTTCTCTTTCTCTCTTTCTCTTTTTTCTCTTTCTCTCTTTCTTTCTCTCTTTTTCTTTCTCTTTCTTTCTCTCTTTCTCTCTTTCTTTCTCTCTCTTTTTCTCTTTCTTTCTCTCTTTCTCTCTTTCTTTCTTTCTTTCTTTCTTTCTTTCTTTCTTTCTTTCTTTCTTTCTTTCTTTCTTTCTTTCTTTCTTTCTTTCTTTCTTTTCCTTCCTTCCTTCCTTCCTTCCTTCCTTCCTTCCTTCCTTCCTTCCTTCCTTCCTTCCTTCCTTCCTTCCTTCCTTCCTTCCTCCCTTCTTTTTCCCTCTTTCCTACCTGCCCTCCTTTCTGCATTTTTTTTCACCATAGATTGAACAACAATAGATCTCTACCCAAGCACCACTTACTGGCTGTTTGGGGGGCCCTCTTGGCTCAAAGTCCCTCCCCCAATCTACTCTCTCCTATGTCCTCCTCCATCGCCCCTCTAACTTTCTGGTAGGGCAGGATGGGTCTCCCTACTCCAGTGCCTATATATATTAATTCCCAGTTGCATGTAGTTAATAATAATTTATGTATATATATAATATATTTATATATAAGGAAATATTACATATATATACATATATATTTCACATTTGACTGTCGAACTTTAAATTCGAGATTCTTTTGGTTCTTCCCTTGTCACCAACCCCCACTGGAAGGACAAGTAATTCCATACAGGCTGTACATGTGTAATTACACAGAACATCTCCACAGTGGACATATTGTGAGAGACTGATTATATGTCCCTCCTTCCTATCCCACCCCCTTGTTCTATTCTCTACCCTGTCCCTTTACAGAAGTGTGTACTTCCAGCAGCCCTCCCCACCCCTGCCCTCATCTCCATCATTCCACCTCTCATCCCCATTCCCCCTACTGTCCTGTGTGGCATGCTGCCTAGTTTAGAGTTTATGTCATTCCTTCCCTAAGCCAAATTCAATGAGAGTAAGGTTTCACTTTTGCCTTCTTGTTCTTCCCCTCCATTGTAACAATTATCCCTTGCCTCTTCTATATGGGATGATTAACCCCATTCTGTTTCTCCTTGTGTCCTCTAATTCTAATCCTCTCCTGCCTCAGAATCAATCACCTTTTAAGGTATCATCTCTTCCTATTCAATTGATCCTGTGCCCTCTATGAAGTCATATACACACATTCTCAGATATGTATTCATATGCATATATACCCTCCTATATAGACATATGTGTAGGTATACGTATATATACATTTGTATTCCCTTCACCTATCCTCATACTGAGAAAAGTTTCATAAGTTACTATTATTGTTTTTCCATATTGACATGTAAAAATAGTTTGATAAGTTTCTTATCATTTCTTTCCCATGTTTACCTTCTCATGCTTCTTGTGTTTGAATGTCAAATTTTCTGTTCAGTATTGTTTTTTTCAGCAAGAATGCTTGAAAGTCCTCCACCTCATTGAATGACCATATTTTCCCCTGGAACATTATACTCAGTTTGGTTGGGTAGGTGATTCTTGGTTTTAATCCTAGCTCCCTTGATCTCCGGAATATCATGTTTCAGGCCCTTCAATGACTTAATGTAGAAGCTGCCAGATCGTGGGTTATACTAATTGTGTTTCCACAGTTTTCAAATTGCTTCCTCTTGGCAACCTGTAATATTTTATTCTTGATCTGGGGACTCTGGAACCTGGCTATAACATTTCTAGGAGTTTTCTTTTGGGAATCTTTTTGAAGAGGTGATTAGTGGATTCTTTCAAGTTCTATGTTGCCCTCTGCTTCTAAAATATGAGGGCAAGTTTCCTTGAGAATTTCTTGAAGGATGCTTTCTAAGTTCTTTTTTTTTGATCATGCTTTCAGGTAGTCCAAATAATTTTAAAATTTTCTCTCCTGGATCTATTTTCCAGGTCAGTGGTTTTTTCAAGGAGATATTTCACATTTCCTTCTATTTTTTCATTTGTTTGTATCTGTTTAATAGTATCTTGATTTCTGATACTGAGCCCCACTGAGCGCTGAGCCCCACCTGCCGAGCTGCCTTCAGAGAGAGATGTGTTTTCTGTATTTTGTGAGTTTGGGAGCCCTAAAATTTGTTTAGAGTCATATTTTATGGGTATTTGAGGTGTTTATGTGGGAGTTGTGAAATCTTGCTGCTTCTGTGCCACCACTTTGGCTCCCCCTTTACACGATTCTTAAAGAGATCTATTCACTCAGTGGGAATCTGGAAAGGCCTTAGCCTAAAAGGGCCAGCCATTGCATCCTGGGTCATCTCCAGTCCTGATGAACATCTGGCCACTGGACCCAGATGGCTCTGGAGGAGAAAGTGAGGCTGGTGATCTTGCACAGTCCTCCCTCACTCCAAATCAGCTTCAGGTCATTTCATCATCTCCTTGATGTCATGGTCCTCTTTGAGAATGAAGGACAAACACAACAACAATTTGGGATGCACTACTTCCTTATGTCCACTTCTTTGAGTCTCTTGTTTCTTCCAAAACTCAATGCTATATAGAGAATACCTTTCTTTATTTCCTCCAGCTGTTAGAATCCCCTAATTAAGTTGTTTTTATTTAATCTTTAAGTTATACCAATTAACAGTATGAGTAAGCTACTTGAAAGCAGAGGCTACTATTTCCTTTTGGACTTTGTTTCTTAGTACACTTAGCTCAGTGTCTGGAACATAGTAGGTGTTTAATTAATGTGGGTTTTTTGCCTAATTGACCTTAGGAAAATAAGGTATCTTTTGTGGACTTTTCTCATTTGTAAAATTAGGATAATAAAAATAACATCACACAGAGTTGTTATGAGACCAAATGAGACAGCATATGTACTTTGCACATCTTAAAGGGATTCTGAAAAGATGCTGGAATGGTTTGTTATTTCCTTCTCTAGTTCATTTATAGATGAGGAAACTGAGGCATTAAGTGACTTGCCTGGGGTCACACAGTTAGTAAGTAGCTGAGGTCAGATGTGAACTCAGGAAGATGAGTCTTCCTGACTCCAGTCATACTGGTTCTTAAATACCAAAAATAGGAATTCTGAAAAGAAAGGTAGAAATTAACAAAATTGAAAGAAAAGTAAATTGAATCTGCAAATAAAGCTACAGGTTTTTTTTAAAAGATAAACCATTAGTCCCTGTAAAGGAGAGAAAGAGGAAATTATCAGTATCAAAAATTAAAAGGGAGAAATTATAACAAATGAAGAATATATTAAAGAAATTCTTAGAAAATATTTTGTCCAATTAAATGCAAACAATCCTGACAATTTAAGTGAAATGGATGAATGTTTACAAAACTTAAAATATAAATATAAATAAAAGAAATAGAGATTTTAATTTACCTAATATCATAAAAAGAAATTGAATAGACTAGAAATGAACAGCTTCTCCTCTCCTCCCGTAAGAAACCCAACACTATTCAAAAATTGTTTATTATAATATTACATAAGTAACTTTGAACAAAAAAAGGGAAGAAGGGATTCCAGTAATCCCTTCTATTAGGCAAATAGGATCTTGATACCTAAAGCCAGAAAAGATAAATCTGATTAAAAAATTTATACACTAATATCCCCAAAGACTGCAAACATAAACATTTTAAATAAAATGATAGCAAAGAGGCTAAACCAATACACCAGAAAGATTGTACCTTATGATCAAGTCAGATATGTACTGAGAATGTAGTGTTGATTCAAACATAATATACCATATTAATAATAAAATTAAAATTACATGATTATATCAAATTGCAGAGAAATCTTTAAAGTACTATACTTTTAAAAAAAAGCATAGGGTTATTATAAACACACAATATAAATATAATATATTTATATATTATGTAATATATAAATATAAAATGTATTAATATAAACATATTAATATATTTCCTTAATATAAAACCAAAATCCAGCATTATATGTAATGGAAATAAATGACAGGCCTTTCTAATAAGACTAGAGATAAAACAGAGTTGTCTTTTATCACTGTATCTATTTAATATAGTGACATAAGTACAATCTGTAGTATTTAGACAAGGGAAAGTAGCTGAGGGAATTAAGTACAGATGAATAAGACAGAAAATTATTGACTTGGGCAGATGATTTATTGATCTACATAGAGAACCCACTAAAGAACTAAGACAAATCATTGGTTTTTTTGTATTTTTCAGCAAGTGATAGAAATAGAAATTCCTAGATAGGGCACAAAATGTTTAGGAGTCTACTTTCTAAGGCACATGTAGTAACTCAATAAACGTAGTTACAGAACACTGCAGAAATAACCCCAGGGCTAAATAGGTGAAGCTTTATTATTTGGACATGGCTGGGCCATGCCAGTATAATTAAAATAATACTTTTACCCAAATCCATTTGCCTATAAGTTCCATACCGATCAAACCAAAAGGGATTATTTGAGAAATCTAGAAAAAATAAAGCAATTCATCCAGAACAACAGGTGAAAATTCTTAAGTGAAATAATTTTTTAAAAGAAAAGAGACCCAGCAGTAACCGGATCCAGAATTTACTGTAATGTAGTAATCATCAAAACTCTTTAGTATTGGTTAAAAAGGATCCCAGATGTTAAGCTAGACAGTTTTTATTACACAAAATTAGAAATCTTTGCACAAATAAAATCAACGCAGTTAAAATTAGAATGGAAACAGTTAACTGAGAAAAATACTTGCGCCAAGCTTCCCTTATAAAGGTCAGACATCCAAAATATATTCAAGGGGGGATGGATTTTTTAAAAATGCAGAGGAACTTCACAAGGAAACTCAGACAAGCAGGTTAGTTTTGAAAATAACACTTTGATTTTTTCATATACTTTTTAAAAAGCAAGCTATACATAAAAGAGATTTATGGCTTCATATGCAATCCTTTTTCTGTTCTAATTTGTATATGGAAATATTCTGTCTCTCTGTATCTGTGTTTCTGTCTGTCTTTGTGTCTTTCTCTCTCCACCACTGTTTGTGTTTTTGTGTTTTTCTCTCTAAGTCTTTGTCTCTGTATCTCTGTCTCTTTATGTCTGGCTCTCAGGGTCTCTCTGTGTCTCTGGATCTATGTGTCAATCTCTGTCTCTGGTTTTTGTGTATCCTTGTCTCTCTGTGTCTTTCTCTGCGTATCTGTGTCTCTGGTTTTCCTTAAGTTAAGAATTTGGAGGGAAAAAAGCAAATACATGTAATTAAAGCTTTAAATATGACTATATTTGCATCATAGTCTTAAAGATATTCATTTGGAAAGAAGTGCTGATTTAATTTTATCTTACTTCGTATGTGCCTCCTGGGGAAAGTTGGGGCTGGAAAAGCTTGCTATGTGACTCGTTGCTTCAGTATTTTGATATCTGAACAGATCTGGTGAAGTGTGAAAAACCAATGAAAATACTACCCTTGAACAAGTCACTTAACCTGTGCCTCAATGATGGCAATAATATATGCCCAATCAAATAATTGTTCATTCCAATATTATATAAATAGCTTTAAACAGGAAAGGAAAAAAAGGGATCCTACCAAGTCCCTTCTATTAGGCAAATAGGATCTTGATACCTAAAGCCAGAAAAGACAAATCAGGTTAAAAAATTATACATCAATATACCCAAAGACTACAAACACAAAAATTTTAAATAATATGATAGCAAAGAGGCTAACCCAATATACCAGAAAGATTGTACCTCATGATCAAGTCAGATATATACTGAGAATGTTGATTCAAGCATAATATACCATGTTAATAACAAAATCAAAATTGTGTAATTATATTAAGATATAGAAAATTTATTTTGATAAAATACTATGCTCTTTTTAAGGCATAGAATTATTATAAATGGACACTTCTTTAATACACAGATTGTTGTCAAGAAATAATTTGTAATCCTTAAAATTCTTTATATATTAGATAACTATTTTACATTTCTTAATATGGACTACCTTCCTGGTGTAGTCCTGCCATGTACCTCTGTAAAATGATCATCTACAATTCATCAATGGAATCCAGTTGTTAAGCTGATTATTAGTTAATAAACATCAGCATATTTATTCCTTCCTTTCCCTTCCCTTTTATAATCTTCATGTTCCTTTAGTGAACACTTACCTTCCCTTATTCCCCCAGCTCTTCCTGCTTTTTACTTCTTCAAATGACCTTTTATTTACTTTTTGGTTGACTTTTAAAAATATGACGGAATATAAGCTCTCTTCTTGAAGACAAGAACCCCTTTATAGTTTTTTTTAATTTTAATTTATTTTCTTGGTTACATCATTCATTTCCACAAGGTTTTGAGTTACAAATTTTCTCCCCTTTTTGTCCCTACCCCCCAGCCCAGAACATTGATCCCACTGTAAGACCCCTCCCACA
>CM053594.1:320763714-320778971 GCA_028646575.1 Pseudocheirus occidentalis
CCCCCGGACCACCACTCATGACCACGATCCAGATCCAGGCCGTTCAACGCAAGAGCCCTTGGCCGTGATGGATCGCGTCAGCCCCCCTGCTATCTGCAGGCCGAGGGCTGTGAAGCAGCCCAGTGGAAGCTGCTGCTGCTCTGTTCCTGCTGCCACAGCCTCCTCCCACTGCTTTCTTGCCCTGGGAGCAGTTTGGCCGGACCTGCTCTTCTCCTCCCGAGTTAGCAAAATCCACTGACCTTTCTCTTAGCCTTTTTTTCTTTTGGCCTAATAAATGTGGCAACTGTGCCTCCAGTGCAGGAGATCTGCTCTTCTATAGACACAGCTTCCTGCACGATGCCCTGGGGCCTGAGCCGGCCGGAATTTTGGCCATGGCTCCCAGACTGCTGTGAAGAGCCCTACCTGCTGAGCTGCCTGTAGCAACAGATGTGCTTTCTGTCTTTTGGAGAGTTTTGGAGCTTGAAAATCTGTTTAGAGTCCCATTTTATGAGTTTTTTAGTTTGTGTGGGAGCTGCAGTGCTTTGCTGTTTCTATGCCGCTATCTTGGCTCTGCCCCCCCTTTATGTTTTGCTTGGGCCCCTACACCCAACATAATGTCTTGCTTTTTTGTTGCTGTCTCTCTCGAAAGGCAGTGTGTCATTCTAAATAATAGGTATGTGGAAGGTTCATAGAGAAAGCTGACCTCAGAGCCAGGGAGACTGGAGGAGATTGTACATGCAAAATCTTCATTTTCTTAAATATATAATCAACATCTAACTGTCAAAGCTGTCCTTTTTGTCTGTGAGTCCTTCTGGCCTTCTCTGTTTTCTCCTTTTCTTTCTTTATAGGGCTGTGGGGTGCCTTATTCCATGTCTCATCATACCCCCATGACTTGCTCTTCATACCATAGATGCTGTAGGATATAAACTTCCTGAGGGCGAGGACCTAGCACTTGACTTAGTGCCTTGAGTTAAAAAGAAATGTGTATTCCAAGTAGCCATGCGTGCACGCGTGCGCACACACACACACATTTCCTGAACCAATATCTATGAAACATATGAACACTAGCATGTACTATAATGATAACGAAGTGGGAGGAGACTCAAGATTGAATACAGCCACCACTGTGCTCTTCCCCATCCCTAGTCTTTTTCCCTGTCTTCTCTAGAACTTCACTGGCTTAAAGGAACATCTTTTTCACCACCACCATGCAGCAAATGTGCTGATGTATCCATTCTAAGTTGACACCAAATGTTAGCCAGTCATTACATCCACCTAACCACTCTTATTCTGTTTCCTTGCCTGTAAGCTGGCACCATTTTGTACCCTATCCTATAAACTAATGATGCTATCAGCTGATTCCATAGGGGTGTGGATGGGGGTGAACCATCTCTTTCCTATGTTATTTGTGGCAATACATTTATTCACCCTCCTAGTGCTGTAATGTCCTCATCTTCTGATGTTCTCTCACTGATTTGTCCTGTAAACTAACAAATTGTGGTTAACGAGAGTTGGAGTTTAAAATAGAATGTGTTTGTTCCACAACTTTAAAGATTGCCACAGAGGTGGAAAGGATAACATTGCTTGTTTATTTAGCCGATTGCATCTAAAATGTTGTGTTTTAAAGATATAAATAAATCCCTCTAGTTCAATTTATCATATCCTTGGATAATTCTGTGTATTTGCCCTTAAACACATTGGGATTTTTCTGTTGTAGCTCACTGGATTGCCTGTACCCCTTAGCTAGCATTAACAGGAAGTGCTGTCTTAGGTAAAAATCAATGAAAAGTTATATTTCACAGTTTACAGATGTTTGCTCCATGTATACCCTGTAAAACGCTTGATGCGTATTATACCTTTCAGAAATAATTCTATTTTCTTCCATTTTTGTGATTAGACTTTTTCATATTTTCTGCAATGTTGCTTTCTGTCATTATGTGCCATCCAGGAACACGGAAAAAAAAAGATGTAAGCTTACAATTCAAAATATGTATAGAATACATTTAAATCTCTCAGTTACTATGGATTTAAGAAATAGTAATCCATATCCATATAGCAGTTCATTTACATACATTATTTTCCTTAATACTTCCACCAGCTCTGGAGATAGTCAGTGAGAGGATTATTATCTTTTATTTTATAATCCTGTCAGTTTCCTAACACGTGTCATCCTAGACTTGTCACTCTCCTCACCCCATGTATCCAGTCAGTTGTTAGAGCTGACATTTCTACTTGTACAATGTTTCTCACACTTGGTCTATTCTCTATGTTCATTGTACCTCCGCCTCCCATTTCTGTCCTCATAACTTTTTCCTCATTGGCTGCAGTGACTTTCCTACTGGTCTCCCCACTTCAAACCTCACATCTCTTCCTACTCCAGTTCATCCTCCCCACGCTCAAATCTGGCTGTGTCACTCTCCTACTAAATAAGTATCAATGCCTCACAATTGTTCCTTGGATCAAACATAAATGTCCTTTCAAAAATACTGTTTATTTATAATTAAGCAGTTTCTAAAAGTCCTTCACAAGCTAATTCCTAATCATCTTTTGAGTTCCACTGTGCGTTTCTTTCACACACTCAAACTGATCAAGCTGTCCTATCTGTTCTTCATACACTCCATTTCCCATTTCCTTACCTTCAGGTTACCTTCTTGAATGCCTGGAATTCACACCTCCATCACCTTTGTTTCAGACAATCCTTCACTTACTTGAAGACACAACTTAACTACCATCTGTTTAAACTTTTCCCAATTCTCCCAACTGCTGGTACCCTTCTTCCTTAACTCCTTTGCAATTGCCTTGAATTGATTTTGTGTTTTATTTTATATGTATTAATTTTCTGTATAATTAATGTGTGCCTCCCCCTGTTGGATGAAACATCTTGAGAAAAGGGATTGTTTCACTTTTTATATTTGTATACCCTGCACCTGGTACATACAGTGCTTGGCATGTAGGCAATTAATGTGTATTGATTGAGTGATTTGAGGAAACTCACCCTCCAGGTTATAAAGCAACTTAGTACACAGCTCATGGTTGTTAGAACTATACGACCAACCAAATTAAGAGAGCTTTTTCTTGGTTAGACTTCAACTCCTCGTTAGGTCATTAACGACTAATATCTAGTGGGAAAAGACAGTTTTAATCATGACTCTTCAGACAGTTAGATTGTTCTTGTGAACCTTCTTCAGGGTCATCATAGTTGACTGTTGAAGATTTCTGTGCCAAGAACTCAGAAGAAGAAATGAAAGAGGGATAGCTGCTTATCTGAAAAAAAGAGAGGAGGAAAATTTACTGTATTGTATTTGTCAAAAAGCATTCATGAGGATGAATATATTGTAATATTGTATATTAGGTAGAGAGTTAGAGCTGATAAGATCCAAGGTGCTATGCTTCAGTTCTGTGAAAGAATACAGATATCATTGTTAAGGGGGTATGTGTAGCATAGGAGCCTTTCTGTTTTCAGTAGTTTTCCTTATCATGCTCCCTGTCCACTCGCCTCACTAAAAGCACTGCCCCCTCCACCCTCCTCCTGGAATAAAATTTTTATGTGTGTGTGTGTCTATGAATACGATAACGCATTATGCATACAAGAGGTTGAAATACATTAAATATAAATAATGTATGCATGCATGTGACATATGCATAATAGCTTGTGTGTATATACATAGATACACAAAGATACACAATGACTGTTATTGCTTGAAACTCTACAGAGATTCTGGAACTTAATCTGGTCTTTCCTAAGAGTTGTGTAATGGCAAGAGTTCTAGGCTTCAGATTGTGAATCCTGGGTTTTAGCCCTGACTTTGCCACAGGAGCAACTAGACGACTCAGTGGATAGAGTGCAAGATCTGAAGTCAGGAAGACTCGACCTCTTGAATTAAAATCTGACCTCATATACTTAATTGCTCTGTGAACTTGGTCAAGTCACTTAACCTTGATTTGTCTTAGTTTCCTCTTAGTTTTTCATCCATCAAATGATCTGGAGAAGTAAATGGCAAACCACTTCAATATCTTTGCCAAGAAAACCCCAAATGGGGTCATGGAGAGTGAGACAAAACTGAAATGACTGAATAATATTGCCAACAGATGAGTTTTATAATCTTAGGTGACTTAATCTTTACTGTTTTGATTTTGATTCTCTTATTTTTTAAATGAATGATTGGGCTCATAGGTTTCCAAAGTGGGTGATACCACTCATTGGGGAGCTCTGGAATGATCCAGGGTTGGCAGTAGTAGCCTCTGGTGCAGTTGGGGGACTTTGAATAAAATTAAGCTGGTGGTGGAAGCATGAGAAAGAAGAAAAAAGAAAATTTTGAAAAAGTGTTCGTGCATGTTTTATTTGTTGACTAACAGAGTTAAAATCATAGTGATTACATTAATTTCTGAATAAAATACATAAATGTGGGTTATAACAGATTAATGGTTAAGTTCACTAACAGGTCTTAATAAGAAAGTGTTGGTAGGTAAGCGTGCGGTACTTGCCAGGAAATCCAGCATGCATTGGCAGGAATATGTGCATGTAATGACTAGTTTACAATACAATAAGATATGCTTACATGATGCAGTATTGCATCATCAAAATTTCAATGCAGAAAAAACTATAAATTTACAATAAATCATTAAATTTATGTCATTTATTTTAAAAATTATATTTTTTGAAATAATAATTTAAAAAAAGTTAGACAGTTAAAGTAGATTTCCAGGGAGATGCTGAGTTTTTGTTTTGTTTTGTTTTGTTTTTGGTAAAGGGGGCTGTAAGCCAAATAAGTTCAGGCATCTCTGGGCTACAGTATGATAATAATACCTATTTCCATAACACTTTTAATATTTACAAATTCCTTTCTTCAAAACAGCCTTGTGAAATGGGTAGTATATTATCCCCATTTTAAAGATGAGGAAACATGTTTTGTGATGTCGGGACTTAGTCATATAACTAATTAACATCTATCAGTTCTGTGTTAAATCTAGCCCTTCCTGAACTCCAGGTCTAGAACTCTTTCCAGGACACCTTCTTACCTCACTGGGTCCTTTCCACACGGTCCACATTGGCCACTCTTCTTAAAGGTTTTCTGAGACAGTGTACATCTACACCCTTGGCTTTGTAGTAGAAGCGTGTGCTTCAATAAAACCATTTTTAAACCTTTTTTTGAGGGTTATATTTTTAATAGGTTTCTTTACTTTGTCCTGACTAAAGAAAATCTAGATGATATTCCTATATCAGGAAATTCTCAGGTAGAGAAAAAGAAACTGAGACCTTGAAAAGAGATCAGAGGCCACACATCTTGTTGCTTGGCAATTGAGTGGTTCTGACAGAGTACCAAGTACTGTATAATAATACATGAAAGTATTCCTGGTTTGCTGGATTTATCTTTCTCATATATTACAGAATTCTGGATTAAAAAAACAGAATTAATACAATTTCATGTATTTGACTGATTCCTCAGAGTGCTTAATCAAAAAAGCACACAGGAGATTTATTTATGTGATACATGTCTTCAGAGGTTCCTTATGGGATAGGCTCTCACAGTTTTGTGAAGTAAGCGAGAAAACATTTTGTCATATTATAGTGCACGTTACCCATCCTCTTTGTTCTCAGCAGCATATTGTTGTGAAAGGCAAAGTCAATGTGTTTAATGATAACTTAATGTCCAGAGCCCTATCTTCCTGTGGCCATTTTGTGATAGTTCTGAAATCAGGATTCAGTGTGTGGTCTATTTCATCATATGAGGAACATTTTGATTAAGATTTTTCTTGAACAAAATCTTTAAAGCATTTGGGGAAAATGTTCAAAACAGCAAATGTACTAAAAGTAAACTATCCACCCTATTTAAGTAAATGTGCAAAAACCAAACTTGATAATTCCTTCCTACTTTATATTAACACTTCCTTAAATATCCATCATTCATTCATCAGGTATATGTACATCTGTATATACCTACACACATATATGTGTATAATACAAATATGTATGCACATGTTATTATGATGCTGAATCATTTTGGTCATGTCAAGTTCTCCATGAATTTGGGATTTGGGATTTTCTTGGCAAAGGTGCTGGAGCAGTTGGCATATATTCAGGTCTTTCATACTCCGGTGCCAGTGTTCTTTCTGCTGTGCCACCTAGTCACCTATATGCGTGTGTGTGTGTGTGTGTGTGTGTGTGTGTGTGTGTGAGAGAGAGACAGAGAGAGAGAGAGAGGGAGAGAGAGTGAGAGTCACCTGCATTGAGATGATGGCTGAACCCTAAGGAATGAATGAAAATCAGTGTCAGAGGGTACATAGAGAGAAGAGGACCCAGGATAGGACTGTGGGATATACCCACATATGAGTCGTAGGATATGCATGATGATCTTGCAGAGAATCCAGAAAAAGTATGGCTAGTCAGGTAGAACCAGGAGAAGGCAGAATTGTGTATAAAGGCTTTTGCAACCAAAAATCACATTTTTGTTGTTTGTCTTTACTAGTCCCATTTTCCATTAGTAATTGTAGACTGACTATCATTATATAGTATTTTAATACCCCTCTTTTTAAAGTCAACATTATTGGTGTACCAGTGTTGCTTTTTGGAAATGAGAACTGGGTTACACCAGTCTAAGAAGAATGAAAGATGAAGATTACAAAAGACACTGGAGAAGTGGAGAGTGGGCATGAGCAGGCTAGATTGTGTAACTAGAGAGGAATAGCTAACTTAGAAGAATAGCAGTAAAAGATTGTCTTCAGTGAAATATGTGATAGGAAGAGAAGCGTGAAAGATTACAGGTGGATAGCCAGAGTGCTCTGCTGTTAGTCCCAGCAGACAGAGAGGAAGACCTCCAACACATTGGACAGAACCTGAAAGCAGACAAGAGTTTCACAGGGAGGGAAGACACGGACAGACTTCAATCTGTGTTCCCAAATGTTTTCAGCTGAGAATTCAGACTTGTTCCAACATGAGAGAGGTATCAGATTGGCTAAGCTCTTTCAGGGTTACAGCTCTGAGTTCAGCTCAATGGAGAAATTGAAAAAGCATTATGGGTAAAAGCCAAAGCAGACCATGAGACTTACCCTTAGAGGCATGGAGGAGAGAGTAGGAATTTTTAGAGGAACTGGATGGTCGATCACTCTTGAAGGAGTCAGCTGGTTTGGTCTGAGTAAAGCCTCATTAGAGGTTCTGGGGAACCTCACTTTATACCAGCCAGGCACATGGGTCAGGTTTGAGGACTGGTAGCTTGACCTAAAGGAAGTTCATGGGTTTTGGTGGTGTGAACTTTTCACCTTGTCATGCCTTGGGTATGCTTAGGATTATAGTTTTTGGTTCCACTATTTCTAAGGGAGAAAAGAAGTTACCCAGGGGGCTGAATGGCCTTGGGGCACCACTGGAAACCACTCTCCAGAGGTTTCTTCTGTCTTTGTCTTCAGGTACCAAGGGGACTCCTAATTTGATATAACAGATCCATTTTAGTACATTGTATTATATTGCTGTTCACAAAATAATTTATAGTCATTTTATCATTTTCCAAAAAATATATTCTTGAGACTCATCATAGCCTTCAGAATAATAATGGCAGTAAATAAAATAAATATTACAAAATTAATAATTTTATATTTATTGTTTATATATTAATATATTTGTTTTATATATTTAATATAATATAGTAACTAATAATAGAAATAAATAAAATGTAAAGGGATAAAAGATTTTATTAGGTCTTTAGAGCTTTAAAGAAGCTAAGGAAACTCTTCATTTTTGTTGTTGTCATTGTTAGTCATTTTCAGTTGTGTCTTACTCTTCATGACCCCATTTGGAGCTTTCTTGGCAGAGATACTAAAGTGGTTTGCCATTTCCTTCTCCAGCTCATTTTATAGATGAGGAACTAAGAAGTACAGGGTTAAGTGACTTGCCCAGGGTCAAATAGTTATTAAGTGTTTGAGAACAGATTTGAACTTGGAAAGATAAATCTTCCTGTCTTTAGACCCAGCAGTCCATCCGCTGTGCCTTATAGCTGCCCTCATTCTTACAGGTAAGGAAATTGAGGACGAGGGTGGTTAAGTGATTTATTGAAAGTCACACAAAGGGCAAGTGGAAGAACCTGATGCAAACTGAGGTCTCTTCCCTCTAGATCCAGTGTTTTTTGCATTATGATACCATGCTAAGAATTTGGGAAAGTAACCATCTTGCTCTGAGACTTTTAAAAAAATTATCAGCTCTTGCTTTCTCCAGATCATAGGTAGCAAAAGAGAGAAATTATTCTTTTCTGCTTGCTATTAATAGTTGTTTTGAGTGGACACCTGCTGATTCAGAAGTGGCATGATCTTGGCACAGTGGAAAGAGTATTGGATTTTGACGTCAGGAAGCTCAAGTTTTGTTCCTGATTTGGCACTGATTGACTTTGGGAACGTTCATTCTCCTTCTCAGGGTCTAGTTTTCTCCTTTGTAGAATGAGGGAACCAGACTAAATGAGCTCTGTGGTGACTTATAAAGTTGTGATCCTGACACTGTTTAATTCAGGGATACGGTTAATTGATTCTGACAGGGTCATCAGGTTGTGTACTTAGTACCATCACCTTCTGTTCTTCTGCTCTCAGATAACTCCGAGCCACCTAAGGTGTAGTAATGTCTATCACGTGCATGCTCTTGTTATTTTCTTCCTCTGGCATCTATTTTATTTTTTTATTATTTATTTTTTGGAAGGAGGGGAAGGCAGGGCAATGGGGGTTAAGTGACTTGCCCAAGGTCACACGGTTAGGTTTTGTATGTGTGTGTGTGTGTGTGTGTGTGTGTGTGTGTGTGTGTGTGTGTGTTAAGTGTCTGAGTTCAGATTTGAACTCAGGTCCACCTGACTCCAGGGCTGGTGCTCTCTTCACTGCGCCTCCTAGCTGTCCCTGGCATCTATTTTAAATAAAGTTAATGGGTGATGCTCTTGCAGTCCATTTGAGGTGGAAGATCTACTATGATTCTTGGTTGCAAGTTGGCCCAGTGAATAGGCTTGGTGTCAGGAAGGCTTGAGTTCAAATCCTATTTCAAACACTGTTGAGCTGTATGACTCTGGGTAGGTCACCTACCCTCTACCTCAGTTTCCTCATCAGTAAAAACAACACCTATGTCCCAGGACTGCTGTGAGGATCAGAGAGGATAATTTTATAAAGCACTTTGCAAACCTTAGCATTGTATAAATGTCAGTTATTATTATTCCATCATCACGTCATTATTGTTGTTATTTATTCCAGGACTTTGTATAAAAATGCTATTGTTTATTAGCCTTAAGAAGACGAGAAAGCTAATGAATGTAGCTAAACCCTTTGCATTCCAGGGGTGAGGTGAGCCATTACATTTCCCAAATGAAAAAAGACAACTAGTTAGCCAGTCTGCAATTGAAAGGAAAGGTCAACATATGACTCTTCTTCAATGCGAGTGAAATTGTCCTGTCTTTCTACTAAAGAACAATTTGGTAAAATTTTATTTTAACCTTACAAATAGAAGTTATTAATCATACTTTCCCTGGTAACTTATCCACTTAACCCTTTCTGTATCTGAATTCACTACTCCCTATTTTCTTGTTGTTCTTCAATGATTTAGTCATGTCTGACTCTTCATGAACTTCTTTGTTGGGTTTTCTTGGCAAAGATACTGGAGTGCTTTGCCATTTCCATTTTGGCTGTTTTACAGATAAGAAACTGAGACAGCTAGGGGTTAAATGGCTTTCCCAGGGTCATATAGCCAGTGAGTGTCTAAAGCCATTTTTTTTTGTTTTTTGGAGGGCAGTTGGGGTTAAGTGACTTGCCCAAGGTCACACGGCTAGTTTTTTTGTGTTAAGTGTCTGAGGCCAGATTTGAACTCAGGTACTCCTGACTCCAGGGCCAGTGCTCTATTCACTGCGCCGCCTAGCTGCCCCTAAAGCCATTTTTAAAAATTTGCTTTTTGGAGGGACAGTTGGGGTTAAGTGACTTGCCCAAGGTCACATGGCAAGTTTTATGTTAAGTGTCTGAGACCGGATTTGAACTCAGGTCCTCCTGACTTCAGGGCTAGTGCTCTATTTGCTGCACCTCCTTGCTGCCCCTAAAGCCAACTTTGAACTCAGATCTTCCAGACCCTGGCCCAGTGCTCTTTCCCCTGCCCTGCTTAGCTGCCCCAAATTCTTGGTCTATCCCTTCATAAAAACTGGCATGGTTGTATAGAAGCCTTTACTCACTCAGATAGAGAACTGTGAGCAGCTGTGTTATTTGTTTCAGGGACTTCTAGCCTTCTGTCATGGTCCTACACAGACAAAGTTGAACATTTATGTAATTTTTGACAGTAGCCAGGATCTATGTGGAATAAGGATTTTTCAAAAACATTTTTCAGTCAATATGTTTACTCTACTCCGGCAGCCATGCAGTGATACGGCACATCACCAGTACTTGAAATAGACTGCAACAGGAGGTCAGAGTGGAGCATAGATTTTCTAACACAGCATGTTAGATGAAATGATTTTGTGTACTTTGAAGTGGAAAATTCAATCAGAATTTGCCACACTTTTTAGTTAAAGCAACATTGTTACTTATTGATGAAAGGTAGACTAAGAAAAATACAGAAGGCAAACAGTAAATGAGAAAACAAACATTTTTGTTTCTGGTTGCAGCAAGAGACTTTTCTTCTACATTTTACTGAAATCCATGTGAAATACTGTCCTCTCCCCCCATCTAAGAGGCATGTAAAATAAGCCAAAAGAGTTATAGAATGTTTCGAGCTTATGCCAATATTTATAGCTCTCATGCTGGTAAATGTGGAATCTTGCCTTTTAAGTGAGTTTAGTTCTGATTAAGAGATGGCCTTCATGATTTATTAATGGTAATTGCTACTGTCCAAGTAACCTGTTTTGACTTAGTAGTAAAGTAGCAAGAGTTCATTTGGTTAGCAACCGAAGCTATCAATAATGGAATTGAAAGACTGTAGAGTCTGAACTAACCTAAGTAGGCTGAGAGAATATTTAAATTTATTACTATTTTCCATCTGACCATTGATGCACTGAGGATTTTTATAGATACAGTTACTTGTTATGGAGATGAATAATTTATGCTCTTTTAGAATTTAGAAACCTTCACATTTCTATCAGTTTTGTGGATGAATATTAAAGACTTGTCAGTGTGTTAGCTTGGGTGATCTTAAAGTCATCTGTGCAAGCAATTGATTCCAGGAGAGATTTATTATGTTTTAGTTCTGTTTTAATGGTTATTCCTTTAAAATGAGCACAGAATCCCCAGTACATATGTGGTCAGAGAGTATAAATAGGTAGTTTTCAAAAGAAGAAGTGCAAAGTGTTAACAACTCTATGAACAAATACTCTAAATTGCTAAATGATAGAACAGTAAGTTAAAAAAAATAAAACAAGTGAGGTTCTATCTTATATCCATCAGAATTCACTAAGATGAGAATTTCTCTCTTCTTCTACCTTCTCACCTGTGAAACTTTACTCCTACTACATGAAAAAAGAGACTCTGTACTGAGAGTTCTGCTTTCCCCTTCCCGTTGCATAGACATCTTCCTCACCTTCTCCTTCTTCACTTAAATATCATGTGAGGTTGTGACCCTTCTTGCCAAGGCAAACCCCTATGCACTTGGCCTTGATCCCATCCTTTCCCGACTTCTCCAGCAAATTACTCCCCCTGCTCGTGATCACTCCCAGTTCCCTTTCTGTCTTGCTCTATTTACAATTTCCTTCCTTGCTACCAGCAGACATTCTTCTGTAGTCTCCATACTTAAAAAAATAAAAACAACCCATGCTTGATCCAGCAATCCTTAGGAGTTATAGTCCTATATCTCTTCTCCCACTTCTGCCTAGATTCCTTGAAAAAGCACATAATTAGTCATAACATTTCCTCTCCTCTTACTCTTTTCTGAACCCTCTGTAATCTGACTTCTGACCTCATAATTCATCTGAAATTGCTCTCTACAAAGTGATCACTTAATTACCAGATCTTACACTCTTTACTCAGTCTTGACTGTCCCAGAACTCTTTGCAACATTAGATGTTGTTGATCACTCTTCCTGGATACCCTCTTTTCTCTAGGGTTTCGCTACACTGCTGTCTCTTGGTTCTCTTTCTTCTTGTGTAACTCCTCCTCAGTTTCCTGTATCGGTTCTTTATCTGTGACCTGCCCAGTAATCCTTGGTATTCCTTTGATCTTTGTCCTGGGCCTCTTTTTGCCTCTCACTTTTACCATCTCACTTGATATCATCATCTCCCATGGGTTCAGTAAACATCTACTTTCTGATGTTTCCCACATCTATATATCCAGCCCTAGTCTCTCTGCTGAGCTAGTCATGCATCTCCAACTGCCTTTTGGATGTCTTGAACCAGATGTCCAGTAGGCATCTCAAACTCAATAATGCCTAAAGCAGAACTTATCATCTTTACTTTGAAACATCTTCTTTTCCAAACTAGCTTATTCTGTTTGTGGGTACCAGCATCTCTCCAGTCACTCATGTTGGTAACTCTGATATGTTCCTCGGTCTTTATTCTCACTCACCATATATATTCAATGTATTGCCAAATCTGGTCATTTCTACTTTTACAATATATGTTATGCATGCATACACATACACACATGCGTGTGTGCACACGTGTCTCCCTTCTCTTTGTTCATATAGCCATAACTCTAGTTCAGACTCTTATTGACTCTTTTCTGGACTGTCGTAATAGTCTTTTAATTAATCTCCTTCCTCAAGTCTCTCCTCGTTCCAGGATATCCTCCATTTAGTTGCAAAAATTCTATTTTCTAAAGTATAGGTCTGACCATGTCTCTATCTCTCTCTTTTTCTGTCTCTCTGTTTCTGTTTCTGTCTTTCTGCCTCTCCCTGTCTCTCTTTTTTTCTGTTTCTCTGTCTCTTTCTGCCTGTCTATTTCTGTCTCTGTTTTTCTCTGTCTCTTTCTGTCTCTCTGCTCTCCCTCTCTCCCTCTCTCTCCCTCCTTTCATTTCTGCCTTCCTCCCTCCCTCTTCTTTTCCATGTCCCCCACTCCCTCTCCTTCTGTCCTTCCCTCCCTCACCTGCCCCTTTGTGAGTTGCCCCAATTATTCTGGAAGCAAACATTGAAAGTCCAAAGATCTCTGATCAAGTACTGACCAACCTTTTCCAGAAGACCGATAAATCGTGTCTCCATAATCTCAATAGGAGAATGGTAAACCGTATAGAATGAGATATACATTTTAGACATGGCTCATATGGTGGTTTTATTTTGTTTAGATTCACTTTGTTGTTCGCTGGAGGGGGATTACATTGAAGAGGAGGAAGTGATAGAAATACTAGTAGTAGGGGCTGGGCAAGCATTGATAATTTGTTTTCTTTATAAAGGAAAAGCTTTAGGAAAAATAGAAGTTGGCTCTTCTAGGATGCGCAAGTATTGTTTTTGGTCCTCGGCATACTATCTCGTTTGGCTTGCTTTGGGTTAGCAAATGAAGTAGAGTAGCAATTTAGTAGTAGTGATGCTAAGTCCGTATCTCTGCCATACTTCAGACCTAGCTATCAATTATAGTTATTCTACCTTCAAGTCTTTAACTGAGAATTCCATCTCTTTGACCTTTCACTTATCCTCTTGCTTTGCCCTTCTTGACCCTGATCTTTGCTTTCATTTTATCTTCCGTCCTGTCTTGCGGCTCCTCACTCTGAACAGAATTTGCCTTCCTTCCTTCTCAGTCTAAACCTCTTAGACAATGGTATCGATGATTCTGTCTTCATCAACTGGGACTTTTTCTCTCCCTTGTCCTTTCTGCTGTGACCACCTCGTTGATCCCTGGTCTTTGGAAACTTCCCCGTGTCCCCTTTTGCCATCAGGATCTGAGGCTGTCAAGCCTATCAGAAGTCCCCACACTGGGAGGTGACTCCGTTCAACAAATTGCTACTGTCTCAGCCACCAGTGGGGTGATAGGACGCTTTTATTGACCGGTTTACACTGTCCATAATTTTCCAAAAACCTCATCCATTCTCTGTTAGCTCCTGACCTCATCTGTTTTCCCATTACTTTCTGCAAAGCCTGTTCCACCTCATAATTTACAGAAAAGAAAGCATACTGCCTTCCTTTCCTCCTCGAAATTTCTCTGTCTCTAACCTGTCTCCTTTCTCCTTCCCTTTTGTTTCAGAGGAAAAAGTCCCCCCTCACCCCAATCCTCCTTTCCAGGACTGCATCATCTGCTTAGGCCTTGAGTCTAATCCCCTTAAGCCTCTACCAGCTGTGGGGGTCAGCACTGCCCCCAAATGCGTTTTGTATCTCTAGTCCTACACTCTTTTTAAAAAAATAGTTTTTTTTTCCCTTTGGTCTAACAAACACTTCCCATTTTCTCTATCTTAAGAGAACCCTTTCTTAATTTTATGGCTCTCTTGAGATACCATCCTTTTCTCTTTCTCTTGGTTGCCAAACACCTTGAATGATCAATCTAGCCACACTGCTTCTATTTCTGCATTTTTCATCCATTCCTGAAGCTCCATAGAAACTGTGCTGTGCCCCTTCTTAAGTCTGGTCATTCTTTATTCCTCCTCTTGTAATTGATACTTTTAATCACCTCCTGTTTCTTGACATTATTTTTTCTTGGATTCCATGAGCCGGCATTCATTCTATAAATTTACCTTCTTTCTTTCTTGGCACTCCTTTTTTGTCACCCAATTGGGTCTTATTTCCCTTTGTGTTGCTAAATGTTGTCATTTTCTATGTTCTAGTTCTTAGTACTCTTTCTTTGCCTTTATATTGTCTTTTTTTGGGCATTTTCATTTACTTTGATTATCATTGTAGGCCAATAACTCCCAAATCTCCATTCTTGACCCCTTCTCACCCAAGCCGCAGACCCACATTTTTTTAACTCTTTGCTGGACATCTACAACTTAGTATTTCCAAAATAATTTTCTTCCTTCACTTAATCTCCTTACTTCTTTTTTCCATTTTATTTATTTATTTTTAGTTTTCAACATTCATTTCCACAAGATTTTGAGTTACAAATTTTCTCCCTGTCTTTCCCCTACCCCCACCCTTAGATACTAAGCCTACTGAATACCCCTTCTCCCAATATTTTCTCTTTTATATCTGCCCCCATCCCCCCAACCTGATCGCCTTACTTTTGATAATAGTATCAATATTGTCCTGTCAACCAGACATGAAGCTTCCAAATCCTCTTCAGCTGCCTGGGACTTGCCCAGAATTGCATAGCACTCACAATCTCTCTGTCTCTGTCTGTCTCTCTCTGTTCTCTCTGTCTCTCTGTCTCTCTGTCTGTCTCTCTCTGTTCTCTCTGTCTCTCTCTTTCTCTCTCTGTCTTTCTCTCTTTCTCTTT
>CM053594.1:320779471-320842112 GCA_028646575.1 Pseudocheirus occidentalis
TGTGTCTGTGTGTATGTAGCATAAATCAGATACAGGTCCAAAGACCTGTGCCTGACTCTGAAGACAGCTTTCTCTCCACTATGCCCAGCTACCTCTTCTTTGTGAAATAAAGGTAATGATACGTGCATTACCATCCTTAGGGGGTTGTTGCCAGCAAAATGCTTTTCAAAGCTTAAAGCACTGCAGAAATGTGTAGTGAGCAGGTCAAGTATTCCTTAGAGTACCTTCACCCCACCCACCCTAGATTATATTTATTTGTACCTGTGTCATAGTCTATACCATTAACTCCTTGTTAGCAAGGACTCTTTTTTTTTTTTGGTCCCTGTATGACCAGGCTCAAACACATAGTAGGTACTTAATAAAGAGCTGTTTAATTAAACTGAATTGTTAATCTTGCCTTCTTTGGAAAGATTTCCTGGCTTCTTTTATAGCTCTTAGCTTTGTTTCTCTCATTATACTTTCACATGCTAGTGTGATTTATATAGTTGCGCTTATAGGTCTTTTGTCCCTGTAACTAGACTTTGAATTTCATGAGGGTCCAGACTATCTTATTTATCATTGTTCCCCCATAGCACCTTACACACAGGCCTAGAAGTCCATATTTAGAGCCAGAAGGGACTTCAGAGGTCAGAAGGATGATGATGAGGATGAGGACAACAGCAAAACACATTTTTATAACTAAAAGTAAATAAGCAAATTTTAAAAAATACATTATTATTACAATAACAGGAGCTAACAGAACACATTAAGGTTTGCAAAGTGCTTTATTTGTATGACCTCATTTATTTTTACAGGATCAGACGAGCCAGTGTGGTACAGTGGAAAAGAACATTGTATCTGAGTTTGAATCCTGTCTCTGGTACTTACAGCCTGTGTGACTCTGGACAAGTCATGTAACTTCTCAGGACCTTGATTCCTTTATTTATAAAAGGATGGGCTTGTAATACGAGACCTTTGAAGTCCCTGCTAGTTCTGAATCTATGACCCTTTGATCCTAGAATTTAGAACTAAAAAGAACATTAAGTATCATCTCAACTTTATTTTGCAGATGAGGAAACAGAGGCAAAAAGCAGGGAAATGACTTGCCTAAGGTCATATAGATAGCAAGTAGTAGAACAGGGATTGGAACCCTTGGACCCTTGACCCCCAAACAATTTTTCTTCTGCTATATCACAACCACTTCTCTTTAGAGAGAGCTTTATGCTTTTTTGTTGTTCAGTTATTTTCCAGTCACATCCAGCTCTTCATGGCCCCATTTGGTGATCTTCTTGGAATGGCTTGCCATTTTCTTCTCCAGCTCATTTGAGGCAAATGGGGCTAAGTGACATGACCAAGGTCACACAGCTGGTAAGTATCTGAGGTCAGATTTGAACTCAGGAAGAAGAGTCTTCCTGACTCCAGGCCTGGTACTCTATTCACTGTGCCACCTAGCTGCCCTTTATGCTTTACCTCACCACAACCTTGTGAGGTACATCATTCAAGTACTAGGATACCCATTACATAGATGAGAAGGCTGAGACCAAGATGAAGTAACATATCCAAGGTCATAAAACTAGTAAATGTCAGAATTGAATGCACGTCTCTCCCAACTTCAAATTTCCCCCTATTTGTTTTCTCTTTATAAATGCTCATTGAATGAATTTGTATAGAGCATTGGGCTTAGGATCAGGAAGACTCATCTGTTTTGAGTTCAGATCTGACTTCAGACACTTACTAGCTATATGACCTTGATCATGTCATTTAACCTTGTTTGTCTCAGTTTCCTCATCTGTGAAATGAATTGGAGAAGGAAATGGCAAATCACTCCAGTATATTTGCCAAGAAAACCCCAAAATGGGATCATGAAAAGTCAGATAGGACTGAATGAATAACAACTGAGTGAATGAATGAATGATGGCTGGTTGTATGCATGTGCTCCTGAGTTCATTCAGTTTCTGATCTGACGATTTTAGTCTCTCGGATTGTGGAGGGATGTGAAAGCTTCGTCTTATTTCACTGCCTGGAAAACCTTCACTTTTCCTTTGTCTGTCCCCCCCGCCCCCAGACTATTCATAATTGCTGCAGTTTTAAAAGTTAACTTTGGCTTATTTTTAAAACTTCTTTTCTTTCTTTACCCCTGCATCACCTATTCCATGTTCTTGTTCTAATGAAGCTCTCATTAATCTTTACATGTTGTACTCAAAATTATCATAACCATAGCTGACGTTTGCATAGCACCTATTTGCCGAGCACTGTGCTAAGCATTTTTAAAATATTGCTTCATTCCATCCTTGTGCCTTGTGCTTTGTACACTTGTACAAAGTGCCTTATATATGTAATTTCATTTTCACAGCAACCTTGGGAGTCAGTTGCTATTATTTTTTACAGATGAGGAAACTGAGGCAAATAGGTTGAATGACTTTTCAGTGTCACACAGACAGTAAGTATCAGAGGCTGGACTAGTTTTTGTAATTTAATGAAGCTTCTCAGAGTTCATTGCCATTAGTATCAAGTCCAAGCAATTTGTGCCATGGAGAAAAGAGGAGTCCGACATAAGTGATGGGGATGAGTACTTCCTTTTTTCTGAAGATTAGCTTATATTTCTAATTATGAAAGAATAAGGGGTCCATTTCTGACCTTTTTAGGGAGATATCTGATTTTTAACTTGTGCCACTGTCAAGAAACATATGCTCAGAAATCACAAGGATCTGTTTTGAGAATAGAATTTAGACTTCAGAAAGAGGCAATTAAAAACCCAAGCTTGCTTCTTCTTTTGAAGCTTAAAGAGAAGTCTCAGGAAATTGAAATGTTTTCTGCTAATTAACTGTCACAAATATGATGTCATTAAGCTCCAAGTCTCTTTAGTTATCTTCAAAGCCATTAAAAAAGACTGTACGATCCTCTTAAATATGTAAAAGAGAAAACAAATTGCCAAATCAGAATGAATGTTCTGTAGAACTTTACTATTTCCCTTAGAATGTGATACTAATTAAAGAAGGATTTCATTATTTTCTAAGCTATTACACACAGCAGTCCTCTTCCTTGATAAGAACTCCAATGCATAGAAATGATTTATTGGTCCTGGTTTTTATGACTGGTCATTTGTGAATCTCTTTGGGTCACATCTAATTGTGCAGGTTCACTGTTGAGTTGCAGTTATGCTCTTTACAATGTTAAGAACAAACAATGTGTGGAGTATGTTGGATCACATTAATAATTCCTGCTACTGGGGAGGTTGAGGCTGGTGGATCACTTGAACTCAGGAATTCTGAACTAAGTCAAGTGTCCAGACTAAATCTAGTCCCCAGGATTAGGGGGTGACCAAACTGCCTAACAAGGGACAAACTGACCTGGGTCAGAAATGAAATAGATCAAAGCTTCCATGCAGAGCATCATTGTTATTGGTCCTTTGAGAGGCCAACTTGAGTGATGCAGGGAGACCCAATGTCTTTTATTTCAGCCCACTGAAGTAAAATATCCATTTTACCAAAAGTGATGCCACCCTCACCAGAGATAACATGAGCACTGTGAATCTGCAAGTCTGAAGTCTCTTGGGAACCTTTCCTAGAAAGAGCATCAGTTTCTAAGAGCAAGAGGAGACAGTTTTGTCAACTGATAAATTCCCTTATTATCCCCTTTAGATTCTCCACAGTTCCATATGGCAGGGCCCATTGAATACTGAGTAAAACACATCATCTGTGTGCCAACTGTTTCTCTCATTTGTTTACTTCATTGTGATAAATCTCAGCCCTGGTAGAGAATCTAGTTCACATTATTGATTATTTTAATCTAGATGTCATTAATCTCCCATTGCCCTCATACTTTTTTATATGTGCATTGTAAAGTGTATTCCTTAATTTAGTTATTTTGCATTTAGATGGATAGAAATGCCCAGAAGTAAGTAGACTTTGGGGTATTGCCTTCAGATCACATTTTAGGAGTCCCATAAGCTAACTCACTAATAACTTTCTGAGCTGAAATAAGTCTTTCAGAAGTGACCATTGCAACAAGTAGGGTACGTACTTAGTAAATAAAAATGATGGATCTGGTATACTGAAAAAACTCAGAACCTCTGATCAAGTAGAATTAGCTGATTTTCTTTCTTCTGAATTTCATGTGTAAAATCTTTCTCTTTGCACTGAGCTTGTAAATTCCCTTGGAATCTAGTCTTGGAAAACTGATATCTTCCTAATTTGTTTACAAGGGGACAGTAATTCTTTAATCTACAAACATGTGATACACTTTTTGATAGAAAACAAATTTAAACAAAAAATTTAAAGAATCTAGTAGACTAGGGAGTATTAGTCTGGTGTATGTGGACTTTATAACTATATTTCAACAAATTTAGATTCCTTTATCATCTGTCTTTTATATGTATATATACATAGATATAATACATTTTATTTTTATTTATTATATTTATGTATTATATACATAAAACACATTTTAAAACATTATTGGTAGAAGGACTTCACGGGCAGTGTGGTGGTGCACTGAATAGAGCCCTGGCCCTGGAGTCAGGAGGACTTGAGTTCAAGTTTGGCCTCAGACACTTGACACACTTACTGGCTGTGTGACTTTGGGCAAATCACTTAACACCAATTGCTTTGCCTTCCCCCCTCAAACAAAAGAAGGACTTCATCAAACTGCCAACAGAACCCCTGGTTCACTGCTTCCTTGCCTCACAAAAAGTTTAACAACCCCAGCTGAAGACCATTGTTTAATGTTAGTGTTAGGCCAGAGAGTTAAATAACCCTTTCTAAAAGTATCTCCTCTTTGTCAGTGATGACAGACTAGATCCCTGTAACACTTACCAGTGTGCAGGGCGAAACTTTGTTGACTCACTGAGATCCAGCGTAGACCACAGGACGATTTCTTTCCTGGCAGTGAAAGTTTTTTTTTTCTAACTCAGAAGCATTGGTATTTATTCATTTCATTCCCAGGGCATTCTCCTGGGTAATGAGGAGATTCTGAGATCACATCAGGCTTCTGTAAATTTGAGATGTGGGCAGCTGTTCCTATTGAAAAATTACATAGATTCACAGTGACTCTGAAAGGTGCTTCATATCTACTATATTAGCCATCTTTTAAGAAGCTTATGAACATTGTAGCTTTTATTGATTCCAGGGAATTGGACCCAGCAACAAGCAATAAAAGTCGATGGTAACTTTCTCTCTATATAGGGGTGTATGAATCAATATTTTGAATTTACTATAATTTGCTGGTAATGGATAGAAGAAGTAAAAGAATTGCAGTGTTGTCTGGTGGGTCATAGCTGTGCAATGTAGCCTTTTTTCCCCTTAGCTAAGCTTTGTTGTAGGTCGTCATCTTCTCCTAATAACTAGAAATATGGTAGTTGAGTTGATGGGTATATTTATCAATCAGTTTCACAGGATTATTTGACCTATAATAAGTCAAATAACTTTTATTTGTTTGTTCTAAGAATAAAACTTGCCTGTAGTGACTTGAGTTTTGCGAACCTGAAAGAAAACAAATGCTTTGAATTTCTATTAAATACTTCAGAGACAATTAAAAACCTATAAAGCTTATTTCCTTTTGAACTCTGAATCAGGAAGGACTTTCTAACATTGCCTCCAATTCTGTAGTTGTGTGACCATTGGGAAGTCACTCATCCCTTGTACCTATATCCTTATCTATAAGATGGGAATGTTAATACCTGCAGTACCTTTTTCAGAGGTTTGTTTGTTTGTTTTTAATTTTATTTATTTATTTTTAGTCTTCAGCATTCCCTTCCGTAAGATTTTGAGTTCCAAATTTTCTCTCCGTCTCTCCCCTCCCCTCACACCAAGATGGTGTATAATTTGATATAGGCTCTCTGTGCACATTCGTAGTAGACCTATTTTCTCATTAGTCATGTTGTAAAGAAGAATTAGAACCAATGGGAGAAACCACAAGAAAGAAGAAACAAACTTAAAGAGAAAGAAAGAGAGAGAGAGAGAGAGAGAGAGAGAGAGAGAGAGAGAGAGAGAGAGCGAGCAAATAATATGCTTCAATCTTCATTCAGATTCCAAAGTTCTTTTTCTGGATGTGGATAGCATTTTTCTTCGAGTCCTTTGGAGTTATCTTGGATTACTTGCATTACTAAGAAGAGCTGAGTCTATCAAAATTAGTCATTTTATAATGTGGCTATTACTGTGTACCATGTTCTCTTGGTTCTGTTCACTTCCCTCAACATCAGTTCATTCAACTATTTCCAGGTTTTTCTGAAGTCTGCCTGCTCATTGTTTTTATAGTATAATAGTATTCTATTACATTCATACACCACAACTTGTTCACCCATTCCCCAACCGATAGGTATCCCCTCAATTTCCAATTCTCGGCCACCACAAAAAGAGCTGCTGTAAATATTTTTGTGCATGTAGGTCCTTTTCCCATTTGTATGATCTCTTTGGGATACAGCCCTAGAACTGTTATTACTGGATCAAAGGGTATGCACATTTTTATAGCCCTTTGAACATAGTTCCAAATTGCTCTCTAGAATGGTCGGATCAGTTCACAACTCCACCAAAAATGAATTAGTGTTCCAATTTTCCCACATCTTCTTTAGAATTTATAATTTCCATATTTTGTCATGTCAGCCAATGTGATAAAAGTGATGTGGTACCTCGGAGTTGTTTTGATTTGCATTTCTCTAATCAGTAGTGATTTAGAGCATTTTTTCATGTGACTATAGATAACTTTAATTTCTTCCTCTTAAAACTGCCTTTTCATATCTTTTGACCACTTATCAATTGGGGAATGATTTATATTCTTGTAAATTTGATTCAGTTCTCTAAATATTTTAGAAATGAGGCCTTTATCAGACAATGGTTGTAAAAATTCTTCCCTGGTTTTCTGCTTCCCTCCTAATCTTGCATTATCTTTGTGCAAAACCTTTTCAATTTAATGTAACCAAAATTATCCATTTTACATTTCATAATGTTCTCTATCTCTTGCTTGTTCATAAATTCTCCACAAACCTGACTTATAAACTATTCCCTGCTCTCCCAGTTTGCTTATACCTTTATATCTAAATTGTGTACCCATTTTGATTTTCGTTTGGTATACGGTGTAAGATACTGGTCTATGTCTAGTTTCTGTCACACTATTTCCCAGTTTTTCCCTGTGCTTTTGGTTAAGTAGTGAGTTGGTCAAATAGTGAGTTCTTATCCCAGAAGCTGGAGTCTTTGGGTTTATCAAATAATAGATTACTGTTGTCATTGATTGCTGTGTCTCATGTACCTGACCTATTCCACTGATACACCACTCTCTCTGTTTCTTAGCTAGTATCAAGTAGTTTTGATGATTGCTGCTTTATAATACAATTTAAGATCTAGTGGTTAGGCCACCTTCCCTAAGCATTTCTTTTCATTAATTCCCTTGATATTCTGGACCTTTTGCTCTTCCAGATGAATTTTGTTATTTTTTTCTAGCTCTATAAAATAAATTTTTGGTAGTTTTATTGGTATGGCACTGAATAAGTAAATTAATTCAAGAAGAATCATCATTTTTATTATATCAACTCAGCCTACTCATAAACAACTGATGTTTTTTTTTCAGTTCTTTAGATCTGACCTTATTTGTGTGAACTGTTTTGTAATTGTGTTCATATAGTTCCTGGGTTTGTTTTGGCAGGTAGACTCCCAAATATTTTATAATGTCTACAGTAACTTATCTTGGAAATTTTTTTGCTCTCAGCTGAAGTGTCGCTTCCCACACAAGGCCATTTTAAATTCCCACAGTTATAATATTAATGTCCTCTCTTCTCCCAAATTACTTTTGAATTATATGGCACACATTTTATATTCCCTTATCTGTATACATATTGTTTCCTCTTAGTGGACCATAAGCTCTGAGGTGGTGGAAATGATCAATTTTTTGTCTTTTGAGCCTCTCACAGTGTCTTATACATAGGAAGTTAATAAATGCTTGTTGAATAGATGGAATAATAAATCTTGAAAAGTATGCTAGAGCCAGGATTTATATTAATTGAAGATATGAGTGATATTTAATAGGCACAGTATGTAGCTTTTGAGCCTGGAGAAAAGACCCTAAGTATTCTTTCTCTAGGGACAGGCATTTATACCTGGTCTTTAAATGTTGCCCTACTGTCTTCTTCATTCAACTTTCTATGTCACTGCTGTGTCAGAAGCAAAAAAGACTGGACCCGGACATAGGAAGATCTGAGTTCAAATATGACGTACATCCTGGTCACATTTTGCCTCTGTTTGCCTCAGTTTCCTCATCTGTAAAGTGCAGATATTAAAATAGTGCCTGTTTCTCAATATTGTTATGAGATCCAATGAGATATTTGTAAAAATATTTAGCACAGTGCCTGACCTATCACAGCAGGCTCAATTATAAATGCTTATTCCCTTTCCCATCCCCAGTTACCCTTAGTGAATTATGCTACATATTAAGGTATGTATGATTTCAGTTCAAAATTTGGATTTGAAAGATCAGTTGATACTTGTCAGTGTTTCGTGGTTTTGCTTCTCTTCCTTTTGGAGAGAAATAAAACCTTCAAAATTCTATCAAAACTGCTTTTCTTGAACTCTGAAATGGCATCAAGTCCTTTGTTAATGAGCCAGGCCTTTCTTTTTTTTTCCTCATTGGCACTGAGAACAAAGCAATTTATGTAAAATAGGAGCATTACTAATTTCTGGGAATGACTAACATTTCACTTTATTAGTCGACCCTCAGCCTGGTAGACAGGAAGCAAAATCTTGACTAAGCACTGAAATTTCCCCTTTTGTTAGTTGAATTGCCCAGACAGAACCTGTGCGAAATGGGTCGGGTTCCTGAGTTTGTTGTGTGTATTTTTTTTTAATGTCAAGGGTACACCACGTAAGGAAGAATCGGAGGATACAGTAATTGGCTGGAAAGGAAGCATGTTTCACTTGTTCATTTATTTGGGTTTAGCTGATTATTTGAATTGTCATGCTCTTTCTACTTTAAAAGCTTTGGTTAGAAATGTTACCTTTCAGGGCCTTGTTTCAGATCAAATCGGTTTCTGTTAAAATAATTTATGTGTGAAATGTGCTTAGTACTTGCCAAGATCTGTGGACATTGTTCCTCTCTAAAAGTAATTGCCAATGTTTTGTTTAATTTGGAAACTCTTTGGACAATTCCCATGTGACTCTAAAGCTTAGGGATAGTGGTGGGGGTGGGGTGTGGAATGGAGGGGAGCAGGATCAAGGTGTTTAGAATGGGAATGTTGTCAAATAATGGGCTGCCAGAGGCTCGACTTTCTCTTGTTAGAAGGTAGGTTTAGTTAATAGTATACCTTCCCATCATTAGTATAAGAAATCAAAAGTAGGGATCTGTCTTTAGTTTCAATTTATAACCAAAATTGTTTTTTCCTCATTCTGTGTATTAACTGTCAAAACATTAATATGGGGCAGCTAGGTGGTGCAGTAAATAGAGTACCAGCCCTGGAGTCAGGAGGACCTGAATTCAAATCTAACCTCAAATACTTAGTACTTACTAGCCCATGCAACCTTGGGCAAGTCACTTAACCCTAATTGCCCTGCCTTCCCCCCTCCAAAAAGCATAAAACAAAAACAAGCAAACAAAAACATTAACATGTTATAGTTGCCCATGAAACCAGGCTCCTTGACCTAACCACCAAAATGTACTTTTCTAAGAAAGAAAGAGCTTAAATATCATATTTTTCATAAAGCATAGTCCTTTGGCCCCCAGCTAATCCCATTCTGCCACGTGACTTGGCTTTCTGATCAAGACATTGCTGAAATGCCTACCTTTTGCCCTCTTGACTTCTTATCTGATACATGTTTTTTCTCAAGTTTTTACTAGTTAAACCCGCCTCTACCTGATCCTTTTCTTTTTACCCTGCCTTATTACCTGCCTTGGGACTATCCACATGTTCCTTCATCATTTTTTCTCATATTGTTTCATGTGCATATGTTCTGTGTCCTCCAATAGATTTAAACACTCCCTGCCTTTTATTTGTTTTCATTTGTGGCACTTCCATCACTTAGTACAATGATGTGAGTATTTAGGCACTCAATAAGTGCTCATTAGCCAAATCAGCTGCTTAAGTGAGAGAGTCCTCAGTGAGTGCTCTATAGTTATATTGTGTAGAAACTTGTCAATAGCGGCTCAAGCAACTAATGGCTAATTAAGAAGTTGTAATCAGAAGAATACAAAGACACTCATAGAGGCTGCAGTGGTACTTTAAAAGCCAAGCTGTTAAATTAAAACCTCTCCTGTACTTTTAGTTGGAGGGGGTCCTTAAGACACATCACACCTAATGTTCAAGGAGGTGGTTCCATTGTGTAATGAGGAGCAGAGTCCCAATGGCAGTGGGATCTTAGTTTGCTAATAGACTTGCCATCTACCTCCCAGGATTCTGAGAAGACTCTTTACAAGCTGTAAAGCCTTGAATGAGAACTGTTACTCTTATGAGAATCGTAGGATCATCAATTTATGGTAGAAGAGGCTTTAGAGATCAAGTCCAATCCCTTCACTTTACAAATGAAGAAACTGAGGCAAAACAACTTGTTCAGGGTCACACAAAGGGTTCATGACGGAACTGGGACATAAATCCAGGTCCTCTTGATTTCAGAGTCAGAATTCTTTTCTATATACCACACTGCAGTTATAATTGGTTCCCAAGAAAACATGAAACTACGTGGAGCAGTGATTCAGGAGAAACAGCTTAAGGGAATGGAGGCTGCATGATTGGCAGCAAGGGTTGAACAGGAAAGAAACAAGCAAGATAAATGTTTAGAACATTGCCTCATGATATTAAATGGTGTGAAATTGTTGTGGAAATGTGAAATCTGAACCAATCTCAGCTATACAGATTATTATTTTTAAAACACTAGTATTTTAAGTGAGTATTTATAAGATTTAGTGGATTATGTATGTCGAATGAACCTAGAAAAGTTACTCTAGACTTGGTTAGGAATAGCATTCCAAAAGCAAAGACTGAGTAAAGGTCCATCATGGCATTTAATAAATGTTGCAGCATAACTGGTGTGATGGTCAGATTGCTGGTCTGGGGGTCAGGAATATCTTGATTCAAATCCTACCTCTGATAGTTCCTGGATATATGATCAAATCATGTAAATGTTTTGGACTTCATAAAGTCTCCTCATTTCTAAAACTGAGTAGGGGGCTGGCTGAGATTTCCTCTCAAGTCCCTTTCTTTTCTAAACCTATGATCCTATGAACTATCTGGATTTTGTTTGCCCTGGGACATGTATTGTATTGAAGTTCATTCCAAGACATAATCTTGTAAATCAGTTTAAATGGATGGCTTGGAGATTCTTCAAACATGTGTGGAACATTGAGCCATATGCTATTGTTTGCATACACATAACTTTTAAATAGTGGAAATGAATAAAAATTACTTCAGGAGCATAATGATAATTGCTTATATATTCAAAGCACAGCAGTTTCTTTTACTGGTTTCCTCAGTGAGACAAACTATCTGAATATTTTTAAAATTTTAAATAATTCGAGGAACAAAGACTCTCTCCAATGCTGGGGAATCCTTCTTTGTGTTTATAGTCCCAATTGTGATCAATTAAATAATTTCTAACCCTGTATTTCCAACAACCTAATATATTCCTGAAAATAAATTTTTCAAGACAATTTTAAAACAATGAAACAATTAACTGCTTCAAATAAATATTTCAAATAAACATTTGCTATGTAGCCTTTCTAGAAGAAAGGGGGTAAGAGAGTATTGAAATTCACTAAATAGTGATAAGGCTTTCAGAGCTATCTAAATGCTAGGAATCTGCAGTCTAAGTAAGCTTACTGCCACATTCCCATGCTTCCATGATTTCTTCAAGGCAGAGATTACTCCCAGAGTTGTAGACAGTGTCTTTACACAATCATCCTGAGACCTCAAAAGAAAATCCACCAAATGATCTTCGGGGCTTTCTTTAGATTAGGGATTGTTAACCTAGAGTTCATCAGGGGTTTGTAAACTTGAAAAGGAAAAAAAAATACACCTTTAGTTTCACTAATCTTAAACTGAAATTTAGCATTTCTTTCAATTGTGAATATAGCCCCAAAACCATAGTAGCATTACATTTCACCTGATTACCAAAGGGATGAGGGGTTGATGACACACAAAAAAGGCCAAGAACTTCTATTCTAGAAGTTTTGGTATCATTTGGACGGCTATGGAGTACTTCACTGGTCCATTTGGTTATCACTTGTTCTTGCTATATGACTGACCCACCTTCTTTTCCACTCATGTATTTTCCTGATGACATTCTATATTTCATTTCTTCTATGTCTTCATTTGTAATATGTTGCATCCTTCATATACCCACTGTGTACCTAATTGATTGCCCTTTGACCCTCAACTTGAATTCCTCAGGGACTGTGGTATTCTATGACTCAATGTAATACAGCACCATCCTGAGGCTGTTATGTTTAAAAATAATAATGTTTTTAAAACTGTTATATTTTTTAAAATATTGTGTTTAAAACCATTGTTTCAGGTCTATTGGGGTCATTCAATTTTCCAAAGGAATTCTGGTTTTTTCTTTGCCTAAGTAGTAAGTAATAATGATGGTAATAACCCCTTTTGGGGTGGGAGAGGGGAGAGTAAAGCTTTTTCAATTCATTACAGTGGATTTATTTAGCAATGACCCAATAATTGCTGGATTTTAAAAAATAGAGCGTGCTTAATTTTTACTACTTGTATCCATGTCCTCCTCACTCCATTTTTTTGCCACAAAATAAATGGCCAGCATGGCTTGATTCATGTGGATTGAATTACTACCGAATGAGTTATTTATCTAAATACCTAACTACATTTTATCAAATTTAATGTTGACATTTGAAAAAGATGAAACAAAGACAAACACAAGTTGTGGAAGATAGTTTAAGGGCTAAATGCTTAGGTGGTGCAGCTTGGCCATTTCTGTACAAAGAGCTGGGATTTATTGGCTTGTGGTACTTATTATACATTAGGTCAGCAGCCATCATCATCCTCCGTCCCCAGTTGCAGAGCCCTCGGAGTGTTCATAGACTTCATCAGGTAGAATGCTCCCAAGGTCTCAGCCACAGTGCATTCATTTTTCTCACTTTATTACCATCACATCTGATTCCAATTTGCTACCAAATTGAGTTTCCATTCCCGAGCTTGACATTCAAGCCCGTCAGGTGGATTAGCGCTGTCAGCTTTGTTAGTGTAGCTTCAGGTCAGCTAGCACCGGCCTATTAAATGTCCTCTGCTCCCCATCTCAACATCTCTGCTACTTGTGTGGCTATCCCTTTGAGCAGCAGGGCTGCATTACCCAATGTAACCTTTTAGCAACAGCAGAGGGTTGCCCATCATAACCTTTCTCCTTGTTGAAAAATAGTAATTCTGGACCCACTGAATAGCTTTTCTGATTAAGAGAGAGAGTGGTTTTTTAGTCCTTATTTTCTTGCTGTTTCAGCAGCTTTTCATCAGGCCAGAAAGGCAAGTGTTCTGTGATTGGGTCATTAGGTGGAATTTGATTGATTGGACCATTGTGCAGAGGGGCCTTCTTTGATTCATTTGTCTGGACCTTTCTCACTTGCTTTCTATACTTACTATTTCTGCATATGGAGCTTAAACATAATTTGTGAAGTTTTGCTTTCTCACCTGAGAAATTGGCAGCTTTATCTCCTTTCACTTTTTCCTTTTTCCCTTCTCCTTTCTTTTCTCTCTCCTTCTTTCTTCCACTGACAGGTTTTGAATGCCCCAGCTGAGCACAAACATCTGAGCGGTGGTTCCTTTTGGTTTATTTGTTTTTGTTTTAGGCTTTTGGTTGGGAGGGAAGGGTGCTGTTTGGGAAATTTTACAAGGAATTCCTTGGGCCCCTATCGGCAGCAGTTGTAATTAGTTTGGCTACTGTTCTCCAAAGGGAAAGCAGGTTATGTTGCTTTTTTATTCCAGGTGATTACTTTGTGTTTCTCAGCTAAAGATCAATCACCAACTGATCACACTAAGTAGGAACACAACAAATTCAGTTTTTGGATTTCTATTTACACACCCATTCTTAAGGCAGATGATTATGAATGTTTATGACTATATTACTGAGACTATCAGTAAATGAAATATCTTTGCATTTCATATGTTCCATAATTTAGGGATCTGTATCAGCAAATATGCATCCATTGAAGGCTAATCAAGGTGGGAAAAGGCTATAATTTCATCTCCCTGTTCTTTTCTACCTTCCCGAGCCCTTCTCTCCACACAGCCTTTAGCTCTGAGAATATGAATGTAAACAGCTCATTTAATGCATCTGCTAATTATTCCTCCTTAAGGTTAGCCTTGATTTATGTCACAAATAACAGAAGGAATGTGTATCTGTCAATTAAGAAAAGCAGCCAATTTATAGAACTGTTCTAACTCTATTGCTGTCAGATTTCTTTCTTCTAAGGTATATCAGGAGAAATTTTGCTTTCTGAAAGTAGTGTGTTCTTGATATGTCTTAAAGATAGTCCTCTTTAAAATAAAAAGGATCGTTGTATTGCCTGGAACAATGTCAGAGATTGCCTTACAAGCTAAGCATTCAGAGATATACTATAAACAATGAATGGAAAAGACAAGAGTGGTAGAACTGAGGGGAAACACGTTTCACTAGACAATGCTTGAGCTCCTAGAAGGCAGAAAATAAATGGAAATAATGGGAATGAATAACACAATATTATCTCATCTTCGAGAATTTGTTGTGTGCACATTTGGAGATTGAAATTAGTCATATGACTAAGTCCTTTCTATTCTTTAATCACAAACAATATTGAGCACCTGGGTTGCTGAGGAATTTATTATAGTGAGTCTGGGTCTCTTTAGCATCTTCTTTTGGTCGTTGTTTGACTTTCTTGCTCTCTCTATAGAATGTAGGTGATTGATTGACCCTTTAGCTGTAATGCCTAACATAGTTCACTTCCTGATATCATTAGGATGATTCATCATAGTGGACATTTTTGGGTCTGTAACAGTCAGCTTTTAAATGCTGACATTTTCCATGTTTCTCAGAGGATTAAACCAAAGTCTAGTTTGTATCATTTATTCTTTGTTTTTGCCGCTTTGAGATACAAAATGATATGCAATAGTGTGTTTATCACAGTCTCTAATCCATAGATGGTCCCTTTCTATTTTATCTAGTCAGTTGATGAATGTTGGGAAGCTACATGGTAAAATAGAACAAGCATCTACTCTGAAGTCAGAGGATCTGAGTTTAAATCTTATATCTGACATTTACTACATTGAACATTTCACTTTTCCTGGGTCTATCTTTCTTTATCTGTAAAATGACTGGTTTGGACAAGGTGGCCTCTGAGGACCATTCTAGCCCTTTATCCCTGATCCAATCTAGCTAAATTCTTTCTTACCTCAGGTAAGACCGTTCACCATCAAAAGGAAAAATGTGGCATACCACTTTCTCCCTAGTGATTTTTTTCATAAATTTCATTTCATTTAAAAAAAATTTTTTTGCCTTTTTTTGGAGGGCAATTGGGATTAAGTGACTTGCTTAAGATCACACAGCTAGTTTTTGTGTTAAGTGTCTGAGGCCAGATTTGAACTTAGGTCTTCCTGACTCCAAGGCTGGTGCTCTATTCGCTGCACCAACTAGCTGTCCCTTCCCTAGTGATTTTTACTAGAACTTTAAAATAAAAAAAATTAATAGTATTTCATTTTTACCTCACTTATATGTAAAAACAATGTTTAGCTTTCATCTTTACAAGATTTTGAATTTTAAGTTTTTCTCCCTCTTTTCTCCCCTTCTTCCCTCTTCCTAAATGGTAAGCAATTTGATATAGGTTATGTAAAACACATTTCCATATTAGCCACAATTGTAAAAGAAGAAACAGGCCAAAAGGAAAAAGCTATGAAAAATTGAGTTAGTGAAAATAGTATGTTTTCATCATCAATTAGAATCCATCAGTTCTTTTTCTGTACGTGGATAGCGTTTTCCATCATGCATCCTTTGTAATTGTCTGGGATCACTGTATACCTGAAAAGAGCTAAGTCATTCATAGTCACTCATCACACAATGTTGCTTTTTGAATTTGCTTTTTTAATAATTACATTTTATATTCTTCAATCAATGAAAATCTGCCTTCAGACCCCAATTCAGTTCCCATTGAAAAAGAAAAGCAAAACTCCTATAACAAATGTGTCCAGTCAAGCAAAACAAATTTCTATGTTGTCTGTGTCTTTAAAAAAAATTAGGGCGTGTGTGTGGCGGGGTTGGGGGGAGAAGGCTTTATTCTTGAGTTTATTGTCTCTCTCTGTCAGGATATAGGCAGCATGTTTTCATCATGAGTCCCATGGAATCATTACATTGATCAGATTTTCTAAGGTTTTCAGTGATGTTTGTCTTTACAATATTGTTGTAAATATAAATTATATTCCTGGTTCTTTCTGTTCACTTCATTTCATATCAGTTCATGCACATCTTTTGTAGTTTCTCTGAAAGTGACCTGTTCATCATTTCTTATGATATAGCAGTATGCCATCTCATTCACATACTAAAACTTGTTCAGCCATCCCTAATTGACGAATAACCCCTTAGTTTCCAATTCTTTGATACAAAAAGAACTCATACTCACATATTTGTAGATATGAATTCTTTTCCTTTTTATTTAATCTCTTTAGAGGAATAGATTTAGGTCAAAGGGTTTGTTTTTAGATTAGCCTGCCCTTTAAAAAAAATTACACAAGAACCTAGAATCACAATGCTGATTTGCCGCATTTGACTGTTTTAAGAAGTTGATATTTTTACATGCATTCACAAGGTAAATACATTTTGTTAAGGGAACCATGCACGAATGGGACTGGGATTGTAATGATGTCGCTGAAATTTTTCCAGTATATAAAATAGTCACACAGAAGTATGAGGAAGGATTGATTTTTAAAAGTGTAAAAAAGTCTCCTATGTCACTCTAATGTCATGTTTATTTCTTCCCTTTTTCCAGAAGGAGCTGAGTCTCCCTAGAAGAGGAAGTTTGTAAGTAACAACAGATTCTTCCATTATAATCTTTTATATGACTCTGATGTAATCATTCATTGAAGTATTTATTGGGTTTGTCAGTGGCAAATTGAAGGTTAAATGTGACAACTAACTGGCCTTAGCATAGCAACAAAGAAAACGGCATTTATATGCATGAGCGTCAATATTCCATGATTTGAATATAATTGAATGTCCTTTGTAGTGGCCTCTAAATTATAATTACAGTGCAAGATTTCCAAGGTTTCTAATGGGTGATGTGAACTAAGAATGCATTTTTATTCTAGTGTGACCCTTAATTTAAGGAAAAAAATTCTGCCAATTTAATGAGCTCAGTCCTTTGGATGAAAATATTTGGCATGCAGATAAGTATAAATGGCTGTGATAAGAATGATTGCTCTGCTCTAACTTCTAGAAATTCAAGCTCAGTCTTTTCCACAGCCATTGCTGAACAGAGAAGACTATATTGTTTCACATCTGAATTGTCGAAGATGAGCAGTGGAAATGTAGTTTATACTATCTCTCATTCAGCTTTTAATGGTCTGACTCATGTGATGCTACTTTATGATTAAAATAGTAAATTTATGTACCTTGACTTGATTTCCCCATAGTATATTTCAACCTATTGTTTTTTTAGGATTAATAGTATATTATTTGCCTCATAGATAGCTTTTTCTCCTGGAACATACTGTTTGAAATTAGCTATTCTTACATTCAATTAAAGTAGGAGCAGGTTTATGATCAATTGCTGGTGTAACTGCTGACTTAGAAACATTTAGGGTTTAAAATCTGAGGAGCTTATGGAAATATGTGTGTATTGTGAAGGAAGTTGCCTTTTATGTTTTGGGGGGGCTACATTTAAGGTTAATATTGTACAAGTTCTCATCAGGATCGGGGAGGATGTAGATGGAGGGAGCTGTTGAAAGGCAAGATGAATCCTAAGAGCTAAATATAGCTTTGTACCCATTTATCAAGTCTTCATTGAACAGGCAGATGTTAAATGCCTATATTGTGCTAATCTCCTGATGCTAAACACTGGGGATACAAAGAAAGGCAAAAACAAACAAAAAAAACAAAACAAAACAAAAAAAAAAACAACCCACTAACCAATACACTAGTCCCAGATCTCAAAGAGTTTGAAGTCTAGTGTTCAGATTCTGAAAGCCTTCAAAGTAGTTCTCCATTTTGCTTATTATAGAGCCTGTGCTGTCCTGATGGCAAAGGAAATTGTTGTATTTTGGAATGCCTTTGGATAAATCGCCACTGGCTCCAAGCTTATATTTCTTGGCCTTAGGTAAATGGCTAGCTGTTTGCCATTGGAAAGCCCTAAACCTCTGGTGCTTGTGAAGGAAAGGTTAACACAGCTCTTTTTCCCCTCCCTGAGCATAATTCTCTTGACTGGATTTGGTGAATCCAGCCTCATCTTTTTATTTTCCCTTTCTCTCCTTGGAAATAAAAGTACTCTAGTCTTAGTTTTGTTTTGTGTATAATGTGAAGAGCTGCCACTCTGTGTGATCTTCCACAAAGAGCGTACGCTAAGTTATACTCACTTGTTCTCTTTGTTTCTAGATGGTTGGTAATGTTGATTGCTTATTGAATGACTATTAAAGAAGATGGTGGATTCAGGCTTATGTGAATTTTAGATCATATTTTCTTTTGAAACATCTGAATGATTCCCATTTGTGATTGTGTTAACAGCTAAAGCACTGATAGGGCAACTTGAAAGGAGAAAATGCAAAATTTTATTCCTTAAAACTTGCTTTATATGAAAGTGGGCTCCTAAGTTAAGATGAAGAACTTATTTTTTTTGGTGTGGGGAGGAATGGTGAGTTTAAGTGTGATGTGTTGTTTAAGCATGGCCATATTGTCCAATAGAAACCTGAGAAGAGTTGTATCTAAGCTATTTAAAACACATGTATAGTCCTCATGATAACTTCTAATAGAATTAAAGCATAGCATATGCCTTATCAACATGAATATCTTTCTTTTATTTTAGTGTTATATTAACTGTGGGAGAGATATAAACCACTGATAAAGTGAACCAAAAATAAGAGAGAATACATATAGGGATTTCATCATTGGCATAGAAAACTAAGAATGAAGAAGCTCTACCAATACAGGTTGGCACCTCTTTGCTTAGTCTTAGAGAACTGCCTTGAGCATTGAGGGATTAAGTGACTCATTCAGCCTATATGTGTCCGAGTGGGGCAGGTCTTCCAGGCTACAAGCTGCTTTGTGCAAAAACAAAAATAGCCAAACACATATTATTTTATGTTTATTTGATTAAAAATATTTCCAGTGCTCTTGCCCCAGTATTCAGATTTAAATTTGGTCAGCAGTAGCTATAGAGAATGCCAGTAATTGCCTTCTATATACAATGCATTTTTTATGGCACTGGGAAAAGGAATTTTTTATGCTAGAGTGATTTTAATATAAATCTAATGAAGAAAGACATTGCTTCATCTTTATTACCTGTCTGTGCTAGGCAGCATAACGTAGCCTGGTTGTTGAGACTTCGGCAATCTATTTACCAAATAGATATCACCTATGTTTCTTGAATCTGTATTATGCCTTCAACAGAATGATTGGGGATTCAGTCCTATATTATGTAACAGTAATATTTCCATTTTTAAAGTGAGGCAGTGAACTTATCTAAATTTTTTTTGTCTAGATATTTTTCATGGTATAGACCTATTTACACTTGTGTCTTTGTTATGCTTCTTGAACATATATACATACATGCAAACATATATACACACATACATGGATGTATGTATTTTAATATGTGTATATTTTAAATAAATATGTATTTTTAAATACAAATTTTATATTCAACACTAAATTAAACATCTTTAGAAATTAACTATTTGCTTGGTTTTTTTAGTTTAAAGGTAATCTTTATCTAGAATGATAAAATATAAAAAGCTAAATCATTAAAACTTTTGGAAATGGAAGGCAATACCACATCTTAGAGCAGTCCTTATAGCAAGTGATTGACCAGAATGGAGGACAAGTCAGACAAGTCAGTTTCTGAGTTTTGGAGTTTTTTGTTTTTGTTTTATTTTGCTTTTTTTGATGTGTGGTTCATCTTCATCAGTGTTCCCTTAATTTAGCAATTATGATGTTTCTAAAGTAATTTGGACTGACAATTATTCCTACCTCTTATGTCCTTTTTGAATAAGTTGGTTGGGTTAATAATATAAACTAGATTATCAGCAAAATGTATGTGGTTGCCACATGGTGGAAAGAGCACCAGACCTGAGTCCCTTCCTGAACTCCAGTCCCATATTACTAATAGCCTTCTGCAATTTGAACTGAATCTCCTCTAGGTAACTCTGCCTCTACAAATCCAAAGCAGAATTCCTTATCTTTCATTCAACTCTCTTTCTCTAACTTCCCTATTTCTGTTGAAAGTACCACCATCCTTTCAATCACCCAGATTTTCATTCTCATAGTTTCAACTCTTCCCTTGCCCTTGTCCCAATTCTTATTGATTCCCCTTTCCTACCTTTTCTTTCATCTGTCCTTTCTCTTCCCCTATTTTAGATCAAGTCCTTTTCTTCTCTTGCCTCAGTGATTGTAATAGCCTTTTAATTGGATTGCCTGCTTCAAGTCTTCTTGCCAATCCATTTTTCACACAGCTGCTGGGGTGATATTCCTAGAACAAAAATCTCATCATGTTAGCCCCTTGCTCAGGAAGCTTCACAGTTATCTCTAGGAAATACCTATTTCTCTCTTTGGCATTTAAGGCCCTTTGTGATTTATCTTTACCCTACCTTTTCAAGTTTATTAAACTCTATACCCCTTTGACATACCTTGTGATCTGCCCAAAGCTAGCCTATTTTTCTCTTCTAGGTATACACAATTCCAACTCCTGCCCCATGCCTTTTCCCATGCTAGTCCCCATACCTGGGATGCTTGCTTTCTTACAATTTTTTTGCCTTTGAATCTCTGTGGTCCTTCAGAACTCATCTCACTGCTACCCTACACATGAGACTTTTCTGGGTTGCTAGCATCCCTCTCCTTCCTTCCCCCCCATAAAAATACTTTTTTAAAAATATTTTTCCACATATTTTTATAGGCTTCTTGAGGGCTAGGACCAGTATACTTTTGTTTTGGTATGCATAATACCTGTCATGTAGATATGCCAGTTGTAATTTAATAGAGGTAGGTAGGTGTTTCAGTGGATAGAAGGCTGGACCTGGAGTCAAGAAGATCTGAGTTCAAATCTAACCCCCCAAACTTGCTAGCTGTGTAACCCTGGGCAAGTCACTTAACCTTTGCTTCAATTTCCTTAGCTATAAACTAGAAATAATGAATAGCACCTCCTTCTCAGAGTTATTTTGAGGATTAAATTAAATAATATTGACAGTACGTACTATGTACTTGTGGACTGATGAATTGTCCATTCTAGTTCAAAGAATGGAATTTACTTGAAAAATTACACATCTTCATGACTTTCCTTAAGACTGATTTCTTCTTTACTTGGCACAAATTAGCGAGATGTTATTATGTATTTTATATTTTTCATGATCCTTGTCAGCATATTACCTATTTGTTAGTAAAAACAAATCATTCAGCCAAAATTCTTCACAGCTTAAACTTATAGTGACTGGATCAGAAATTATATGGATTATCTAAGATTCATTTTGATTTCTTAATTAGAACCATTTAAACTGTATATAAGTACCACAGAATCACTAGATTTGGGGCCTACTGTTTAAAAAGTTGACTCCACCAGTATATAGTTTCTCCTAATATGAATTCATTTCCCTTTGCATGAATTATGTACTCTGGGAAAAAATACTGTGCAAAAGAATCGATAATGGAATTGGGTTCCTTTGAATTCAGAGTAGACATGACCACCACAGAAGATATAGATTCTCTTTTTGTTAATTGCAAAAGTGAGATATGCTCATTTCATGGGCTTCCCTATAATGCTCAGATGTTATTTATAACCCTTGAGAGTAAAGGTATATATGGATCTTGAAAGGAAAAGGAAAGACTCTGACTGGCCTACTCTTCTCACTTGCACTCTGGTGCTGTTTATGGTTTTCCCATGTAGACAAGAACCACTTTGAGTTCATCAATATTTGTGACTATTAGCATATTATTATCAAGAAGTTAGGTACAAATGATTTAGTAAGTATTTACGTGCTAAAAAACTTAACTGTTTGAAAAAAATACACATAAAGTGAAAGAAAAAATATTTTTATTTTATTCTTAAATGTCTGAGATTACTTATTAACAGCTTGTGTGTGCCTTTTGGGCACTATACAGCTTCTCAAAACTTGGAATCAGATTCAACACTGCCACCCTCTTTTCCTGTTCCACGTTGATTTTGAAGTGGTACTTGCTCTTTTTGATCAGAGCAATTTCTGAAAGTCCAGATTTGCAGAGGTATAAAATGTGAAACTTCAAAAAGTTTTTGGCATCGCTAAAAATACAAGTAAACAAAAAAAAATCATAGGAAAGAATGTTGAATAATCTAATGGTGGAACTGGGTACTGCTCACAGCTGGTGGTTCTGGGTATGTGACAAGATGTAGGGTACCTCATATTTCTTTCTTTTCCTGGAGACATCCTTGTGATGGCTACAGGTACCGTGGCACACAGTTTGGGAAGTAGGGGTTTAAACTTTTATCAGTGAATGCATTGGGTGGTGAGTTTAGAAAGCAAATTGCTTCCTAAGAGATAGAAAACAACAAGAACATGCAAAAAGGAAAGGTTAGTAGGATGGCTAGTAAGGGCACTGAGACAGGGAGAAGAAAGTTGTCAAAAGAAGGATGGGGGAGGAACAGATACACTTTATCTACTTGACACTTTACCTTCTGGGCATCTGCCTAGGTGAGAGAGAAAAGAAAGGTCAGGTAGCAAAAGACAAATAGCTTGAGTGGATTTTTGTGATTGGAGTAAGTTCAAGTTCCCTGGGCTAATATATCACTCAAAAGGAAGTGGCATATCACAGGTATAGAATGACCCTAGGATAAAGTAGTTTAATTTATTATTTCAAGATTATTGCTTCCTTGTAGTTATGAATCAAATGTTATGGTTTAAAATATTTCTAGGTTAACTTTTTAAAGTGATAAGATAGTTTGGTTTTGTAGCTCATGGAATAGTTTTGTATGAATATGTGTTATATGTATGTGTACATATCAATTTTTGGACCCCAAAACCTTGAAATCTTACCTGTTGGCAGGAACTATGAAATCCAACCACTTGACTGACTGAAGACACATGTTAAAAATATAATTTGTTGTAACACAAGGTCATTCCTGAAATGTAACAGTATTGAATCCACCTTATTTTATGACTGATTAAGATGGTTATATGGATTTCCCAGTATATAAAGGCAGAATTTCATAGAGTCTGAACTTCATTTAGGCCAAAAATGAATGTTAGTCTTTATCACTTAAATAGATTTTTAAATAAATCTACCTTTCCCCGCCCCCAGCTCTTCATGATTATTTACCTCCCTCAGATACTGAAGTAAAAAGCCGAAAGAGGAGTTTCTGACCATAGAGTTTGATTTTGACTGCTACAAAACCAAAAACAATAGAAAAAAAGAGTGAATGTTACATCTGAATTAGCATTTAAAGTGGCATGTTTATACAGAGTTATAATGGTGTAATATATCCTGAGAGCAGAGAGAGGATTTCAGACTGTAAAGGAATGTCAATTGCATTCATATATTCATTGGATGGCCAGTTGGGTAAGTAGTATTAGTTTGCAGCATTCTTTAAAACTGATGTATTCTTTTGTGAAGTTGGTAGGTAAGGAAAGCTGGAGGTAAAAGACGTCTGTGTCCTATTGTCTGCAAATACTTTTCGAAGACCCACGGAATTCCAAATGTTAACATGTCTTCCAACTGGCTTTATTCATCTTATTTCTCATAACCCCTAAGACCTGTGACACGAGAGGGAAAATCATCTATTTTAAATCTGTGGTTCACTTCAACTTATAGTAAACCTGAGAGTGGGCAGGATTGGGGATGAGGCTGGGAGTATGGTGGGATGAGCTGTTGGAGACAAAATGCATTTTTTGTTGTGCTCTCAGCACTGATCAGGCAGGCAGAGCTTCTGCTTGCTTTTTCTCACCAAAGTATAGCTTTTACAGCTTTCTCAAACTACCATCACAAATCCCATGCACTGAAAGCCAAAGGAACCGATAACATTATAATAAGGTGCTAAATGGAAGAACTCAGTCATATATATATATATATATATATTTCACTGGGACATAACATTACGAGATTTTTCTTTCTGAGAGAGTTTGCTAATTTTTTTAAATGCCATATCAATCATTTTATTAATTATTTTATTTTTTTTAATTAATGAGACTAAGTGGATGGACCAACAAGCCTTTAGGAAAGGGGAAAAGGAAGCTTATATTAATTAAGATTTGCAAGCATAGTCAATGCTTTAGGACTGTGAGTTACAGAGGAAGTACTGATCAGCACTAGTAGTTTAAATATCTGTAATGTTAATCATTGATAGAGTATGAAAGTCCTTGCAGTGTGCTGAACACTGTGCTAAGTACTGGGAATGCAAATGCAAAATTAAAGACTATTCCTCCACTGAAGAAACTTATGTTCTAATAGCAAGAGATAACATCTACAAGAAGTAACGACTAGGGACACTATTTTGGTTTTGATTTTTGAAGTAAACAGATGGTAAGCACAGCACAAGGGTGTGTATTGAAATATCCTTTCTAATAGCAGTGATAGGATTCATTTTGGGCAGCTAGGTGGTGCCACAGTGCACAGAGCACCTCATCCTGGATTCAGAAAGACTCATCTGCCTGAGTTCAAAATTGGCCTCAGACATTTACTAGCAGTGCAACTCTGGGAAAGTCACTTAGCCCTGTTTGCCTCAGTTTCCTCATCTGTAAAATGAACTGGAGAAGGAAATAGCCAACCACTCCAGTATCTTTGCCAAGGAAACTCCAAATGTGGTCATGAAGAATTGGACACAACTGGAATGGCTAAACAACAAAATTAATTTTATTACATTCCATGATTAGTAAGTTGACTTATGAGAGCAAAGTGAAGCATGGCTAGAGCCAGCCTGAATATGGTGGGCAATGTGAGACAGCATTAATTAGGGCAGCTGAATGAAGATGCCATGTCTTATGGGAGGAACAGCAAGGAAGCCACTGTCAAGAGCTGGATCATAGAGTGTATGGACATAAGTGAAATATAAGAAAATTGGGAAGATAAAAAGAGGCCAGATACTATAGGGCTTCAAATGCCCCATAGAAAATTTTATATTGGATTCTGGACTTAATAGGAAACCACTAGAGTTTATTGAATAGTGAGATGACATGAGGAGACGGCTTTAGGAAAAACACTTTGGCACTTAGTTCCAGCTTACTTTTTCAGTCTCATTACATATTGTTCCCTTCATGCATTCTATGTTACTGCTAACCTGGTTTCCTTGCTGATGTATGCATGTGCTCACACACATATACACATACACCATTCGACATCCCGTCTCTTGGTCTCTTGCTTCTCTGCACATGGTCTTCCATTGCTTGGAATGCTACTTCTTCTTCACTTCTACAATTTAAAAAAAATAATCTCCAGCTATCCTCAAGGCTCAGCGCAAGAGGTAGTTTCTGTATAAAATCTTTCCTCATTTCCACCACTCCCTTTCCCAGCTGCTAGTGCCTCCCTCTGAAATTGCTTTGTATTTACTTAAATTTTGCATCTACGTATCTATGAACCTATAGCTTCCCTTGATAGAACAAAAGCTCCCTAAAGGTAGAGACTGTTTACTTTTGGTCTTTGAATCCTGAATGCTTACCATAATCTCTGCAATATGGTAGGAATTTGATTGATTGTTTAAAACCCCAGACTATTGTAGACTCTCCTAAGAAAGAAAAATAGTTATTTGAGTGTTCATCTTAACTTTCTACAAAGGAAAAACCAAGGGAACAAAATACGATGCTATGCAATGCAATGGGATGCGATGCAATGGGATGGGATGCGATGGGATGGGATGGGATGGGATGGGATAGGATGCGATGCAATTACATAAAATAATAAAATAAATTGTTGTCCTGACTCTGCTGTCCAGTTGGATGGGCACTTCTTCTCAGTGGCTCAGCAGTACAAATCTAATATACAAATATTGCAAATGGATGGTGAGCTGGCCTCAACTGAACAGGAAGAGAAGTGTAGGCAGAATTGCCTTTGGGAAATTACATGGTACTTTTAATGACCCCAAAATTTCTCCCTGAAACAAAGGCCCATTTTTAAAAACAATATTCTGCTGCCAGTGCTCTATAGTTGGCTATGAGTCATGGAACAACATGTCTCTGAAGAATTAAAGTTGAGGATGACCCCAAAGGGCAGTGGAAAGACAACATGGTGGGCCTGAGTGGCCTGCCACACGGTATTTACCAAAGAAGAATTGTGCAAGATAAATGGCATGAAGGATGACATCAGGTAATTGACCAGTAGTGAAAATAAGCAGTCAAAGTAAAGGTAAGGAGTAACTAATGGACAGCCTGCATGCCTCACAGTATCTGTGCACTGGGAAGAAATCCAGAAGAGACTCTCCCTGTAGAAAGTTTATAGGAAGACGTGAACAAGGGTCTCATGGGATCAAAAGGATTGTGTCAGTCCACAAATATTAAAGGCCTAATAGATACCAGAGGGCAGCTATGGATTAGAGACACTATTTTAGCTTTAGATACTTCCTAGCTATGTGACCCTGGGCAAGTCTTTTAACCCAGTTGGCTCAGTTTCCTCATCTGTGAAATGAGCTGGAGAAGGAAATAGCAAACCCCTCAAGTAGCTTTGCCAAGAAAAATCCAAATGGGGTCATGGAGAGTCATACCAGAACAATAACAATATGTGCCTGGTACCATGCTAAGTGCCGGTGAGAATGACAAAGAAAGGTCAGAGATAGACCTGCCCCCAGGAACTCATACTCTAATGCTGTGTTCTGCATGTTAGAAGACAGGCCTATTTTGGGGTGTGGGGCAGGTGGTAGGCAGGTGGAAGACAGCTAGGTGGCACAATGAATAGAGCACTGGCTCTGGAGTCAGGAGGACCTGAGTTCAAATCTGACCTCAGACACTTGACACACTATCTGTTTGACCTTGGGCAAGTCACTTAACCCCAATTGCCTTGCCTGGAAACAAAAAAGAAACACACGTTTCAGTGAGATCACATACTTGATGAATGAAGAATGAATGAAAAATATTTAAGTGCTTATTGTAGCTTAACACCATTGTAAACATTGGGGATACAAACAGAAAAAGAAGACAGTTCTTGTTCTAGGGAGCTCATGTTTTAATTGGGGGACACTCACATATAAGAAAAAGCAGCTGTGCTGCATGTGATGAGGTGTTTTAGCAGGTCTTGATGAGGATGATGGCTCATCATATTGTTATAAGTCATTATAGCTACGTTTCATCCTCATGGTGCCTGGCACAGTGCCTCAGACATACTGGGCAGTTAATAAATGCTTTTCTTTGATGGTTGGCAGACTTCCGAGCAGTCCCGTGGAGGAGAGAGAAGGTTCCAGGTATGAGTTTCCATGTCTGTCAGATGAGGGTGAAAGAGGTTAAAAGATTCACCCAAATGATGAAGAATGGGGAGCCAAGCTGGGCTCAAACCCACCCGGTTCTGACAGTGAGGTTAGTGTTCATTACACTACATTATGCTAATTTTCCCCCTCCCCCCGAGCATGTGCCACAGTGTGGGAATTGGGAATATATTTGGTTGCTATTTGAGAATATTTTTGGAAGTAGCTAATTTTATGAACAGAAACAGAACTTGCTTCAACTTTTAATAATGATATCATTAACCAAGGGTAGAGGAGAAATGAAGGGAGCTGGCATGACTTTGGTGTTTCAGAGCTCTTTCAGGAAGGGCATTATGTTCTGGGAAGAATGCCTGAATTGGAGTCAGAGCACCTGAGTTCCCTTTCTGACCTCACTGGGTCTAAGTTCCCTCACTTGTAAAGGATTTTATGTCCTATAAAGTCCTTTCCAGTTGTAAATCTTTGATCCTATAACTTGTGGCTTTTTAGGTCCCTTACAATTGGGAAGCTATGGCTCTGTGATCCTATTTCAAAATATATAGTCAAATTAAAAAGGAAGGAAACAAACATTTATTAAGTGCCACTGTATACCAGGCTCTGTGCTCAGCACTTTGAAAGTGTCTCATTTGATCATCTCGACCTTGGGAGACAGGTCCTATTGTTATCTCAATTTTATTGTTGAGGAAACTGAGGTGGACAGAGGTTAAAGGACTTGTCTAGGATCACACAGCTAGTGAGTATGTGATTTGAATTAAAGTCTTCCTTACTCCAGATCCTATGTACCACCTACTTGCCTCAAGGCTGTTGGGAATATAGGCATATTTTTGTTTGATTTTTATAAATGTTTTTTTAACTGCTGGAGGTCTTGTCAAGATCAAGTAAATTTCATAAAATTGTATGAGTAAATTTGTATGATTTTAAGTCCTTTGGAAAAAGTTCTAGGGATGACAGGCTTATTCTTTCTATCAGTTTGGACAAAGAAAGAGAGTAGATTATGCTGAGAACACAGAAGTGCCTCTACAACTTTGGTTTCAGGGGATTTTTGTTAGTTATGAAGAGAGATTTGCATATATTACCTACCTAAAATCATCAAGATTCTTGGTTTATTTCCCTCTTATTGAAAGGTAATATGGTACAGTATAGAGTGTAGGTTTAAGATTTGAGAGTTATTGTTGTTGTTCAGTCATATCTGATTCTTGTGACCCCTTTTGGGGTTTTCTTGGCAAAGATACTGGAGTGGTTTGTCATTCCTTTCACAAGCTCGTTTTACAGATGAGGAAATGGAGGCAAAAAGAGGTTAAGTGACTTGCCTAGAGTCACACAACCAATAAGTGTCTGAAGTCAGATTTGAACTTAGGTCTTCCTGACTCCAGGCACAACGCTCTGTCCATATGTGCCACCTAGCTGCCCTAATTGTCCAAAGACCTGGTTTGAATCCTGTTTTTGATATTACTTGTGAAACCTGGATAAGTACTTCATTCTCCTTCATTCTCATTCTTTTTGAAATGTGAAATGATCCTTTTAGTAGTGCTACATTACAGGGTTGTTGGTGAAATTAAAATGAAATAATGTACAGGGCTTTGCAAAAGTCTTAATGCAGTTTTAAGTACTAGTGACTAAGACTGCACTAAGATTTGAGGCATTCTGTGTAATGTAGCAAAAAGGATTTAATAACTGATGGAATTTTAGAAAGAACATAAAATAGAAAATGCTTAGTGGAGGGTAATTGGGATGGCCAAGGACTTCAAGCTCATGCTAATATACATGAGGCTCAGTTGATAGGACTGGGAATAGGTACAGAGGAGAAGACTTAGGTGGGGATTTAGGGGAACTCATGGCAGATTTCTTTAAGTACTTATAGGTTCTCATATGGAAAAAGCATTAAGATTGCTTGGGTTAGCCCTAGAAAGTAAAACTAAGAGCAATGAGTAGTAAAATTAGTGGAATTTATATTTGAGTTCAGTGTAAGGGAAAGCTTCCTAAGAAATGACAGTGATCCAGAAGTGATTCAAGAGGCAGGAGGCTTCTCACTGGAGAAGCCAGTTCCCCTGTCCAGGGAAGCTTAACAGCTCCCTGTTCCTTTTAGATTTAAAACTATTATATACTCTGGAATTTAGAGCTTTCCATAGTCTAGTTCCCAAACTTGTTTGATATTTTAGAATACTAATTAAAGTACATATTTCAGTCAGATTGTCCTATTGCTTCAGCCCCATGTCTGACATTTTGTTCTCCATCTTTGTACCTTTGCATGTAGGCTGTCCCTGATATCCACCATACCATCTCTCCTGACTTCGGCATAATAGGATCCCATTTTCTTTAAAGCTCAGCTTATATGCCACCTCCTAAAATCCTTTCGTGATCTTCTGGGTTATTAATACTCTGTCCTTTCACACGCACACACACACACACACTCACACACACACTCACACACTCACACACCATGAAATTTTCAAAAAGTGAGAGTAGGAAAAAGTACTACAGTATCCCTTGAAGAACTTCTTGAGTGCTGAGGTACCAGAAGCCAAAGAGAGGAGGTGACAGCTAAAAGTCAGTAGGGGGAACCCTTGAGCCAGAATCTGGATCTTGGTGGGGTGAAAGAAAAGAATGCCTCGAGTTGGGGGATTTAGGGATATGAAAGTGTAATGTTGGGTCCCTGGGTTACATTTGCAAGCTATGACAAGGGACAGTGAACTTTCAGATGGAATAGTGAAATACAGAAGAATAGCTGAAAGCTTGTGAAAGCAGAAGGATGTGATGTCTCCAGATCTGGCCTTGGAGTTGGGACAACCTAGATTAGTTTGTAACACGTATTGAGTTGTCCAAGTTTGAGTAACCTTGGACAAGTGATTTAACCCCTTAGCACCCTGGATAACTCTCAAAGGCTAGTGAGTAGTCTAGGGATTTAGCACCTTGGACAGCTCTGAAAGCCTATTTAGCAACTGGCCACCAAGCTGCACCAGTGCAAGGGTATAATCCAAGACTACTGTACACCAATAAAAATACATATTCAGATTTAAAATGCAGGGATTATCCAGATGGAAAAATAATTCCTATGCAGAACAGCTGCTTCACAGAGAGTGGTATGTGCAAGATTCTAAGGTATATGAGAGTAGTGACAATTATCCAAACTTAGTATCAAAACCAAACTCTGCACACAGTAGGTAGTTTTAAAAAATGGAATATACTTGTCTATGATCCTGTATTTCTTCTGTATCCTTTTTGAGTCTGAACTCAATCGCTATGTCTGGCCCTGGGAGATGTGTGGATGGATTCTTCCCCCCCCCCTCTCATTTTTGCTTTGAAAGATAAGTCTTTAAAAAAACCTGGAGTTCATTGGGATTAATTTATCTTTTTTTAGCCGAAAGGGGGGATTACCTTTGAATAGTTGTCACATGTTGATATCTGAATGGAGAATTTTCTTTATTCCTATATATAGGAACCAAAGATACCTCTTCCTTTGAGGATGCTACCTACCATGCTACTAACAAAAAGAAAGGAAGCATAGTAGCTTTTGGTATCCATACAATTGAAAAGCTTTAGAACTTACCATAATCTAAAATATATGCATACTCTTGATTTTGCATGCAAAACATCTTACTTAGTATCCAGATCCATCAGTAATCAATTGTGTGGTATGAGACTGAATGCTTCTTTTCTTTCTTTTTTTAACTAATCTCATAGAGTGTTGTAGTCAGAAGGTACTTAAGTGTCGTTATCCCCTTTCCCCCACAAACACAAAACTTTAAAGAGGAAAAAAAATAGAACTAAAGAAATGAAGTGACTTGCTCAATCAAATAAATAGTAATTGGCATGGCCAGTTACTCTTCATTTCTCATTTGGGTACTCTCCTCTAGGCTTCATTATCATGCCTTAGGGTGTGTGTGTGTGTGTGTGTGTGTGTGTGTGTGGTTGCTACCTAGTGTTACTCATTATAATAGTACCAATTTTGTGGAATTGCAGATGAATGATAGCAAAAATAGTTTAGTTAATTGAGGTTCTCAACCTCACATCTGTGAACTTGTTTTTCTTTTTCTTTTAATATTTCGAGAATATATTTCAGTAGTTGCTTTCCTTTGTAATCTTTTGTTTATACATCTAAAAACATTCTTTTGAGGAGTCCATAGGCTTCCTCATACCAATAAAGGTACCTATGACACACAGAGAAAGGTTAAGAACATCCAATGTAATACATAGTTAAAGTTCTCCAGGTGGAATGGGAAGATAAGAACAATTTGTTTCAAAGGCCATGAAGGTGGCTGAAGCTTAGAGTTTGCTCAGACATCAAAGTCATTAAGATCATCCTCTGCATCCTGGGCCATCACCAGTCATCCTGACTTTTGTCTTGCCGCTGGACCTTGATGACTCTGGAGGAAACAGTGAAGCCAATGACTTTGTACAGCTCTGCCTCACTTAAATCCAATTCACAGGCAAAGTAAAACATCACCCCATGATGTCATTGGTCCTCTTCAAAAATGAAGGCTATACAAGTGTGTGTTTGCTTAGGTTTGTTTTTTGCCATTGATTGACCATGCCATTTAACCTTCTTCTAATTGAAGTATGGTCAATGAGAAGGATAGTCTAAGAACCCCAGTAAAATTTTTAGAATACTAAGGAGAACTGAGGTAGAGAGGCTGTTCAAAATTATTATCACCCCCTAAGACTCTTTCATTTTTTTGGCACCTAGTAGCCCTTGAAATATCCTGTAGCTGGGAATTGGCCGTTGTTGAAGGCACAGCTGCTCAGTTATATCTCGTGCAGAGTGAGCCCTGCTGAAATGCCTGAAGAGCCGTATAATCCTAGAGCCTGGCAGTTAAAGTCTTTCTCTGCAGCTCACAATGCATTTTTATTATCCAACCATTTCAGCAGAGTTATCACCATTCTCTTTCTTTGCTTTATCCTCTGTGTCTTTTATAAGTTTGTGAGCTTGACAGAATCTTGTAGAATATGTGGAAAATCAAGGATAAACTTAGCCAAGCAGCTAATTCTTTTAAGTATGACACTTTAACTTCAGGCATTGGGGCAAAAATACTCCTGGAAAAATTACTACAGGAGGCCTTGGGGTCAGAGGTAGATGGTATGAAGTATAAATGTGGAATTTTAACTATTTTAAATGGCTTCCCAAATGATCTCTGTCTTTAACTACTCTTTTATATTTGAGGTCCAGTCAAGGAAGGGATTTATGGTAGTAAATTCAGTTGGATTGAAATGAGACCACCAGGATGAGCCAGGTGGACTGGTGAAATGGGGAGCAATGGGAGAAGGAAGGCGGAGATCTCTGAGGAGTTTACAGAGTTTTAATGAAACCCTAGTTTTAGAAAGTGACTGGGGGCATGAAGGATTAGTTGATCCAAAATGGAATGAATAGAGGTGAATAGGACAGGAGAGAGCAGAATTAGAAAGGAAGCCAAAAAGAGGAGATGGAGGTAGGTTGTGGAGACTGGATCTCAGGATGGACAAGGGTGGTTCATCTCAGGCAAACTGAGGGGCCATTGTGCCCCTACCTGGAGAAATTCCTATCAAATGTCTTATGGGAAGATCCTTGTGAAAAATGGTATAGTGTGTAAGTCAAGTGGATGGTTGGAAAGCAGCTTTGATCAAAAGTCAAAGGGAGGATGACTTGGGGCCCAGAAGAAAAGATTCTTCTTCTCAGTGATCTTATGAGGCAAAAAGAGAATTCAGCTGGAACCTGGAAGGAAATGTAGGAGAGATTATTAAGGATCTAGACAACAAAGGCTTGAATATGGAAGAGGAAAGTAACAACAGGATACATCTGCAAAAGACTTCTTAATGATTTAAATCTCTGTCAAGCCAACTTGTTGCAGACTGTGTGTGGAATGTGATTTATTGCAACTGTGTATCATTTTATCCCAAAATTCTCTTGCTTTGGAATAGAAACTGGATGTATACTTGAATTATGTTCTCAGAACTACAGCAAACAGTCTGAGAGAAGATTTTCTGAAGCCAGTGTGGTCTTTAGAAGAGTAATGTTTTCCTTTTTTGCCATTGGGAGTTGGCTAAGGAAATTTACCATAGAGAAGCTGGATCCCTTCCTTCTCTTAACCATCTTTAAGCTGGTCTTCTCTCTGAAGTGTTCCACTTTGTTAGTCATTGGGAAGCTTAATTTTTCCTTACAAAAGTTATAGCATTTGTCACTCAGGCAAGTGCCTAGTTAAGTTAAATTTTATTATGTTTATCATTGAGCAGAACAAAAATTTTCCATTTTAGAATTCATTCTGCTAAATAATAAAAATAATAAAAAAATGCTTTTGATTTCAGGTAAATATATTATAAGTTATGTTGTAAACGTGTCCTTGAATAATCATTTCACTGCTCTTGATTCCTTATATGTGAAATGATTAGGCTTGATTTGATGACCTAAGGTCATGAGGTTCTCATAGGATTATAGATCTAGGTCTGGACTGAAAGAATCTCAATCTAGTTCAACTCCATTATTTACAGATGAGGAAACTGAGGACTATAGAATTGAAGTGACTTTTCCACCATTACAAAGATAATTAAGTGGCAATGCTGACTGTGCCTCCACATTCAGCGTACTTGCCAGTGAGCTAGACACCTCTTCAATTCTTTTCATTTTAGTTCCTGAAAATAAAGTGTTTAGATAATCAGAATTTGATGTATAAAAACAGTGTATTAGTGAGGATTCTAACTCTAGCTTAATAATCAGAATGGTCAAAATATATATTTGGGGGTATAATCCATTAATTTTGAACTTTCCTCCCCTCCCTTGCCCTGCTAGCCTCAATTAAGTTTTTTTTCCTTTCTCATTACCTGACAGAAGTCATTCTTTCTGTCTTTAAACACTGGGGTGCACTCTATTAACTATATACCCACCTATATTGCTAACATCTTCTTTCTGATGTTCTCTAGCCCTTAGTGTGATAAAGAAGGAGGGCTTTCAGGGGGTGGAACACCTTAGGTATTGGGGAATTATGACCTACTCTGTCTTCGATTTCCTTGTGAAAGTTGTTAACATTCTCCTTCTTGTTAAATAAGCACTTTTTAAAAAACTTTTTTTTGTCATCCTGGCTTATAGACTCAAAAGACTCCATTTATTTCTGCAAATCCTCTTGATAACGTTTGTGCATAGATCGCTAGACCCAGAGTCAGGAAGACCAGAATTCAAATACAACCTCTGACACTTAATTGTCTTTTGACCTTGGGCAAGCCGCTTAACCTTTGACTGCCTCAGTTTTCTCATCTGTTAAATAGGAAATAATGATAATACCTACCTGCCAGGGTTGTTGTAAGGATAAAATGAGATAGTATTTTAAAATGCTTTGTGCACTTTAGAATGCTATAAAAATACTTTTTGTTTTTATTATTTTAACCAAAAGAGCAAAAGAGATTTTATTCCATATTTACACCTTCTTGTTAGTCTGTTTCTGGTTACACTAGCTTATGATACAGCAGTATCTCACACTCTATATTCATTCAATTTTCAGGTTTGCAATGCCAAAACTCTGTGGTTTTTAAAATGACACTGAAAATTAATCCTACAGATAGCATGATTTTCATAGAAAAATTTGGAAATGTCACTATGTTCTTTTCTGTTCTCATTTCCATTCATTGTAGTTCAAACTACAGAGACTAAAATAACCTACTACCTTCAAAAAATGCATTCCTCCCCCCCTCCTAGTATCAGGTTAGCTATATAAAAACCAGCATTGTATCTCTTTTGCAAAATGCCAGGCCTGTTGAAATCCATGAATAAAAGCATGTTTAAAATATGCTTCCTCTGTTACAATTTAAGGTGAAGATATTTTAAATGTAACTATAGTGCTATTCATGAAAGCCACAGAAAAGTCAAACCATTTTTACATAATACTATAGAGGAGAGAAATATGTTATGAGATTAAGTGGAATATTCTCGTTTGAAAAGAATATCTCAGCTCTCTACAATTTAGTAATGTACATGTTGCCTGGTCACTCACTTCTCTGCTGTTTCTTTCTCCTAGCTAGATGAAGGACCATTCATTTTTAACTTCTAATCTATTCAACAGCGGAGCATAAGATCACAGCTCTAGGGGATGCTGCTACTGAAGAAATATTTTCCTTTATGGGACACTTAAAAAACCCCTCAACTTTTTATGTGTCAGATCACCAGGTGACTTGGATGCCTGTACAATGAAGAATTCAGAACGTGCTATTTCTGCACAGGCACGCTGGGAGTTTGGGCTTTGAAGTGTATCGCTTCCTATTGTGGGGCTGCAACAGAAAACTGGGGTGTTTCATAGTCTTTGCAGTGATGTCCACAAAGCCAGATGGCTCTGTAAAATGTGCCCAATCACAGGCTAACTGATTAAAAGAAAGACCAGCTAGTTGAAGGCTCTCATGGCTAGTGTCAATCGGGGGGAAAAAAATCTTCTCTTAGGCTGACAGGGGTAGGTTCAATCCTTTCTTTATGATAATGTTGGAGGATTCCGTTTCTTCATGTTAAGGAATCAATTGGATTACCTGAAAAATAAATTGAAGCAGATGATGACAGTTGACAAAAGGTCAGGCTAAAATGTCTTCTGAACATAATATTTCGAGAGGACCTTCTTAAATACGAGGAAGATGAGAATGAAACGAGTGTTTTTAACATTGTAAAAAGCCTTTTGAGGTAGCAGGTAACATCACATTCATTCATTCTTTGTCTTTGGATTTTGTTTTTACTTTCTCTTTGGTTATGCATCTATATCTTTTGTAAATATATATGTGATATTTTTGTGAGGTAGTTGGGAAATCAGGAAAGGCTTCATGTAGAAGGCAAAGCTTGAGTTGACCTTTTTTTAAGTTAAATTTCATTTTTTCAAGTGAAGCTCTGCCTTCTTTCCATTCCACCTCCAACCCCACTTGAGAAAGCAAGAAGAACAAAACTTCTTTTACAAACATGTGTATTCAAGCAAAACAAATTGAATTGAAGTTTAAAGGAAACTAGCAATTATAAGAGGTGGAGGTGAGGAAAGATTGCAGTATAGAAGTCGGGAGATGGAGTGGTATGTGTGAGCAAAAAGGCCTAGTCAGTAGAGAGTTTGAAAGAGGATAGGTTGGGCGGCTATGTGGCTCAGTGAATAGAGTGCTGGCTCAGGAGTCAGGAGGACCTGAGTTCAAATCTGTCTTCGGACACTTAACACAAAAAAAAAACTAGCCATGTGACCTAGGGCTAGTCACTTAACCCAAATTGCCTTACCTTCCCCCCTGGAAGGAAGGAAGGACATTTTGCATCCTCAAGAATAAACTGATGACCTGAAATCATATCGCCATATTGATTCAGTTTTTGACATGTAACATGTTCCTCAATTGCCTCTCCCCATTTGATTGAAGGGCTGGAGGTTGGTGTGATACACCTTCAAGGTCTTCCTTTTATAGAGGACTCAGAACTTGTGGAATAAGTCTCCATTTGCCATCATCATCTTTGCTTGATTTTTAACTTCACTGCTCCTTCCCCCTTTTCACTTGCCTTTTTTGTATTATACTCTTCCATTAAATTGTAACCTCCTTGAGGGAAGGAACTATCTTTTTTTTCCTTCTCCTGTATTTGTAGCCCCAGTGCTTAGTAGAGTGCCTGGCACATAGTAAGCACTTAAGCAAGATTTATTGAATTGAATTGACTTAACTCAAGCATCAAAAGCCTTTCCTGATCTCCATTCCTAGAACTCTCTTCTTTCCAAAGCTGCTTCATATTCTTTTTTTCACATATTTATTTTATATGTATGTGTGTATGTTCATGATGTGTCCCCCATTAGAACATATGCTCTTAGAGGGTGAGGGCAGGGACTGTTTAATTCTTCCCTGTGCTCTTAACATAGCGCCTGGCATATCATAAGGAATTAGAAGACTAGGTTGTTATGTCTGGGGATTGGAAGGATGAAGGACTTTGATCCCCAAATAGAGGATTTTGCATTTGATCCTGAAGATCATAGGAACTTTACTGAGTAAAGGGTGACATGATCAGACCTGTGCTTTTGGATAATCCCCGGCAACTGAATGGAAGATAGATTGGAATTCCCAACATGATACAAAACTATCTTTTATATATACTTTTAGATAAATATGAGAATGTCAGGGAAGGCATATAGAGTTGGAGGCACTGTCGCTATTGGTATTTATTTTTTGATGGCGTTTTATTATCCATTTTGTTCAATCCAATTTAAAATATTTATGGAATGCCTTCTCTGGATAGATCACTCAGACACATATTTGGGTAACACCTCTATCCTCAAGAAGCTGACAATTTACAAAGAGTATGCTAATAAGCATAGGAAACATTGGAGAAGGGTGCCCTTATGTGTGACTTGGGATACAGGTACAGACTTTGTTCTGAATCGTAATTTTGGTCACTATAAAAACTTCTGGTATAAGGGATTGATCTTGAAAGAGGAGATTAAGATAGTGCAATATGGAGTCTTCATTTGTGTCTCTCAATTATTTATCCTCCTGAATTGTAGAAATTCATTATTTGAAAAAAATGGGGGTGATCTTGGAGCCCTCTCTCACTGTCCCTTGTTATCTCTCTGTCTCTTTCTCTCTCTTCCTTTCCATCTCAAAATGTAGATAAATAGAGACATCTTTCCTTTGTCATTTCATAGATCATGAACTCAATAAATGATTTTTGATCATATTGGTGTGTTGACGTTTTCATCTTTTCTTTTTCTTTTGGGCCAAGAAGTACTTTTTATGTCTGATCAATCATACATAAATCTTTTCTTCTGCTAAGCCTACAAAATTAGTTTCAGAGTCTTGTGCTTTAGCTTTCTCAACACAAAAGGAATCATTTCAGCAGAATGTTAAATTGTTTCCCTTGATCATGTCAAAGAACATGGGAAAGACTGAGTCATTTCCATAACTTCATTAACTTGTTTTTGTTTTTTGAAATGTTAACTTTTATTTTTGTACCACTTTTGGAAATATTTTTAAGTCCAGTCAAGCACTTAAAAAATATTACAAACTACTATGTAAAAAAGTCTGAATTACGAGATATGCAGGATTTAGTAATCAACAAAAGTTTTTAATTATACCATCAATGAAACATTTATTTTGAAGTAACAATTGGCACTTCATAAGACTCCATAGATTAGAAGTTTCCAATATACTATCCTGTTCCAGATTGTGTTTAGGAGATAAAGAAAATGTTCCAAGTTAGGTGATTGTGTGAAAGGTTTCTCAGAGATCATGCTATGTAGCCAAACAGATTTCCCACATACTCTTTTGTATTGATTACCCAGGGGTTGAATGCAGTGTTTTTATATTATCTATAACCTTCATTTCTTTGCCTCCCTTTTTGATTCCTAACATTCTTAGGTGTTTCATAACAAGTAGTGATATTTAGGTCCATGGGGGAATAGAAGAAAATGAAATTCACAGAATCATATAATTCTCAACTAGAAGGGCCTTCAAACTAGCTTTTCTCTCCTAGTATCTATAAGCTCAGATGACCATTTCAGTGGATATAAATAACTACAGCCAGTACTTTGGCTACTCACAGATTATTTCCTTTTTGAATTATCTGCAATAACAATTTTTGTATTTTATTTTATTTCAAATTCTTGAACATAAGGCTTATTAATGAGCACTCTCTTGGGGCTGTCTTCCTTCTCTGTACCCCTGAGAAAATCCACACCTTCAAAGAGTTTCTAGTCAGGCTACACGATATCATCAACATGAATGACTTCGTAAGGATTTTATGTTATATTAAGCAATATAAAAGGGTACTTCTCTCTGTTAACATACATTTAAATGAGTTGTCTAATTTGGCTAAGACAAGATTTGGTGAATGCTTAGAAACTCTCCTTATTCACATACTGTCATTACTATAAACAGTTGAAAGACTTTTCTTATGAGCTTGTTTCTACAGTTTGGTCACAACTTATATTTCACCTTAATTTTTAACAATCTTTTTACCCAGAGCTCCATCAGTAGAGCTGGAGCCAAAAGAACAGAAGTCCTTTCGACCTTATTTCCCACCTTTATCTCTATTTTCAGCACCTCATACCATCAAAGCAACTTGGTACCATCGTGATCACTCTGTTGGGATTGGTCAGCATCTCCCCTGGGTTTGTCAGTTTCATTCTTCTGTAAGCACTGGAAAACTGATATGTGTGATGAGAACTCAGGGGGAATGGGATGTCTGCTTAATTACACAAATTCCTCTGCTATCCAAATAAAAATGACTGCCCAATAGAAGAAAGATAATTTTGGCGAGCAAACTATCACATCACACATTTCAACATGAATTTCCACAGTCACAAATTTATTTTCTAATTCAAAACTAGTGACCACTAGAAAATAAAGATTTCCTTCAAAGGGAAATGGATTTTGAAAACAGACCATTTTTCTCTTTATCAAGAGGTACAGAAACTTTGCTGATAGTGATTGGTTTTTCTTAGTGATGCTTATCAAAACAGGGTAGTAATAATTAGACATGTAATTGCAACATAATTAGCATCTGGTTTCCTAAAGCAGAAGCTCTAAATATGTCACCTTCAGAAACTATAATGTGGGGATATTGAGCTGTTTCTGCCTTGAAATTGCCCTGTCCACCCCAGTCCTGGCCAAATTTCATCACAAGGGTTGTTCAGACTGAAGGGCTTGTGAAATATTCATCCATTCACCAAATATTTATGGAACACCCACTATGCTCCAGGCCCTGTGGGAGATACAAAGGCATGTTCCCTGCTCTTGAGGATATTAGAGTCCTTTAGGGGAAATAAGACATACACGAATAAAATATGAGGCAAAATGTGAAAGTGCAAGAAGAAAGGTACAAAGACATTTCTGTGGAGTCCAGAGGAGAGTGAGATGATTTCCAGCTATAAGCATCACAGAATGCTTGGGGGAGGGGGGGTGAATGGGGGAGGAAGGGGCAAAGAATGACCTTTGAGCTTTAAATAACAGATGGAGAATATTTCATGTGTTGGAAATGATGTAAACAAAAGCAGAGAGGTGGAAAAGCACAGGGTGTATTTAAGGAAAAGCAAGTAGAGGAGATTTGGTTAAAGTATAGGATTTGTGAAGGAAAGAAAAAGAAGGTAAGGTAAAGTAGGCTAAACCACATCATGGAGAACCTTGAATAAGGAGTTTTGACTTTCTTTCTTAAATAATTTGATTTTTTACTGAACTATTTTTTATTTTTCCTTTAACTTTATTTTTAAATAAGTGTTTTTATTAATGTTTCCTCTTTCTCACATTATCACAATTCTCCTCATCCTCCCAGAGAGCCACTCCATGTAACAAATAGTTCTTTTTAAAGAGGAAAAAAATCAGCACAATTCCTTGATACAATGAAAAAGCCTGAAATCATTTGCAGTGGGTTTCTTCTGTTAACTCTCATCTCCATGGAGGGATACATTGGGGGCATCTCCTCATATCCTTATTTAAGTCATGTTCATTCTTTATAATTTTGTCACATTTTTTTGAGTGTGTGTGTGTATGGGTGGTTATTTCCACTTACATTGTTGTATCTGTTGTGTATGTTTTTTTTCCTGACTCTATTTACTCTGCATCAGTTCATATAGACCTTTCCATGCTTCATACATCACACTCATAATTTCTTACAGCATAATAATAATCCATTACAATCCTGTACCATAATTTATTTAGTCTGTCCCCATCAGTGAGCATCTACCTTGTTTCCAGAAGGGTTTGGATTTTATTAGGGAGAATGAGGATTTTTGAGAAGGGAATAACTTGACTGGTTCATCCTTTTGGAAGAGTAATCTGATGCAAGTGTGTAGGAGAAGTTGGAGACAAAACTTTTATATGACAATTATATGATGACTGTAATGATTTAGGCAAGAGCTGATGAGAGTTTGAATTGTAGTGATGGTGCTAGGAAATTAGAGAAGGGAACTGAGGCATATTTCAGAAGTAGAATTGATAGAAATTATGTGTAACAAGTCTGTCTTGTGAAGGAGTCAGATAACCCTGATATTTCAAACCTAAATGACAGAGAGTATGGTGATACTGTCAGGAAGAGGAATGAGTATTAGGGGAAGGTGGTGAATTTGATTTTGTAATTGATAATTGATAAAGAGAAAGGAGGCTGGCAGCAGTGCCAAAACCACCTTACCTCTTACTGTAGCAAATCAAAATGAATAAAATAATGAATCGTATAGAAATCACCCAAATCATGGAATTTTAATGGTGGGTCTAGTTCAGCTCATAGGAAGAAAGAACCCTGCTTCATGATTCTCAGGAAGGAAAACCTGTTTCCTGGGATATCGCATTCCATTATTGGTACAACTCCAATAATAAGGAAGCTTTTTCTGACACCAAACCTAGATTTTCCCTTTGCAGTTTACATGTATTGTTCCTGGTTCTTCCTTCTGGGTCCAAACAGAAGAAGTCTTACTCTTCCATGTGTCAGTCCTTGCAGTATTTGAAGATGGCTCTCATGCTCATTCATAGTCTTCTCCAGGCTAAATCACCCTGGATCCTTAAGTTGGTCCTTGTATGATGGGGACTCAAGACCCCTCACCATCCTGATTGCCCTCCTTTAGATACTCTCCAGTTTCTCATGGTCTGTCTTGAAAGGCCTGAGAGCTAAGATATCTTTGCTCTAGTGACTGTGAGGAGGGTCAGGCTACTCACTCCATGTTGTGCAGGGTCCATCTAACTAGTTGAAGTGGTTAGTATCTATTAGTCTCCACTTATTGCCATCAACACTCCATTCCTCGGCATTTTCAGTCTGATCTGTGCAGCAACCTTTGATTACCCTGAATTAGAATTTAATTGGTTGATTGATCGATGTGTGTGTGTGTCTGTCTCTCTGTCTGTATTTCTAACCCTGTGTCTTTGTAAAGGCATTTGCATTGTGAAAATATGTCAGTTGAAGACAGGGGATAAAGTCACCTGACTTCATCAAGAGGGAGAGAGCTAGAGTCTCTTATTTCATCTTACTATTTTTATTTTATTATTTTACTTATTTATATTATTATGTGATATTTTTATTTTATTATTGATTCTTGCATTTTAGGCTCTCTTTATGTGTATAAAAAAGTTTATTTTGACAAGGAATGATAAATTTACTTTCTCAGTATAAATTGAATAAAAGCAAACACAAGAAACAAAAAAAACTCATTAGATACATCATTTTGGATTTGGTTTCTTATCATTGCTTATTTTTCTAACTGGTGGTGTATCTTTAACTTTTTCCTTGATGTTAAGATCTGTGTTTACAGCCTGGACGAGCCTTTAAGTTTTCCCAAGCTTTCCCAGACTAAGATTCTTAACAGTCCTCTATAGCACCTGGTTTCTCTTGTTCTTTCCTCTACCTTCTCAACTCTTTGTGTAGCTTTGAACTTCTATTTATAGAAAATGCACTTAAAGTTATTGAGTCTTATCCACAGTTCTGTGATACACTCAAGTCACTTCAAGAAATGCCTTTATTACACCCCTACAATTCTTGTGTTTCCTGTATTACTTAACAATTTTATTGGTTTATGTGTAAAGGATGTTTAATATTTCTGTTTGTTTTTTTAATATGACTTTTTTCCTTTGGTGCCTGAGCACATGAACAAGTTTTATAATGATGCTGTGGGATGCTTAGAAATAGGTATATACTTTAATGTTCCCATTTAGAAGAAGCTGTCTTTTAAATTTAATTTTCTCAACATTCTATTCAGCTCTAAGATTTATCTAATTTATAAAGTGGAACATTAAATTCTCCTAAAACGTTGTTGGCAATTCATATTGTTGTAGTTCAGTTAAGCTTCATGTTAGGAGTTTAGATTCTATATCATTTGTGTATGTTGATTCATATACAGTAGTATTATCTATTTTGCTTTCAAGTTAACATAGTATCTCTGTCCCTTTTGACACTGTAAATTTTTGTTATCTCAAATCATAATCCCAACTTCTGCTTTTTCTGGGGAAATGTTTATGTGGTAACTTTTAATAGCACATACTCATTTCATGTGTGTGCTAATTTTTTTAGGTGCATTTCTTGGGAATGTAAAGGAATAAGTATGTACGTAGTGCCTACTCTGTGCCAGGCACTTTCCGATGTGTTTTATGATTATTATCTCATCTGATACTTGCAACAACCCTAGCAGATAGGTGCTATTATTATCTCCATTTTGCAGTTGAGGCAACTGAGGCAAGCAGGGTTTAAGTGACTTGCCTGGGGTCACACAGTCAGTAAATGTTTGAGGCTAGATTTGAATTCATGTCTTTCTGACTCTAGGATCAGCACTTTATCTACTATATTATATAGCTATATATACAGAAAATTGTTTGGGTTTGTTTTCTCCTTTTATTCTCTTTTGTTTGTATGGTAATTTAACCCACTCAAATTTAAAGTTACTATACATCAGGTTTGTCTTCTGTACTGATTTTTCTCTGCTCCTCTTTCAAGTTAGCATTTGGCCCCTGTGACTGGTTTGCACTTAAATTTGATTCCTAGCTTCCTTTCTCCCTTCCAATTTCCTTGTCCTTTTGTAAGTTTCTTGAATTTACTCATGTATGGGTGGCATCAAAAACAGAGCTCTCCATTTGTCTTTAGTGCTTGACTAGGTAAAAATACTTTTTATTTGAATCAGTCAGAATAAGTGGAATTGGGCCATTATCTTTAATCAATCAATACATAGGTCAGGGGTCAGGATCCAACCAAATTATCTAAGATGGAGAGAAGATCTCTAAAACTTCCTGTGATGTTGGAACAAAAGGTGTCAGCTGGGGCCAAGAAAAGATATATCTAGGAGAGTCATTGTCTCTTTGGATCACTTAAAGAGGAGAACCTTGTAGGAAAGAAGTCTCACGAAAAGGTCTGCTCTTTTTCCAACTTCCTTTCCCATGCCTCTCTACAGACACTATGATATAATCTGCTGTTTTGTTACATAAATATTTCCAGCCAATTGAATTCCTCCCTCACCTACTAAGACCAGAATTAACAAGAGCTAGATACCAGTGTAAGGTTCATCAGAGAACCCAAACCGTGCACACACATTAGAGATTTTCTTATCTCTGAACTGTCTTCATAGAAAATGTAATTGAACTCACAATTTTTCATTTCAAATAAACTTCCTAAAGTTAAAGAGAGAGGAATCAAATGGATCTTAGGAGCCATAATATTGTCCCCTACATTTAAAATGTTTTAAATTATTGTCATAGGACCTTACACTTAAATTATTATTCTCTATCTTTTTAAAATTTATTTTTTCTTATCTTAATCTATACTTGGCTAGCCCAAATGTAAAGGTTAGAATCTTCACTAATCCCAGTCTCCCATGTTAAATAAAATATCAATAATTTGTGATAACTCTCTTTTCCAAAAAAAACCCATTAATTTACAATTTTTGCTTCCTTATTTCTTTTTCTTTCTATCTATTCTGAGACATAGTTTCCAAGTTAATGAGCCATGTGATCATAGGTTATTTGTTCTATTGCTGTGGCTTGTAGGAGGTATAGCTTGGGATGGGGATGAGGGGGAGGGAGAAGGTTTTTCCTAGGGAGTACCCACTCAAAGCCAGGTTGGGTGGGACTGCATCTCCAATTTGTTTCATTAGGGAATAAGTTCATATTTGAGGTATATAATGCAGATTGATTTTCTTTATTTTTTGGAATAACATTCTAGTCTCTTTTTATCTTAGGCAAAGAACATGGCTGCATTATTTCAATTGATTTTCACTGACTGTTCAAGGCCGTTCAATTGGCTGTTCACAATATTTGTTATTTGAAATTAAATTTTCAAAATTTAGCTGTTCTGTACCATGGTGATTAAAGTTTGGGGTTTTTCTCTGTCATCTCTAGAATACATCAATGGTTTTCTTTCTATTTTCAGGTTTTTTTCTGAATAAGCTTCATGTATATTTTTCTTGTGATATGTTCAGATTTTTTACGTTAATTTTTTTTTCTTTCTGGGTTACATCATCCTCATTAGGTATGGAGATCTTTCATCACACAACTCCCGAACACCTGGTTTCTTTAAGGAAGTAAGCCTTTTTCTATTTTGAATATCTCATAAATCAAAACATATATAAAACAAGCAAAAGAAATTCCTTCACAATGCTCCAGAAAAAAATCATAAATATGTATGATGTGGCTGAAAACAATTGATAAAATCAGATTTGAGCATATCTAAAATTCACTTGCCCACTTTATTCATGTGTTTAAAAAAAATTGATACTTGATATTTACAGTTCCAGAATATCATTTGAAAGTTGCAGGTTTAGGGGCAGCTAGGTTTCACAGTGGACAGATCACTGACCCTGGAGTCAGGAAGGTCTGAGTTCAAATCCAGCCACAGACACGTAATAGCTGTGTGACCCTGGGTAAGTCACTTAACTCCAATTGCCTGAAAAAAGAAATTTCTAGGCATAAACATAAAGTAGGAAAGGTTGGAAATTGTGTTTTTTATTTATCCATACAATACAGTGTAAAAAAGCACAGAATTAGCAAAATCGAAGAGGTATTTATTTAGAGATGAAGGGATCTTAGGAATCATTCATTACTTTAGTCCCTTGACCCAACCTACCTATCATTTTACAAATGACAATACTGAGGCCTAGCAAACAGGTGATTTGCAAAGTCTTTTATAGGTAGTAAATGGTAGAACTGAGACTGGAATCCAGACCAAATTACTTAATTTCCCCATGTTTTCTCCATCTCTTTCTGACTTTGAGCCAGGAATCCTGGTCATGTCTGCCACTTATGACCTGCATGACATTAGGGGAAATGATTAATTTTTCTGAGTCTTGGTTTCTTTATCTGAAAATGAGTTTCATAATACTCTTGCTATCTACTTGGCTTTGTAAAATGTTACTTAAATTTGAACTATGATATACCCCTTAATTTCTGTCAGAGGACTTAGTTGAGATCAGTGGTATGGACTTTCCAAAAAGATATATGCACACTTTTAAATTTACATTATTCACATTTTCTTCATCACTCTAAGTCTAGGTAATCAACAAAACTATACTCCAAGCCCCTATGTGTAAAGTTTGTGAATTTCCATGCTGTACGTGCACATACTTAAAATTTAACAATTGGAGAGTCTGTTGGAGCTGGTTGATTGAGATTTCATTAACCTGCATCATTGCACTGCCCTACAGGATGCAGTGAAAGGAGGACTTGACAACATCTCATTTCTCAAACTCAGGTGACATTAATGTGATACTCACTGAACTTCCAACCAGAACTGGAAAACTGAAGCCTGATGATTATTTTGGAATGGTTGTCATTGAAGTTTTACAAATAAAAAGGAGCTGTGAGCTAGTGTTGTCCTAGGAGGAACAACTAAATCACCTTAACAAGAATTTAGCATCCTGTTTCATTTGGTTAAAAGGCTACCCATTCTCTACTGACAGACATTTAGGCCCATGGGAAAAATATGGCCAAGAGGCCTGCTTCAGCTGACAGTCTTCCCTGGGGAGTTGTGCATAAAATCTCATTCAGTGAGGCCTTCCAGAGGTGAGCTTGCTTAGAGAAAGTCATGATTTAAAATATTTTGAGAGCTTTCTGAAGGGAAAGAGACAAAAAAGTTGCTATCAAGAAAGCTGTCATCTTTATCAGCAAATGTAGTGTAACCAGGACCCTATCAGTTTATGAGGTTTGGTGTTTAATTAGGAGTTATCAAGAGTAAGGTATCATTTAGCCTTTGTAGTGAAGGCATTGGTAGTCTCCAGCAAAGTGTTAATTTTTAGGACAGAGATTTCTGCTGATAAGTGGTAGTTTCACAAGACTTTTTTTCTTGGGAAAGAATTAGTTTTTGTTTTATTACAAGTGTCGATGTTACTTTAGAAGTTGTGAAGTCATGTCAGAAGAGGCTGTGAATGTTTTACCTCCTCTAACAAACTTGTATTTCAAGAAATCTCACTTTTAAAATATCACATGGGTGAAAACTAAGGGAAATACTAAGAGGAAAAAAAGAAACAAAAATAAACTTGTATTTAAATTGCACTTGCATACTGAATTCATTCTCCACTTGACCAGTTCTTATTTACCACCAGAAATGAGGAAATAGTAATTTGTGGCCTGCAAAGTAAACTGAATAGTTAATAAAGGTTTTCATTGCCTTGGAGTTGATATTTAGCTATGCATAGGTCATGGGTTGACAATTAGTTCTGTTCATCAGAGCATGTCTACAATCTTTGGTATCTACTTAAGCTATATAAATAATTTGTATCATTTTATTATGAATTTTCTGTTAATCTGTGATAGAGTGAAATTTGATATTTTCACTGTGACTACCCATGAAATTTAGCAATTAAATCCTTTCATTTATTCAGAGACTATATTTTAAAATTGTACTTGGGAAAAAATCCTATCTCAACAAAGTATTGCAGATTTCAGATATTCCACTTAGTGACAGTTTTACAACTAGAAGAAAAAGCTGTTCATCATTCTATCTAATCTCCTGGTAATCATCTCCTTAAAATCTCACTTAAACCTGAATCATATTTTGAAACACTTAGGAATTAGGAAACTCTAAGTTTCTGTGGTCCCTTCAAGCTTAATGTAACCAATTTTTTGCTCATTATTATTGATCAATTCATTTAACCCTTCTCAGGATTCTTTCCATGTATCGTTACCTGGAAGACATTACTGGAAAGGTCCTCCAAATGTGAATTTTGAGGCCCTAGGTTCCTTAGCACATTGTCTAGTCCTTTCCCCACCCCTCCTCCCCTCTGCCTTCCCTCTTGTCCTTTCCTTGTATCTCTCTTGGTAGTTCCATGCACCATGCTTCTATCTGTGGAACCTAGCCTACCGAGCACTAGCACCTCCTTGCCTACGACTTTAGAGATGAAGAACCAGTCAGCTACATCTGAACAAAAACTTTATGCCTCTTCCTGTAAAACCCATTGCCTCCCTAATTGAGCAGCGCTGGTACAGAGGCAGTGAATCTCACCCATTGGCCAGGAGGAGTATCAGCCAAGCAGAGAGAAGTCCTCTCATTGCACCTTACCTGTTTCTTCTGTGGCCTGTAAGTGTCAAAGTAGAGGACATCCTTTTCCTCTGCCCCGCCCCCCACTAGAATTCCTCTGTCCTTGTACCTGTTTCTCCAGCTCTCTGCCCCTGTATGACTTAGATTAGGCCTGAAAACCCTCCTCTTTGTGAGTAAGCATGTGCTGAATAAAGACCTTTTACTTTTTAAGCATTAACCAACCTATAATATCAAATGAGATATTTGCAAAGCACTTAGCACTGTACCCTGCCCATAGCAGGTACTTAATAAATGCTTGTTAATTCCATTCTGTCTTCATGGCTGTCTCTTCTGTGAAAGCTTCCCTAAAACAACATTGGCAGGAGACCATGTCTCCTGAGAGCATAATATAACCTTATATGTTATTGATTAATACAATTAACTCATTCTTAGCATTCTGTTCATCTATCTTTACCTGGAGGAACCTTCAGGAGCAGTCCCCCCAAAACCTGTGTTTTGGAGATGTAGGCTCATTTGCACTAATCTGCCTCTATTCTGCACCCTGCCCTAGATAGGAGAACCTATTGCCTTTCTGTTTCTGATAACACTCTAAGCTTGCATCATCCTAATGTCCTCTTATGTAGTGAAATTTATTGAAATCATGTTTAAATGGTAGCCGGGAATCAAAGTTTTCCTTCTAAAATGTGAGATACTGAGACTGGTGTGATTTGGGGGCCCCTAATAAGCTATGTTAGCAGATATTCCTAAAGAAGTATTGCCTAAATTGTGTTCTGTAAAACCTGGATCTTTTATGTATTATGGATGAGGAATGGATGTAGAAAATTTTGATAACAGAATTATTTGAGAATAAATAGGGAAGGGAGATGGAGAGAAGGCTCTCACTTGTTCAAGACTGTGGAAGAGGCAGGCCTGGATACAGATTGATCAGTCTTTTTTATAAAACTATGTGGGCTGCCTGGGAGTATTGTAGAGAAGTAGTAGGGCTCATCAGTTATCTGGACCTCTGCTAGAACTGTCACTCCTTAAAAAAAAACAAAAAACAGCGGTTGATTCATTTCTGACTTGCCTGAGTGATCATTTCATTCTTCAAAAAGAAGAGGAAGCAGTGTTAGGGATTGCTATTTGGGGACTAATTCTAACAAATAAGGAGCACCAGATTTCTGAAGCAGAAATAACTAGAACCTTGGGAGAAAAGGAAGCTTATGAGAGGTTTTGATAAGAATGGAAGGCTGAACAATGTCTGACATCACCTAGATTTGGGCAGGGGAGATTTCAAAGAGTTCAGAGAAAGTATAAGCTTGAGTTCTATATTCTAAGAGGAAGATTAAGGAGTATGGAATGCTCATAGTGATATTTTAAAAGTGCTATTGATATATTCTGTTTTTACATCACCTTTATTTCTAAATTTATCCCTCTACTCTCCTGTAGTCAGCCCTCCTTTCAGGAGAAGGCAGTTCAGTGAAACCAACCAACCTACTAACTTTGTTCAACAATATAAAAAATATTGTGTGAAAAAAAGAAGAGTACATTTATTGAATAACATTTGGACAACTTAAATACAAATGATTCCAGTAAGGAAGAAGAACGTGGGCTATCTAGAGAGTGATTTAAATGCACAGTGAATGAATTAGCCAACTTTTTTTTTTAAGGTTTTTAAGACAAGTATCCAAGTCTCATTGAATTTCTACTCAGTTATATTGCCTAACACCTAGTAGGCGCTTAATATTTATTGATTGATTTCTTAGATGCTTCATGATGGCATGGAGATAGTTCTAGAGTCTCAAAGGCACTATCATCGGAACCATAACCCCAAAGGTTCCTCCCAAGGTAGAAGGCCTTCAAATACAGTCCAATGCCTTGTGTGTTGCCTGAGGAACAACCTCCATAAGTTCAGATAGGGATCATCATCAAGATGAATAGTAGCTTGTGACATTGTGGCCACGGTATTTCTCAGAGATCCTCTGCCATGCCATTCTTACACAGGTCATGGTCTGCTTTGTTGGACCAAAAGTCACTGTGCTGTTGGGTATTGAAGGTACAAAAGATGGATACAGAGGAAACAAGCTGAGGTGTTTACAAAAGAATAGGATGAGCCTGTAATAACAGGTATCAGATGATATTTATAATAAACTTTTCAGGTAAATTTTTTTAAAAGACCATGTTTTGGGAATGAGCAACTGAGCAAAGTGTAGAACTGTTGCTTGGGAGAGGATGGAATGATGATAACATACAGGGAGAATTCTTTGGGTTATTTTATTTTACTTATTTCATCTAAGGGTGGGGAATGATTTTGGATCAGGGAAGTAGGAGGGAGAAAGATGCTTAGCAGAGAATTGACACCTGTCATAAATGAGAAGGGCGAGGAAACAGCACCTGACTGCCCTTTGAGTTCAATTCACTAGGCCCACTGGAACTACATTACAGGATGACAAATATAACTTGTGGGTGTGAGTATTTATTCTCTTGTTTATCTTTGAGAAATAATACTTATAATTTACATAGTGCTTATGTACTGGCACTGCACTGTAAAATTATCTCATTTGATTCCAATCTGATGGCATAAAAGAAGAATGAAGAAGCCTCTTGATGAGTGTGAAAGAAGAGAGTGTAAAAGATAACTTGAAGCTTAACATGAAAGAACTAAGATCTTATCAACTGATTCCACCACTTCTTGGCAAACAGAGGGAAAAGAAATGGAAGCAGGGTCAGATTTTATGTTCTTTGGCTCAAAGATCACTACAGACAGCAGCTGCAGCCATGAAATCAAAGACACTTGCTCCTTGGAAAGAAAGCCATGGCAAATCTGGCCAGCATACTAAAAAGCAGAGACATCAGCTTGCTGACAAAGGTCAAAGCTATGGTTTTTCCAGTAGCAATATATGGCTTTGAGAGCTAGACTATAAGGAAAGCTGAATATAACAGAATCAATGCTTTCAAATTATGTTGCTAGAGAAGACTTTTGAGAGTCCCTTGGACCTCAAGGAGATCAAATCAGTCAGTTCTGAAATAAATTAATTTGGACTATTCATTAGGAGGCCAAATACTGAAGCTTAAATAATTTGATCACATAATAAGAAGATGGGACTCATTGGAAAAGAACCTGATGTGTTAGGAAAGATTGAAGACAAAAGGAGAAGGGAATGGCAGAGGATGAGATGCCTAGATTGTGTCTTGGAAGCAATGAACATGAGCTTAGACAGACTTCAGGAGATAGTGGAGGACCTGGCATGCTATATAAGGTCTGTGGGGTCATGAAGAACCAAACATGGCTGGACAAAAATAACAGCAAGCTTGTCTAGGGACATAATTGCTATCTTTAAGTTTTTGAGGATTGTTACATAGCAGAGGAATTCACCCTATCTTGCCAGGTTTCTGACAGAAGAACTAGAAGCAAAATGTGGAAAATGCTGCAAAGATGTAAACTGAGAACCAGGGGATTTTTCCAGAATAAAATATGTACAGAAGTGGAATTAACCATTCCAAGAAGACAGCAATTTGCCCATGGCTGGAGATCTTCAGCCAGGGACTGAATAATTGCCCACCAGGGATATAACATAGGAAATTTCCACTGGACAAGGCAACCTAGAGGTCAGTTCCAACTGAGGTCCTCTTCTGATAAGACGCTGTGATCACATGACCATACTTGACTTTGACCCTTATCATCATCTAGTAGTTATTGGCTGCCAGTTCATATCTGGCATGGTGCAGAGTTTTATGGAGCTGGCCAAAAGCTCTTTCTCATATTTTCTGACAATAGGACTGATGTAGTATCTGAGCAGAGAATAAATACCATGGCAGTCCAGGATAAAAATCACTACTGAAGTTGTCACTAAACTGAAAGACTGTAACCAATATGAATAGCAACTTCAGTTGTATTCCAGCAGAGTGGACAAAATGGATCTTGGTTCAAATCCCATCCCAGATAACAGCATTTATATAAAGCTGAAAGTTTTGCTTTACAAACATGATCTCACAACCACCCCATGAGGTAGATGCTATTTTTATTCCCATTTCACAGATGAGGAAACAGAAATAGAGAGTTTAAATGGCCTCCCTATGGCTGTACAACTTGTAAGAATCTGAGGCTAGAGTTGAACTCAGGTCTTCTTGACCCCGGGTCTGGCTGTCTATCCCCTGTGCCACTTAGCCCAATAGCTTTGTGATAATGGGTACTTTTTTGTAACTTCTCTGAATTTTGGTTTCCTCATCTGTAAAATGTGGGTGATAATAGCACCCATCTCATAGACTGCTTGTAAGGATCACATTGATGTATATGAAATACCTTGTAAACTCTGAAGTTCTATATAAATTGCATGTTGTTATTATTTATTCCCTGGAAGCCATATCAATCCAAATTTAGCTTGAAGCTTCTACTAGATTTTACTTTTGTATCAATTACACAGACATGTACAAATAACATGTTCTATATGGCATACATCATATGTAATGCCAATTACACATAGACATCTCTGTCTATGTGTATGGATACATATAGGTATCTATATGTATGTGTATATATATGTATACATACACATATACATACATATACACACACATATATTCACATGCCAGGCTTCCCTTTCACATCTAGTGCCTTCTGTAACAAGTCCTTGCTCAGCTCTAAAAGGAGACAGATCTTAGATAACTAATTCTTTCAATTGCCTCTTAAGGTAGTTCCCAATTCACCTTTATCTCAGATAAGCCCACTTTCTGTCATTCATAACACACCACTCTTGTACTGTGAATACCTAATATAATTTAAAAATAGAATAACAATCTGGCTTTATCAGTTATACTGCACTATTTTTATTAAAAAAAATTCACCTGGAATATTAGGTGTTTCCTAAGAATTTTAATTCACCTCATTGCCTCCTTTGGCTGACCAATTTTACAAGCCAAAATTCTGAAGTGGTTTGTTAAAACAAAATTGTCAACCCAAATCTATGGAATGTGCTTGGAGTAGAACCTGAACTAATTCTCACAATCTCTAACCTTTCTTTCTATTACCCTTGTCAACAGCTTTTCAGTGGCTTGTCTGTATTGAATAGTTTCCAAGTGGAAATGTTGAATTATTAAAATATACATTTAATTTGAAAAAGGAAGCAGATGCCATCCTACTTGAGACTTCTAAAATTTCACTTCTAGATTAAAAAAACAAAAACAAATTGGAGTACCAAGGAGGCAATATTTTTGCAGATGTGTATGCCACCCTTGATCCTCTTTCAGTTTGGACACTTTAACCTCCTTTAAAGACTATAATCTGACCTCCAATTATAATGCTACTAATATAATAAAAATAAATGGTCATATAATCATTTAAACCCAGCATTTGAAGAGACTTTGAAAGTCATTTAGTCCAACTTTTCATTCAATGTAGTAATGTTTGGTCATCCAACTTTGCCTTAAACAAATATCCAGTGATTGGATTTGAGAACAGGAGGAAGAAAGAAGAGCTAACAAGATTGTATATATATAGATAACTCTTAATTTTTCTACTGTAGTTGGTACATTGTAAAGTGCTTAATAAATGTTTTTTCATTCATTCAGCTAAAGAAATATTATTACTGAAAACCAGAGTTCTTAGCTTGGGGTCCATGAACTTTTTTTGTTTAATATTTTGATAGCTATAAATATTATTGGCATTCTTTGTAAGAGGTATATTTGATTTTATTCATTTAAAAATTATTGTGAGAATGGGTCTATAGGCTTCATCAGAAGGTCAAAGGAGTCTATGATACATAAAAGGGTGAAAAAGTTCTGATTTAAAGAAATATAAGTGTAACAAATTAGTATTGTCTCTGCAATCACAATTGTTACCGAATGGTATTTAAATCTAATCCTCAAGTATTCTGATCCAAACTGCCAAAGTCATAGTAGTTATAAAAATAAGAAGAATAAGAAAAAGCTAGTATATATATATATATATGTATATATGATATGATGTATAGAATACTTTAAATTTGTAAAGTATTTTACATCTGATCAACTCATTTGATCATTTTGCTGTTATTATCCCCATTTTACAGGTAATAGCTCATATTTGTACTTGAGATAAATGAAAAGCCCAAGAAACCTCATTTCTGGGTCATTAATAGTCAGTTTATAAATTATGGCTAGCAAATAATGAATTGAAGTCAGTTGTTCTCTCAGAAACCAAAAACGAATCATGGAAGCCATTGAATGCTTAAATACCCTTGGAAAAGAGGCTGTGTCTGATGAGTAGAAATTGAGTGTGATTGGTTAACCGTTAGGGAGAGTGAATATTATAATATTCAATATAATATTACAATGGCGGTGGGCTTCTTCTAATGAGAGACAGTGACATGTGACTGGTCTTGTTGCTCTTGGACGAAGAGACTCTGTAACCAGAACACTCCTGCCTCTCAGGCAATCTAGACAAAGCAATCTATTCTCCATCTACTCCTGAGTGGAACACAATGAGCCAGAATTCAGCTAAATTAGATTCTCTTTACCCTTCGAACAGAAATAAGCTCTTCTAGTTGGGTGGAATCCTGCCCAAGATTGAGGAAAATGTCTCATTGTCAGCCCTGTCCTTCACAAGGACCAGACTTTGTTTTTTTGGAGGGGGGAAGGTAGGGCAATTGGGGTTAAGTGACTTGCCCAAGGTTACACAACTAGTCTTTTGTGTTAAGTGTCTGAGGCTGGATTTGAACTCAGGTCCTTCTGACTGCAGGGCCGGTGCTCTATTCACTGAACCACCTAGCCGCCCCAAGGACCAGACTTTGAATGAGGAAACAGAAAGGGGGAAAAACCCTGGATCCCCTCAATATTAATAATTGGTTATTAATAATAATTTCTCTCATACTATGGGCCAGGCACTGGACTAAGCATTTTACAATCATTATCTCGTTTGTTCCTTACAACAACCCTGGGAGGATGGGTGCTATTATTATCCCCAATTTACAGATGAGGAAACTGAGACCAACAGAGGTTAAATAACTTGCCCAGTGTTACTCACAGCTAGTCAGTATCTATATTCTAACTCAGTTCTTCCTAATTCCAAGTCTAACACTTTGCATAATATATGTAAAATATTATATATGCAAAACAGTTGACAAACCTGAAAACATTATGTCAATATTATCTTTTCTTCATTATCCTACTTAGGTGTTTATTGAGTCCCTACCATGTTCTAGGCACTGTGCACTAGGGATGCAGGTAAAAAGAATGAAATAGTTCTTCACAAGAATCTTGTTCTTATTTCCCTTGACTTGCTTCTAAGAGACAGAGGGCTCTCCAGCCTGGCAGGAGGCAACATTATTTCTAGGCTCGGAACTAAAAAGTCCCAGGGAGAGGGAGAGATGGAGAGCTTTTCTGACTGGCATCTTGTCCTTATCACAAGAACTGACTCCTTTGCTTTTTTTTAGGGTTCTTAATGAGGCCTAGAGAGCCATCACTCTGTGGTGGTTCTTATTCTGTTTTCTTTATCTTAGAAATAGAAAGTTCACTGTCTCTTTCCTTTTCTCTCCTGTTTCAGGCTGGTATAGAGGTAAATAGACTCTGCAAGCCATTTTCCCTCATGGCTACCTTTCCTCCTAATCAGGGAAATTTTATTCCTGGGGACTTCAACTGCATACTTCTAGTCATTCTTTGGAAGAGCTTTCAAGACCCCATATTAGGGCAAAACTTTTGCACCCAGGGAAATTTGCTAGGTTTTGACATTTTATAAATTGATTCTGCTGAAGATCTCTGTTGAAATTGATTTTTCAGGCACATCAACTTCACAAAAGAGTCAAATATTTTCCCCCTTTAGATACATTAAGCACCTTTTAGACAAAATATATAGTGGTTTCTTCACATATCTTGTAAGAATTGGCTATTTTCCTGAAAGCAAAATTGCAATGCTCAAATATCTGACCAAATCATTTGCATTTCAGTAGCCCAACTCTTCCCATCTCAAGAATATTGGAGTCACTGATTCTCAAGTAGAAATGCTGATTACTGTATAATACACAGATACACAAATCTACAGAAAAGCCTTAAGGGGAGAAAAATGGAGAGGACATTTGTAGGAGGGTCTGCAAGGGAGAGTAAATGGATGTTTGATGCATCATTAGTCATTATAGCAGCTGTGTTCTGTTAAAGAGATGTTCAATCAGTGGAGGATTAGAATAGATAATCTATCAACAAAAAAGTGAGATTTTTACCTTGAGAGGCTATATTTTTGAAGGTTTAATGTAGGTGAAAAGGGAATATGGTATCTATGTGACTCTCGTTGTTGTTGAGTTTCTAGATCATGTCTGACTCTTCATGACCCTGTGGACCAATTGTCTACGGGTGTTTTCTTGGCAAGGATATTACTACAGTGGTTTACTATTTCCTTCTCTGGTGCATCACCTTTTGTCAGAACACTCCACTATGCTTTGTTCATCTTGGATATCCCTGTGTGAGATAGCTCATGGTTTCATGGAGCTATGCAAGCCTCTCCACTGTGACAAGGCAGTGATCCAGGAAGGGTTGGTCACTCTTAGCTGAATCCAAATGTTTTCATGTTTTATTCTGTAAAGCATAAAGTTGCAGAGTAGTCATCTATTTACATTGGTAGCAGGAATTTCTTTGCTGGGAGTTTCCTATAGCAAAGAAGTCACAGGCATTGACTCCACCTTCTTCGCCTTCCAGATATTTTGTGTCTCTGTCTGTGTGCCTCTCTATGTCTTTCTGTCTTTCTCTGTCGTGGTCTCTCTGTCTCTGTCTCTCTGTCTTGTGGTCTCTCTGTGTCTCTCTCTGTCTTTGTCTCTCTACCTCTGTCTCAGTCCCTTCTTCTCTCTCTTTCTGCTTCTCCATTTCTATTTCTGTAAAATACACACACACACACACACACACACACACTATGTGTTCATTAACTAAAGAGCTTCATCTATGCCCCATTTAAGGGGTGAATTATCCATCCTATGAGTCATATTATCTCTTAGCTTTGGTAGTAGTGTGGATGTCTCATTTCTAATGAAATATATTAGTAATCCTAGGGTTGTTATGGATTTAAATTTTAAAGCAATGAACAAATAACTGACTAAAGACAAGAAACAGCAGTATAGACTGATGGGTTTAAAAAACATTAGAAGTCCCTTTCCTATTCATAAAGCATTGTCATTGCTGCAAAAACCTGGTATTGTCAGTGTCCTATTGCCATTTATTTCTCTCTCATGTGACCTCCAGCATAACAATTAAAATGTGTTCACATAAAAATGAAGACAACAGTCAATTTGAAGTGGCTTATTCCTTGTAATGGAATTGCATTGTGAAGCGTGTCATCTATAGGAATCAACTTATTATAATGGTCTCTCAAGCAAGAAATATTGTTAAGTTGCCATTTTAGCATATTTTAGTACAAGTTCAGTATTTACAGGGGACGTTAATTACAGTGGCACAGATCTATGTACATACCAATAGCTCCATTTCCCCCATAGTCACATTCTTAAGTTCACTTACGTGTTAAAACTCTACTTGGTAATATTTTTAAGACTCAAGGTTATAGCATTATAAATTATAGAAATGTCAGAGTGACTGAGAAATATTATACCTGTCTAGTTTGCCTTTCATTTTGAAAGAAGAGGCAACGTTTCTTGGTAACTCTAGTGTTAACCCTTATGTATAGAACCACTCCTGTTCTTTTTTACCCTTTAACCATGTGACAGTGTTCCTATCTTCTATCCTCTTTGTTATACATATACATGCACATGCGCACACACACACACAATGTATATAATTCAGTTGAAACATTTTTGTGATACCATATTTGGGAGTGGCACATTGCTTTAGAGAACTGCCAACTTACTATGGTCATGCAGCTCTGTCCCTACTCTGCAGCTTATAGTCTTGGAGAATTAGTGGAAGCACCGACTGGTTCAGTGACCTGTCCAGGGTCACACTGCCATCACATCTTAGAGAACAGAATGGAAGTTGGGTCTTTCTGACTAACAGGATACTTCTCTGTCACTAGGTCATACTTACTTTCAGTTAAACATAGTCTTTTGAAACTTGTGTTTTCTAAGTAATTAAATTTTTTTTTCCTTCTAAATATAGAAAAGTGCTGTGGTCTGTGGTACCCCATGGACTGAGACACTCTTGGAGAAGCACTGCTCATAAAGACTGAATTGCCCATATGCAGTGAACTGTCACAGGGCTTTGGTAGTGTTTTCAAAAATCCTCAGCCCACCCCTTCTGCCTTTAGGCCGTTGATTGCTCTTTTTAAAAAAATTTATTATAAGTCTCTTCTAAGGATTTTTTGTTGTGTTGTTACTGTTTACAAGATTGTGGTTGTGGTAGAAAAGTTGAGGCTCCTGTTAGGTTTGCTGTAATTTGGCTCCACAGTATACTAGCTTTATATTACAGGGCAGAATAGCTGGTTCTGCTTCCCTTTTCTAAATAAAAATAGTTTCCCATATACTCTTGATCCAACTTGGCCCTGAAGAAGAGATGACAAAATGGATTTCCTTCTCTTTACAGAGGGAGATGCTATGGGCATAGAATGCTATGGACATATCATAACTCCATTGACGTGTTGGTTTTCATTTTGTTAGTTTCTTTTTTTTCTTTTTTCCCTCATTCTAATACTTTGGAAGCATGGACCAATTTGTGGGTATAAGGAAAGGGGAAATGAAAGTCATGTAAAAAGAAAATACATCAATTTTTTTAATGAGAAACAATTATTCTTCCTTTTCTTATCTGCCACGTCTGGTGTTTTCTTTCCCTTCTTACAAGTATTGAAGATTTTTTCACTTTGACTTTGGAGGTGAGAGGTCATTTCAAGAAGGCTGTTTCTCTCATGTAAAGTATTGAAAATAAAACAAAAACTTCCTATGTTCTAAATCATCAGTTGATAATGCTGGTTCATGGTACATATTTATTTTTCGAAACGTGTTCTGTAACTTATTAATTTTTGGAACTATGCCATCCCTAAATTGGGTGATCGTCTGTACTAAGAAGCCATAGACTCCTAACCAGAAGATGAAAGACAGTGCTATAAATGACAGGTACCCAGGATATTCCACCAAAGACTGTTTAGCCCACAGTGAAGCTGAAGGAGCGTCTGGCCACAGCTTCATAATCACCACCACAACATTTATATCACTCACTGTCTGGTTTGATTCCCTACAAGTAAGTGACATTATTTTCCTTGAATGAGGAAACAGGCTGAGGAAGGAGAAGTGAGTTACCCTGGGTCACACAGCCAGTGTCTGAGGTGACATTGGAATACAGGACCACCTGACTTCAAGTGCAGCACTTTGCCACCCCAGTGACTATACCACTCTTTACCCAAGTGCTAAGCACGTAGTAGAAGGGTGAAGTGTGGGTGAAGGGCTAAGTGAACACCTGACAGTGGGACAGACTTCAGGCAGACTGGAAGAATAGTGGAGATGCTGGAGAATAATGTAGGATCCAAAGAGGGAGCAGAACCACAAAGTGTTCCATGATTAATGATGCAGTCCATAGTTTGGGCAGCTTTGGTGGATGCTTGGCATGAGAGCTGCTCTGATGTGTGCTGGGCTGTGTGAAGAGATGACTGCTAAGCCAAATGCTTGTAAGCCAGACTGCCTGTTGTCCTCATCATCTGCAAGTGTCCAAGGCAGTTCATCTGCCTACATTGTGTTCTTATGAGATGTACTGTGACCCAGGATCATATTGCATATATCATTTACATAACTTTCATATTGGAAATATCTACAGAATGATTTCATGATTAAATAGTACACATTAAACTTATAAAGTTGATCCACTTGTGGCCAAAGTGTCAGAGTACAGGTGGGAACCTGGCTGAGCTCTCCCAACATTCTCTAAACAACTTTAAAATAATGCCTTGGGTCAGATTTTGGAGCAGCAGAAATAACGAAAGGTTGAAGGGAGAGATTTTTCAAGTTTAAGACACCTTAGAGGTCTGCAGTGGAGGCCAGGCCTAGAGCACAACAGGAGCATGAATGATGGACTCTTGAATCATCTTTCTTGAATCTTCCTTCATCCAGGATAAACATCTCCAATTCTTTTGATCAGTCACCATTCTGGAAAAATTCATCTGATTAACTGCAACTAAGATTTTGAAGTATTTTTAATAATGTGTTCAGTTCTGAGCACCATAGTTTGGGAAAAACATTAAGAACCTTTAGAGAGTTCAGAGGAAGGTTACCAGAATGGTAGGGAGATGTGATACCTTTTTTTAAAGTATCTCAAAGGATATCATGTGGAAGAAGGAATATACTAAAGACTGATTTAGCCTTGGTGTCAGAAAAACAGACTAACTTCCTATCCAAAAGAAGAATGAGCTGCTTCTGGAAATGGTGAGTTATCTACCACTGGAGAGCTTCAGGCACAAAGTATATGACCACTCATTGAATATGTTGTAGTGTTCCATTGTTTCCATTGTATCTGACTCTTCCTGACCCCATTTGGGATTTTCTTGGCAGAGATACTGGAGTGGTTTGCCATTTCCTTCTCCAGTTCATTTTACAGATGAGGAAACAGAGACAAACAGGGTTAAGTGACTTGCCCAGGGTCACAAGGCTAGTAGGTTTCTGAGGCCAGATTAGAACTCAGGAAGAAGAGTATTCTTGACTCCAGGTCTGACTCTATCCCGTTCACCATCTAACTGCTCTGTGTTGTGGTAGATATTCCTTTAAGCATATGAATTGGACTAGCTGGCTAATGGAGTCCCACTCACTTTTAAAATCCTTTGATTCCAGCCTGTTGTGATCCAATTTTGTTGTCCATTTTTAGCAATCAACTACCTCTGCTTTATATTATCCAGAATTTAATTTCATTTGTGTTTTCATCCAAGTCATTGTTTAAAATAGCAAACAGAACAGAGATTGCTGGAATGCTTCAGTAGAAACAATAAGCCAGCATTCTCTGAGGTAAAAAAAAGCAAGAAATAAAGAGATTATTTAAGTCTTTGGTATTCTTTAAAAAAATTTTTTAGTTCTTTTTTTTATTAGTATTCTCTGAAATGTATGTCAGATAAGGAGGCATGTTAGAGTTAAATCAAACTTAAAACCAGTATATAGACAAAATAGTAATAAATGCCAGACAAGGATATCTGTTAAGGTTCCAGACTGTGAAATGTTAGATCTAGGAGCAGAGGTAGGTAAGCTGAAGTTAGTTCCTACCAGCCCAGGGAACCAATTGTTAAAATTAAAATTTAACAGTAATGGTAAACATTACAAATCAAGGCATGATTTGTTGTTTTGTTGATCATGTAGGCTTAACAAAGTGGTAGAAAATATGTTAATAATGCATATTAAGTTTAGAAGTGTGTTTAGTGTACATTTAAATCTGTCACCTTCCCCAAAAGCTGGTCCTTAAACATATACCAGTACATGTCTATCTTTATTTAAAAATGTAAGAAAAATAAAAAAAATCTTCTTAGCTCATGGGCATTATAAAAAACTGGCATAATTTTTTCTTTTTTGTATTTATTTAGCATTTTATTTTTCCACATTTACATGTAACAACAAATTTTAAAATTTGTTTTTAAAACTTTGATTTCCAAGTTCTCTTCCTTCCTCCTTCAGTAACCCTTCTCACTGAGAGGGCAAGCAGTTCAATATAGTTTACACATGTGTAGTCATGCAAAACATATCCATAATATTCATGTTATGAAAGAAAACAGACAAAAAATAAACCTTGAGAAAAATAAAGAGAAATTATGTTTCAATCTGTGTTCAGACAACATCAGTAATTTCTCTGGGGATGGATAGCATTTTTCATCGTAAGTTCTTCAGAGTTGTCTTGCATCATTGTACTGCTGAAAACAGCTAAGTCATTCACAGCTGATCATCTTACAATATTGCTGTTACTTTGTACACACTGCATTTCACTTTGCATCAACTCATGTAAGTCTTCGCAGGTTTTTCTGAGAGCATCCTGCTCATCATTTCTCATAGCACAATAGCGTTCCCCATAATTGCATACCACAATTTGTTCAGCCACTCCCCAACTGATGGGCATTCCCTCAATTTATAATTCTTTACACCCCAGAAAAGAGCTGATAAAAATATTTTTGTACATATATGTCCTTTTCCTTTTTAAAATTTTTCAAAATTAACTTTTATATTTATTTTACATCATTCATTTCCACAAGATTTTGAGTTACAAATTTTCTCCCCATCTTTCCCCTACCCACCACCACAAAACAGTGGTCCTACTGTATACCTCCTCCCCCAATCTGCTGTCTCCTATATCTTCCCCCATTCCCCCTCTGACTTTCCAGTAGGGCAAGATGGATCTCCATACCCCAGTGCC
>CM053594.1:320842612-320908634 GCA_028646575.1 Pseudocheirus occidentalis
GTCCTACTGTATACCTCCTCCCCCAATCTGCTGTCTCCTATATCTTCCCCCATTCCCCCTCTGACTTTCCAGTAGGGCAAGATGGATCTCCATACCCCAGTGCCTGTATATCTTATTTCCCAGTTGCATGTAAATAATAATAATAATAATAATAATAATAATAATAATAATAATGATGATGATGATGATGATGATGATATTTTTAAAACATCTGATTTTAAAACTTTAAATTCTGGAGTCTTTCCCTTCCTCCCTTGACTCCAACCCTTATTGGGAAGATAAGCAATTCAATATAGGTTGTACATGTGTAGTTACACAAAACATTTCCATAGTGGATATATTGTGAAAGTCTGACTATATTTCCCTCGATCTTATCCTGCCCCAACTTGTTCTGTTCTCTACTTTGTTCCTGTCCCTTTATAAAAGTGTGTGCTTCTAACTACCTTCCCCCTCAACCTGCCCTCCCCTCCATCATCCCCCCTCTCATCCCCTTTTCCACTATAGGCAGTAAACCTAATTTAGAGTCTGTTATTCCCTCCCTAAGCCAAATTCAGTGAGAGTAAGGTTGATCCATTCCCTTTTTCCTTCCTGTTCTCCCCCCCCATTATAGCACATATCCCTTGCCTCTTCTGTATGAGATAATTTACCCCATTCTGTCTTTCCCCATCTCCTCTCATTATATTCCTCTCTCACCTCTTAATTTCACCTTTTAAATACCATCCCTTCCTATTCAGTTGATCCAATGTCCTTTGTCTATGTATATCTGTACATATATATATATATATATACACACATACACTCACATATGTATTCATATACATATATACCCTCCTATATAAACATATATATATACACACACACATATACACACTTATATTCCCTTTAACTATTCTCATACTGAGAAGTTTCATAAGTTACAAGTATCATTTTTCCATGTAGGCATGTAAATAGTTCAACTTTGATAAGTTCTCTATGATTTCTTTTCCCTATTTACCTGCTCATCTTTCTCTTGCTTCTTCTATTTGAATGTCAAATTTTCTGTTCAACTCCGGGTTTTTCATCAAGAATGCTTGAAAGTCTTCCATCTCATTGAATGACCATATTTTTCCCTAAAACATTACACTCAGTTTTGCTGTGTTGGTGATTCTTGGTTATAATCCTAGCTCCTCTGACCTCCAGAATATCATATTCCAAGCCCATTGATCACTTAATGTAGAAGCTTCTGGATCCTGTGTTATTGTGATTGTGTTTCCACAATTTTTGAATTGTTTCTTCTTGGCTGCTTGTAATATTTTATCCTTGATCTGGGAACTCTGGAACTTGGTTATAATATTCCTAGGAATTTTCTTTTGGGGATCTTTTTCAAGAGGTGATCATTAGATTCTTTCAATTTCTATTTTTCCCTCTGGTTCTAGAATATCAGGGCAATTTTCCTTGAGAATTTCTAGGTTCTTTTTTTAATCATGGCTTTCAGGTAGTCCAATAATTTTTAAATTGTCTCTCCTGGAACTGTGTTTCCAGGTCAGTGGTTTTTCCAATGAGATATTTCACATTGCCTTCTATTTTTTTATTTGTTTGGATCTGTTTAATAGTATCTTGATCTCTCATAAAATCATTAGTTTCCATTTGCTCCAATCTAGTTCTGAAGGAATTATTCTTTTCAGTGAGCTTTTGAAATTCTTTTTCCATCTGGCAAATTTGGCTTTTTAAGACATTTTTCTCTTCATTCACTTTTTGGGCCACTTTTGCCATTTGTGTTAGTCTATTTTTTAAGGTGTTATTTTCTTCTATCAGGTTGTTGACTCTCTTTTCATGATTTTCTTGCATCATTCTCATTTCTCTTCCCAATTTTTTCTCCACTTCTCTTACTTGATTTTCAAAATCCTTCTTGAACTCCTCCATGACCTGTAACCAGTTCATATTTTTTGGAAGCTTTTGGTGCAGGAGTTCTGACTGTTGTCTTCCTCCCATTCCATGCTTTGATTCTTTTTGTCCCCCAAAAAGGAATCTAAAGTTGGATGACTGTGCTTGCTTTGTTTCCTTTGTTTGCTCATGTTGCCATTCAATTACTTGACTTTTGAGCCCTTTGCCATAGTAGAATTCTGCTTCCACACAGGACAACCTTGTCCCAAATTGCTAGGGGTTTTGCAACTGCCAGAGCTATTAGGAGAGTGCTGTCTCTACAGTCCTCACAAACTCTGGCTCACTGGTCAAACACCTCAGGACCACCACCCAAGACTGTGATCCAGATCCAGGTAGGTTAAGGCAAAAGCTCTTAGCCTCTGAATGGTTGTTCTCCCGCACCTCCTCCACCCGCCCCACTATGGTCTGCCTGCCAGGAGCTCTGAAGTAGACATGTGGAGGCAGCTGTAGGGCCACAGCTTCTGTCCTTCTTGCTCTGGGAGCAGAGGCCAGACCATGCCTCTGTTCCCCCCTAGATCGAGGAGAGACTCACCGGCCTTTTCTTTGTCTTTGTCTTTTATGGGTTGATACATCTGGAAACCACCACAGCTGCTGGTGATCCACTCTCCACTCCAGCCACAGCTGTTCGGGGCTACCCAGGGGTAAAACCATGGGCTCCCAGGGCTGGGCTCTGCTCCCAGCATGCTGGGATCGACCCTTCCTGCCAGGCTGCTTCAGCAAGAGATTTGTTTCTCTCTGTCACTTTGTGGGTTCTGCAGCTCTAGAATTTGTTTAGAGTCATATTTTATAGGTATTTGAGGTAGTTATGGAGGGAGTCCATAGAGTTTTCCTGTTTCTATGCTGCCATCTTGGTTCACCCCTTCTTTTTTTAAAAATCACTCTTGGTATACAGACCTACCAATGGTATTGCTGGGTCAAAGGATATAGCATGGTTTCTTAACCCTGGGTCTAGATGATATCCAAGGTTCTTTTTAGCATTAGTATTCCATAAAATGGTGGCTAAAATATTCCAAGAAGATCATCTCATTTACGTTTCTGGAGGTAAGTAAAAAAGTCCCTGATAAAGGTCAGAAAGAGAGAGGGTGTTTGTGAATTGACTGTGCTATGTCCCAATTTGCTGTTCTGTCACTCAGTGTCATGCTCAGTGAAAGTGGAATTTAGCTCTGCAGTTTTCTTTTGGAACTAAATGAGAAGGCCATTGTTTCATAAAATGTTAGTACAGGAAGGGACCTTAGAAGTTGAATCTAACGTTCTCGTCTTATAGATGAGAAAACTTCCAGGGCTGGAGATATGAATCAAACCAATATCACACCAGTATTAAGTCTGAATTACTCATCTAAGTTAAGAATTTTGTTACAAAGTTAACTTTCCTTCCATGTGATACCCCAGCAATCTTTTTCTTTTTAAAGGAAATCCCTCCCCTTTTGATCTTCACTTCAGGTTATTTAGCATCTATGGTCGACAGCCTTCAAAGAATGATGTATCTATCATTGGATGTTTTATTCAGCACATTGCTGTTTTGCCCTTTTGTGTAGTGATTTAAATTGCTCTGGAAGTTCATGAAAGGTTGTCATAGATTTCACCAATAGTAAATGACAAGTGGTAATATATATGGTGAATGTTCTAGACATATTAGAAATTATTGTTGCTACCACCATTTTCTGGAGGTATATTTTCCCCACATGCTGCTGAACATTAAGGCCAAATTTTTCAAGCAACATATTTTTGCTTCTTACCTCACATGTAACGTGAGTAGAAATAGTAACTAAAATAAAATATAATAACATATTGATGTAAAATAAAATAAATATATAATAATGAAGCAAAAATAATATACAATAGCATATTACCTAATGCAAGTAATGTATATTATATATAATACAAATAAATATGTGTAAATATGTAATATGTATATAAATATATAAACAAAATATATAATATAAACAATATGATATATAATAGTATAAATAATAAAATTGTGGATCATAGAAAATTACATAGCACCTTTTAAAATAGATTATTTTTAATAGTCCTGTGACTTTGGGACAAAACAAATACAATTTTAAAATATCACTTCTACCTTCAGTATGTCGACTTCTTCTTTTTCTGAGTTTCTGTATAATCTTTTGAAGATCATTACCTTACTTGCTCTAATGAAATGTAAATAAAATGAATGATCACAGCTTTATTATGGGTTCAGTATTTATGATTGCCTTGGTAACTTGCTGTGTAGATTTAAGCACATAAAGAATTCTGGGGATAGCCAAAATTAGAATTTCTTAGTTTTCTCCCTAATTTTTATGATGTACTAACTCTGTTCACTTTTGAATCCTTTACTGTTTCAGACCTTGCCTAGGAGAAACAGTCCCCCAGAAGCTGAGTATATTGTATATGGGTCTCATTTCTTGTCTCTGCAGGTAAAGGGCCAGGTTAGATTGCTACCTGAGCCTGACTAGACTGCAAAAATGGGCAGATATCGATCTCATTTTCTTACTTCCTTTCCCATCCTTCATTCCCATCTCAATTAATAGAGAGAATCACTACAAGACTTAGCCAAACTTCCTTTAAAAATGTTGTAGTCTTTCATAAAGCAATGCCTTAAATAACTCCTTTTCTCTAAAGGCTAAAGCATCTTTGCTCTGACGAAGGATTCTACCTTGTCTTGTAGGCTCAGGAGCCATTGTGGAAGGCTGCCTGTAGGGTAGGCTTCATAATAACCTTTGACACTGCTCTCCCCTGCATACACTTCATTCTTGAGCAATCATTAAATCAAAATCCCCACAGGACTCAGTTCTCTGTCTCCCTCCCTTCCTCCCTCTCTCCTTTCCTCCTTTCTTATTTCCTTCCTCCCTCCCTTCCACAAGCCATCTAGAGTCTCTCCTTGGCAGTTGTGTTCTGAAGACTCAGTGCCCTTGAAGTTAGCAGTTAGCATACCCTGTCTTGGCCAGGAGTATGCCCTGATTCCCATAGGAAAAGAAGAGTTGAATTTTTATTGTAGAGTTCAGATCATATACACATTTAAATTCTTAATGCCCTAGCTAAAGGTTTTGCAGTGTGCATTTTTTAGTTTTTAAATTCTAGATGCTGAGGCTGAAATGAAGTGGCTATGTGACTTGAAACTGGGGAACATCAAGTAATAGACTTGATTAATAATCTCAGATGGCCCTTGGATTTTTTCAAATCTAATTTCTCTCTGAATGTTTAGAAGAGAAACTAAGTATCTGAGTGTCTTTTCAATGAACGGACTGACTGCCAATTTTGTGTGTGTGTGTGTGTGTGTGTGTGTGTGTGTGTGTTGGGGAGTGTAGGTGGGTGAGTAGGGGGTTCTGTCTCTCTCTCCCTCTCTCTCTCTGTGTCTCTGTCTCTCTGTCTGTCTCTCTCTCTTTTTCTCTCTGTCTTTCTCTCTCTCACTCTGAGTCTTGTCAGGTAGGTGGCAAGAGTGGCCTATAGTCAGGACAACCTTAGTACAAGTCTTGACATTTACTCTGTGACCTTGATCCAGTCACCTAACCTTTGCTTGCCTCAGTTTCCTTAATTGTCAAGTGGAGATGATAATAATAGAACCTACCTTGAAGGGTTGTTGTGAAGATCCAATGAGATAATCTTTATAAAGCACTTAGCACAGTGCCTGGTACTTAACAGGGATTATATATATAATGTTTATTATTATTGTTATTATCTTCTTTGTATAATCAATTTCCAGTTTTCTTTTGTTATTTTAAAATTGGGGGAGATTGGCATCTTCAAAGCTAAGGATATGCATAGGTCTCATTTCTGAAGTTTGTCAGTTGGAGAGCTAGAAATGAAAGGAAGAAGGGAAAAAAGCATTGATTAAATACCTAGAATTCACATAATAAAGGATTCTTAGCAAAAAGAGACTAAAGCCATAGTTCCTGACCTCATAGTTAGTTGGGGCAATAAGATGGACACACCCATTCCCATGGTCCCAGATTTCATTGATATGCCCATGAGGGTGCACCTGCATATGCACATGAGTGCTTGTCTACATGTTCCAACAAGGGCAGAAATCGTCACATCCCTCCAAGTACCAATTGCTTTTCCTCTGATGCAGCCACATCCCTGCTCTGTACGGATCTTGTATGGACCTTATAAGTAAGAAAACAAGGAGAAATGTGTTTCAGGGTAAAAGTAAGCAATGTAATGAATACTGAATAAGAAATTAATATTAAATAAGGTTTATCCTTTCAAATCAGTTACCTTCCACCCTTTTCAGGATGCAGGGAAGGATGAAGATAATGAATCATCTGATCCCTCTAAGTAAGAACCCCTATGAAGCTTGGGTTTCGAAGATTCATTATCTTCATCCTTCCCTGAATCCTGAAAAGGGTGGAAGGTAATGAATCATCTGATCCCTCTAAATAAGAACCCCTATGAAGCTTGGGTTTCGAAGATTCCTTTCAATGTCATACCTAATATCGATTTCCATTCAGTGGTTATTATGTTGATTGCTTTTATCCCTAAACGTATTCTTCCTCAGTTTCTTTTCTGATGTAGGGTAGAACTAACTCCTTAGGTCAGATGAGAATTTATTCACATGTGGAGGTCCCAGAAGTCACTTTGGGTTAGGTATTGGAAGTCTGTTCTCACTGATTTTCCCTGACTCTTGAGTCTTAAGAGGTTGGGGGGAAATTGGGCAGGTTGTTGGTTCCATTACCGTGCTGACAGTATGACAGTAAGTATAATGACCTGCTGACCTCAGGGTGTTTGATGATCCTGGGTCAAGTAACAATTAAAATCTTGAGGGTGGGCCCAATGATGACCAAGTTTAAAAGAATGAGCTTAAGAGCATTTTTCTCTTGGCACTGGATAGTGTTCATGGTCCTCGAACTCATCTGTCTTAAATTACTCATTGAAATCTTGAAGGAGTTTGCAAAATTACCTGAAATCCACATCACCTGGCCAACTAATGGTTAGTCTGCAAGGTCTTTCTTTTAATTTGGCTGTTTCCCAATGAGAACTAGGAAAAGAGGAATAATGCTCTTAATTTTGGGCACACAAACTTTAAAAATATCTACATTAATTTTACCATCCAGAATGGTCAGTTCATGTGAAGAAAGTGTATTGCAGCATACAGCAAAAACTGATCAAAAAGCAGCATTTATATCTTTGGATTGTAAAGATTTAGTTTTCTTTGTAAGTTTTGGATTTGGCCCTAACTTTGCCCTCATGATGAAAAACGGTCTTTTTTTTATTGACTTGTTTATTTTTAGTTTACATAATTCAGTTCCAGAATCACTTGAGTTTCAGATTTTTCTCCCCTTCCTCCCCATCCCTAACCCTCGCCATGGTGGCATACAATCATGTATAGGATCTGCAAACTCTTTCACATTGTACAAGTCTGGTTGTATAGGTGTTGTAGCCAATGGAGCGAACAATGAGAAAAGAGAAACAAAAACCAAACATAGAAAAGAGTGATAGCATGCATTGCTTCAGTCTCCATTTAAACTCTGGTTTTTCTGGATCTTTCTCTGAATGTAGATATCTCCTTCCATCCTGTGACAACTAGAGTTGTCTTTTAACTGTGCATTGCTGAGAAGAGTCCAGTTTTTCAAAGTTAATCCTCACACATATGATGTATCTGTGACTGTGTACAAATTTTTCCTGGTTCTGCTCTTCTCACTTAGCATCAATTCATATAAGTCTCTCCAGGTAATTATGAAGTCCATCTCCTTCCCATTTCTTATAGCATAATAGTATTCCATCACATTCATATACCATAACTTGTTCAGCCATTCCCCAATTGATGGGCATCCCTTAAATTTCCAGTGAAAACGGTCTAAGAGAAAGAAGCCTCTATTAGCAATGGGGAGTGGCTGTTATAAAAGAAGGGGGATGAGTGGGGAAGCAGGAGACCCGAGAGGGGGAGTTGTATATATGGAAAGTAATTGAGGGAAAATACTTCAGCATCTCATTCTTGCCTCCCCCCCCCAACCACTACTACCATGTATATGCAGAGGGGAAAGATAGAAGAAACGACATATGCAATTGAGGAATATGGGAGTAAATATGACATATCATTATTGGCAAGAACAAATACTTATTTTTACAATGTTTTGATCATTTTAAGTAGGTTGTCCAAAAAGTTTTTAAGTCTTAATGACCTTTTTAATTAAAATCTATACATTTTTTAAAAAGTGACTTCTTCTGCATTCTATTTTCCCCTGCCATTGCCAGCTTTCTCTTTCTAGTTTTTGTCCCAGCATATTAGCTGTAGATATAGATAGGGCCAAAGTCATGGAGAGTCAAATGTTCTTTAGAGATTATAGGTATTTTACTGGTCCGATGTATGATTTGGGTCAAGGAACATACGGCTACTTAGTGTTATATCGTCTAAAAGCTGCATCAATGTTTTAATACAATCCATAACAAACAAGAATATTGACACATAGAGGGGAGAGAAACAGGGATGGAGAAGGAACTAGAGAATTTAATATACCAGTCACTTAAAAGGAAAAGGAATAGGGAGTATTTGGCTTGGAGAAGAAAAGATTGACTGGGAGGAGTGATAAAGGTATTAACTGTCTTCATGTCTTTGAAGATCTGTCAAGGGAAAGAAGGATTAGTCCTATTCTGCATGGCTCAAGAGGGCAAAACTAAGAAGAATTCCATAGCAACTTTCAGAGTGGCACTTGTAGGGTGATGTAAGGAAAAGACTTCCTAGCAGAGCTAAAAGTATAGTGGGCCTCCATGGAAGATAGGGAGCTCCCTTATAAGTGAAAGCTTGATGACTACTTTTCACTGATGGACTACTTGCATTTTAGACCTGATGGTCTCTGAGGTCTTCTTCAACTTTGAGATGTTTTTGCTGCTTGCCCTGTCTCCTTTTTTAATCGTATCCCTTCTAAACCTTTTGCTTAGAAATTTTCTAATTAGATGTTTCAAATTGCATTAAGATGAAAACTGGTTCAGCAACTGTCATTCTTTGTGGTAATTCTCTTTGGTCTATAACTGTTCAAGTTTCTTCATCCTTTCTCCCTTATTTTTAGCAAGAAGATAAGCAACCAAGCACTTATTCCAATTAAACAACAAAAATAAATTACAGAAAAAACTCCTATTTCTTAGTCCAAAGAAAAGTCCAGTTTGTACATTGATGGAGAACCGTAGCTACTAAACATGCTTTATTGTTACCTAAAAGTCCCTAGAACCATCTATTGCCCATAACAGTAGCTTAATAAATGTTAAAGGATAGTATTATTAGTTTTTTTTCATTATATTAATCGTCTGTTCATTTTGGGTTTCTCCCAATTCTATAAATCTAGAATACTGGTAACCTGACTTTATACTACATATATGCCTGTGATTTATTGTGGGCTGTCAGTTTATTGAGGGGCTGCATAACCACACTGGAGGTGAAGGTATTTAGTTTGGAATTGCGTGGGATATGGCCCCTTCCTTTTCCCCTCCCTAAAAGATGACAAAGGAAAAAGAGACAGAGTCTAAGAAAACTGTCAATTCTAGGGTATTTCACAAATACTATTTCATATAAGTAATCAGTACTGGTCTTCAACTAGTCTTTGCTACTCAGGTGCTATTTAATACACAAAATCTGGTCTCTACAAATTTGGCTCATTTTCCTCATTCATGCTTGACTAGCAGTTTAGTTTCTGAGAGAGCAACATACCTAGTTTATCATCTGTGTATCTCAAATCCTTGTTTGATTTGTCACTCTCAACGGGTCCAGCGGGGTGGGGGTTTCAGGAGGACCCTCTCTTTGGGCTTACTTCTCAGCTCCCTAGGCCTCTGGAATGGGCAATGAGGTTATACCTCCTCAGGCACTCTAGAACTTGTAAACCGCTGGACTGCTGGGTTCTGTTTGATTCTAGGTTCGATATGTTCTATATAAGCCCACTGGGTGCAACTGTCTTTTCACTCAGTTATAAAATATTTTCTGTATGATCTCATCAGCTTTTATCTAATGTTCAAAATGCATTAACCCTGTTTACTCTCAGTTTATACCTTTGATTGATTCAATCAAGAAATTCAGGGCTCTCTTTGTTTAATCAGTATTGGGTTCCTTTGCCCCTCCCCATGACTATTGCATTTGTGAAATAGTGGATAGTGTTAGACCCTGTTTGAATCCTGCCTCAGACACTTATTAGTGGTGTGACCCTGACCCTGAGGAAATTAGTGGCACAGGGAGGAAATTACCTTCAGATTTATAGATGGAAGAAGAGCTATAACCTTCTCAACCTAGTTTCCTCATCTGCATGTTCGGGGGAAATAATAGCACCTAATTAAGGGGTTGATGTGAAGATCAAATGAAACAGTATATATGTATTAAGTGTTTTGTAAACTTTAAGGTCCTTTATAAAGACTTGTTTCTGTTATTTCTTTAAGACACAACGATTATTGCCTCTTGCCTTTAGAAAAAAAGAAAGAAAACTTTCTCCACACCCAAGTATCCTCTAATAATGTAAAAGACGACCCTGTCTGTCTGAACCCAATTTTGAAGGGATTGTTATTTGGCTTATTGTCTTCATGCTGTCTCCCCAGGACTCCATGACTTTAATTTCTTCTACCCTGTGCAGTTTTTAAATCAATCTCTTCACCTTCACCCATCCCTTAAAAAAAAGTAATCTTAGCTTTTTCTCCTTTCTCCTTCTCCATAACTATTCCCCATATATACATTCTATAGTTCTCCCTTGATGAAAGTAAGAACAAGTAAACACTGATCCTACCTGATCTTTTCCTTCTTTAGAACCATCCCCACTAAAAAGTACAAATTGTCGCACCTCTGACCTTTTTATTTGTGTCTTGCCTTTGGCTTCTTTGCCAGTTTATGCCTGAGTGGCAAAGGCAGGGGGAAAAGGATTTTGTCATTGTTGATGTTATTTTTTAATTCAATTTTATTATAAATTCAGTTTCAAATTCTCTCCCTCCACTACCCATTGAGAAGACAAGAAATACAAAACCCATTCGAAATATGGCATCATGCAAACCAGATTTTCATGTTAGCCATATTTTGAGGGAAAAAAAAGTTAAAAAAGAGAGGAAAAAATATGCTTCCATCAGCATACTGAGTCCGTCAGTTCTCTATCTGGAGGTGAATTTTTCATGAGTCCTTTGGAATTGTTGTGGGCCATTGTGTTGATCAAAATGACTAAATCTTTCAAAGCTGATCATCATTACAATATTGCTGTTACTATGTATACTGTTCTAATGGTTTTCCTCACTTTGCTTTGCATCTGTTCATATAAGTCTTCATAGGTCTTTCTGAAACCATTTTCTTTGTCATTCCTTATAGCATGATCATATTCTATCATGTTCATAAACCACTAGCTATCCCCCAGTTGGTGGGCATCCCCTTAGTTTTCAGTTCTTTGCTACCACAAAAAGAACTGCTATAAGTATTTTTGTACAGACGGGTCCTTTTCTTTTTTCTTTTATCTCTTTTGGATTACAGACCTCTGAGGTCTCCTTCAACTTTGAGATGTTTTTGCTGCTTGCCCTGTCTCCTTTTTTATGGTATCCCTTAATCTATAATAGATCTATAATCTATCATGTATAATATCTATAATAAGTTCCCTTAATCTATAATAATCTGTAATAGATAACATTAGTAGCAGTATTACTGGGTCAAGGGGTATACATAGTTTTATAGCTTTGGGGGCATAATTCCAAATTGCTTCCTAGAATGATTGGACTAGTTCATAGCTTCACCAACCACGAATGCAGTATTGCTGTTGTTCTATGTTTCCCTTAAGTATTTTGTCATTTTCTTTTCAGTCATCATAGCCATTCTCATGAGTGTGAAGTGGTATCTCAGGTTTGTTTTAACTTGCATTTCTCTAATTATTAATGATTTAGAGCATTATTTCATGTGACCATTGATAGCTTTGATTTTTTTCTTCAAAAAACTGCCTGGTCATAAGTATGAACTGATACAAAGTCAGTTTCTTATATATTTTAGTAATGATATTTTTTTAACCAGAGAAATTTGCTTCAAAGATCTTTCCCCAGTTTCCTGACTTCTAATTTTAGCTCTATTGTTTTTGTTTATGCAAAAAATTAATTTTATATAACAAAATTATTCTATTTAGCTCTTGGAAACCTCTTATCTTTGTATGTTACTAACATACATGATCTTGTTTGATCATGAATTCTTCATCTGCCCATAGATCTGTCTTGTAATTTCTTCTCTGCACCATTAGTATTCTTATGATATCACCCTTTATGTATGAATCTCATACCCATTTTGAAGTTATTTTGGTAAACAAAATGAGATGCTGCTCTCTGTTTTGCTTCTACCAGACTACTTTCCAATTTTCCCAATAGTTTTTGTCAAATAATGAATTCTTGTCCCTGTAATTTGTATTTTAGGATTTACCAAACACTAAATTGCTGTGCTTATTTATTTCTATATGCTGTGTATCTAATCTGTTCTATTAATCAGCATCTCTATTTCTTATTCATTACCATATTGTTTTCACAATTACTGTTTTGTTGTTTGTTTTGATGTATGGTACTACTAGGCTCTCTTCCCCCCCCACCTTTTTTTTTGTATTAATTCCCTTGATACCCTTTTGATCTTCCACATAAACTTGGTTATTTTTTTCTAGCTTTATAAAGTAATTCTCTAACACATTGATGGCACTGCATAAGTAAATTGATTTAGATAGTATTGTCATTTTTATTGACTCTGCTTATCCATGAGCAATCAATACTTCTCTAGTTGTTTTGATATATCTTTATTTGTGTGAAGAATGTTTTATAATTGTATTTATACAATTCCTGTGTGCCCCATGTATTTTATACTCTCTGTAGTTATTTTCAGTGTAACTTATCTTTTTATATCTTCCTGATCTGTTTTGTTAGTAACATAGAAAAATGCTGATGATTTTTGTGGGTTTATTTTATATACTGCACCTGTGCTGAAGTTGTTAATTCTTTCACTTACAATTCTAAAGAGTCTAGAGAGTCATATTATTTGCAAAAAGTGGTCATTTTTCCCTCATTGCCTATACCTAGTCCTTTAATTTCTTTTTCTTGTTTTATTGCTTCAACTAGCATTTTTAGTACAGTATTAAATGGTCATACTTGCTTTACTCCTGATCTTATTGGAAAAGCTTATAACTTATCCTCATTACAGATAATGCTTGGTCCTAACTTTAAATAGATCTTTGTTTTAAGATTTTAAATTTTTTATGAAAAGGTCCATTTGTTATTGTGTTTTCTAGTGTTTTTTTTAAAAATAGGAATGGAAATTGTATTTTGTCAAAATCTTTTTCTGTATTTATTGAAATAATAAGATGATTTTTTTGTTGTTTTTGTTGTTAATGTGATTAATTATACCTATAGTTTTCCTAATCTTGAACTGATCTTGTATTCCTGGTATATATTTCGCTTGTTCATACACAAACTGTTAGGTCTTTATGTTATATTGCTGTAATCTCCTTACTAGCATTTAATTTTTTTTTTGCATTTTTATTCATCAGGAAAATCTTTCTATATTTTTCTTTCTCTCTTTTGGCTTTTCCTGGCTTGGGTGTCAATACCACATTTGTGTCCTAGAAGGAATGTAGTAGAACTCCATCTTTACCTATTTTTCCCAAACACTTTATGTTGTATTGGAATTAATTATTCTTTAAATGTTTGGTAGACATGACTTGTCAATTCATCTGCTACTGGGATTTTTTCTTAGGGAACTCATTTCTGGCTTGTTTAAATGGTACTTTGAAAAAGAGAACCTTAGTAGTAAATGTATCTGTATGTATCCATATAAAATATAAACTGGAATACTTTCATAATCCTTAAGAAGGTTATCACAGAGCCCATTTGTGAATCATGTTTTAAATGAGATAGAATAACTTGAAAATTCAACACAAAAACCAGACAATCCCCAATGGGAGCCAATTAATATACTCATTTGGACTTAGAAAAGTTTATTGTTTTAGGTGCTTCATTAGTGGGGAATGGGAGCTTAAAAGAAAATCACCTAGACTTAAAAAAACAGGCCATGCATCATTAAAAATTTAATTAAAATAGAAGAAAAAACTCAATGAATAGTATTATACTCAAGGTATTTTTTCATAGGCATGCTTGAGGGATCAGAACAAGTCCTTAAAGATTTAGCTGACCCTAATCTACCTTGTCCCCTTCCCTTTGGTGTATTTTTTTTATCTATGACCTCTAGTAACTAATATCTTAGTCTTTTGCCACAGTCTCTCCTTTAGTGTACACACAATCTTGGAGCAAAAACAATAGGACACAAGGAGAGAGACTCAGGTAACTCAGCTCCCAGCAACTTCTCTCCCCTTCCACAAAGAGGTCCTAGCTCCATTATTCTTCTAAAATATGGAGTTCACATAAATCCAGCCTAATACAACTGGGGTTCTCCTCACTTTTATATACTATTTAGAGACAATATACTACTTGTCCCTAAGTGGTGTTACGAAAGATGTTGGTACCTTCATTTGGGTCATTGGCAGTATTTCCACTTCCTTCTATCCTATTGATCAATTCATGCTTTCCTGATGGTGCTAAGAACAGTTACTTGGAATAATTGCTGTGTGTGAAGTAGGGATTTGGCTGTCATGTTACTTAATGTTGTGATTGATGGATTACATCAACAGCTCTGAATATGCCAGTGTGGTTCTCATTTGCAAAATATAGCAGACATTCCATACAGAAGACAGAAGCAAAACATTTATTCAGACACCAGAAAGCCAAATCCATGGAAATTGTATTTTGTCAAAATTATGTCACCAGAAAACTGAATCCATCATAGCAACAAAGAAATTAATATACAATAACACTGCAGAGAGCAACACCATCCCAAAGCCTTCCCACAAACACTCACAAGCCTAGCAGTCTCTTTTCCTGTGTTCTCTGTCTTCACCCATCTAACGGCTCTGACTCCCAGCTTCCTGTTGCACTCGTTCAGCAAACTCCTCCCACCACAGGTCCCATGTGATTACATTTGGTCTATTAAGGGACAGGGAAGATCGTCAGATTCACATTACCATTACGTGGGTTCTTTGAAACACATCAGCAAGGCTGTTCATATAGTTATTAGAGACATCGTTTTACTGCTACTAGGAACTTTTTTGTTTTGTTGTTTTTTGCTTTGTTTTGTTCTTGCTTTTTTTTGGAGGGGGGAAGGCAGGGCAATTGGGGTTAAGTGAGTTGCCCAAGGTCACAAGGCTAGTAAGTGTTAAGTATCTGAGGCTGGATTTGAACTCAGGTCCTCCCTACTTCAGGGCCAGTGCTCTATTCACTGTACCACCTAACCACCCCATTCCAGGGACTTTTTGAACTTAAGGGAGGAATGAGGAATCATATCTGAATTTATTGGCATATAAGAATTTTTCCTCTGGGAGGGATCTTTTTTCCAAAGTCAGTCAGCAATTGTTTCACAACTTTATATCTCAAGGGATTGCTTGTGGTACTGAGACGTTAAGCCAGGACCTGGTAACCAGTTCTGGGGAAGGACCTGAATCCAGTTCTTCTTCACTCTCTCTTTACTCTGCCATATTGCCTTTCTTATAGATCAAACCTAACTGAGCGACTAATCAAAATTCTCATTTTACTGACGAGGAAATTAAAGGCCCCCATGGTACAAAATGACACCCCTAAAGCAGAAGGAATCCTACATCTTTTATATCCACTTTCTCATCTTTATAAGAATCTGAGAAAAGTCTATGTAAGTATCATGGGTATTGTTAAGAAAGATTCAAGGGAAATGCAACAGGGAGGCATCTGTGCACAGTTTTCTATAGCAGACAACTTTATGGTCACGAAATTGAATGAGAAATGTAGAGAATGTAAGATCCTGCTGTGTTTGGGGTTTATTGATTTTCAAATTTTTATTGATATCTTTTGTTTTTACATCACATTTATTTCTGAGTATATGCCTCCCACCTTCCCTACCTGGTGAACCATCCCTTGTTAAAGGATTGCTATTGATTTATTTTTTTAAAGCACTTGATTCATTAGAATGAAACATAACCTTGAAAGGTTTCTTCCACAAGGTGGTACTCCCATGCATAAGTTAAAGTCATGCAAGGACCTATGACAGATTCCACAATACAAATGCCTTTGTTCAGCAGTCTTCTGAATATTGAGATCAAGAAAGGTGAACAAAAAGGACACACACAATGAGATTTTTGGCAGTGTTATATAAAATGTCTTTCATTGAATAAAAAAAAGACACCCCAAGGATTCTCTATTAAAGACACAGTTCTCCAAAAGTTCTTATGAATATGACATAATAATTGCCTTGAACACTAAAACACTACAAAGCTATCTTAGTGAAACCCATAGTAACGTGAAAAAATTAACCACCATAATGGAAAAATTTAGTGGATATTTTTTAAAAAACCACATATTGCCAACACTATGACATGTATCATATTTTGTTGTTGCTACAGCCTCTGGTCATGGAACACCATGATCTTTGAATGATTATAATTCCTTCAAACTCAAAGGATAAGGAAAGCAGTCATGGTGAATGAATGAATGAATGAATGAGAAAGCATTTATTAAGTACTTATTATGTGCCAAGCACTGTACAAAATGGCCATGATACAAATGGGGGGAAAAGCTGTCTCTGCTTTTAGAAGTTTATATTTTGGGAAAGTTGTACACACATTAATTGAACTGCAAGGCTATGGAAAGGCCTGGAGGTCCTAAGGATACACAGCATGGTGAACAACAAGGCTCAAGAGTCCTTGGGTCTGTCTTACAAGGCTAGGAGCCTGGAAGATTCAACTCACTGCCATTGAGTAGGGAAGAGTGGGCTTAAAAGGGCCAGAGTAGAGGAGGGTAGGGAAGCAAAGTCAGCATTCAGGCCAATAAAAAAAAAGAGAAAGGGAGTATTGGCAAGAAGATTGAAAGCAGGTTGACAGCCTTCAGTGTGTGAGAGAGGGAGGGTAACTGTTATTAGCAGACAACTGGGGCTCTCTCAGTATCCCCAGGTGGTAGGAGCAGATAGACTACAGCATATAAAAAATGGTGATTTGTACACGAGAAGTGGAATAAAATTCATGACTGAAGATGGAGAAAAAATAATGTTGGCCCTTAATGTTTTTGAAAGTGTTGTACTTAGTCAAGACCTGGGTTCATATCCTACCTAATGATGCGTGCCTTTGTATGTGACTGTGGACAGCTAGGTAACTTATCTGAGGCTGTTATTCATGAATAAAATATGGATTTGGGGGGGGCTTGTAGTAGATGATCGTTATGAGACCCAAATGAGATAATTTATGTAAAACACTTTCCAAACCTTGATGTACTATATAAATCAATTATTATTTTATGTAATTATATATATATATATATATATAATTAATATGATTACAAAGTTCTCCTTTCTTCCCTTACCACCTTATTCCAATTGGTATTCTTGACCTTCATTTCTATGTATGAATTTTCTTATTTTATCTAATTCTATAAAGTATTCTCTTGGAAATTTAACTGATGTAGTGTGAAATTTATGGAGTAATTTAAGTGGTATGTTCATTTTTAATTTATTGGTGTGACTTGGCCTTAAATGTTGTATATCTTTCCAACTATTTAGGTCACCCTTCATTTTCTGTTTTACTCAATTGATTGCTTAATTTTCTATAGAACAAAAATTAGATATTTTTTCAGGAACTTATTCTCGTCTTTGACATTTCTTTCCCCTCCTGTTCATATAGTATTCTACTGTTCAGATGATGATACACACACACACACACACACACACACACATACACACATACGTATGTGTGTGTGTGCATATATAGGCTACTTATGCTACCTTTTTGTTTGTAAAAATATTTGTATGCACTCCCAGGGTGTTTCTGAAGGTTAACCAAATTATATATAACCATGCATCTACATATCTGTGCACATATATATGTTTATATATATATATGTGTGTGTGTGTGTGTGTGTATATATATATATATCTGTAGTGAATATATGTATGAATTGTGTATATATAAGTTCATACAACAAATGTAATTCCTGAAAAGCTGTGTGCCAATTAAACACGACAAACTAAATAGTGTCTTAAATATATTAGTGCAATTTAGCAGCAGCAAGGTGGCATAATAGATAGAACACTGGACTTGGAGTTAGGAAGACCTGAGCTCAAATTCAGCCTCCAGTCACTGTCTCTGTGACTGTGGGGCAAATCACTTAAGTCAAGACGGCAGTATATTGGGATTGTGTAAAGTGGGGCATTTCTATATTTCTGGTGGTTTTTCCCTCTACCCCAACCCCTTTGAAGTCAGGTATTACAAACAGGACAAACCTTGACATTAAAATTTGACCTTTATTTCTTAATATTTTTGTCTAGGAAAATTGGCCAAGCTCAAACATATTGAGGCATAAAAGACAACTGAAAAAGCATTGTTGTATTCTCCATTCTCTGTAAAGCTGGGAACCATGGTTCTGAGATCAGATAGTTACCCCAGTGTGCGGTTGTGTCAACATAAGAAGTGTCTATTCATGTGTTGGGCATTTCAGCTGGTAGGAATGGAGAATTTTAATTGCCAGCCTGCTGAGGCCCAGGACATTTTTACTCTGCAGTAAGACTAGCAGTAGGGACAATAGAGAGAGGTGGTGTTTTGTTGTTTCTGTTGTTTTAAACCACCAGTGAAGATCTAAAAGGTTCGCATCAGGAGGCAGTAATGGTCTTCCACAAATATCTTATTGGTGCTTAGATTGTTTATAATACATTTCTTGGTATGTAATCTGAAGTTTTCCTTGGATTTTGACTCATTTATTTCCAGAATACTTAAGACAAATGAGGGAGATGAGCAGCCTTAATTTCCCTTTGACGTAATCTACACATTTAGCTAAATTCTATAATACAAACTCAAATTCCTATAGTGCTTATGGTTTTCTAAATGATTATTTCATGCTGATAGTTGTTGATATTACTTTTCCCACCTTATTAACGAAGAATCCAGGTTTCAGTTGGCCTCAAAGAGGCCAAGCAATTTACCTACCTGGACTGGAGGCCAGGTCTTTTGACTCCAAATCCAGTGTTCATTGTATTACCGCCTTACTCAGGTCTTCCTGCCATAGATGCTTTCTTGTCATTTACATGGTTCTGGAATCACACAGCTCTAAATATTATTATTCTGAGTACCAGCTTCTTTCCATAGATTTCACAGACATGGAAAATAGTTTTGTCCCTTTTTTCTCATCTCAGAGTAATAACTCCTTAACCTGAAATACAAGTGATAACTGCATGTAATTTGCCTTCCCCGTCATGCCAAGTCTACTATGTGCTTAAGAAACATAGCAATTTATCACTTGTGTCCATGGTAGTTAATCATTGTAATAGGAAATAAGGCTCACTATGACAAAATGAACATTTTGGATCAGTCATTTAAAAAGATATGTCTCTCTCATCAGAGGTGACAGTAAAGATAAACTAAGTTTGAATTATCATCTTTGGTTTTATGGATTATTAGTTGAGAAATGGGTAATTTTTATTTATTACTAACCTAAGACACTAAAGTTATTGGATGATATTTGAAAATTTCAAAGAAAGCAATGGATGAAAGTTGATTTTTAAATGTAGTTTCCTTCTCTTAATAACTTATTTTATTTCTCTTGAAAGACCTTGGGGGTTGGTGGTGGAGAGGGCAGCAGCTGGGTGGTGCAGTGAATAGAACATCAGCCCTGGAGTCAGGAGAACCTAAGTTCAAATCCAGCATTAGACACTTAACACTAGCCTTGTGACCTTGGGCAAATCACTTAATCTCAACTGCCCTGCCTTCCCCCCTCCAAAAAGCAAAAAATTAAAATAAAAAAAAAGGTTTTGAAGGGTTTTTCTTCAAGGGTTTTGAAGAATAAAAAAAGAATCTCCAATTAAAGTTAACTTGTTTTTAATGTTTCTCATTTTGTTTAGTTGAGGAAATGAAACTCAGAGCTATGTACATTAACAGCAAGACAGGAGACCTGCATTCAGTCTCTACCTTTAACTGACTCCCTGTTTATATGACATACAAGCAAGTCGCTTCAGTTCTGTAATCTCTAGTTTTTCTGTCTGTAGAATGATGTTGAATTAGGTGTTACCTCAAACTCAAGGCCAAGTTATTTAGATTCTTCTTATTGGTATAGATCACTTAATGGTCCATGCTTGTGTGAAGGTTGTTCAGTAAACTGAAAGTAAAATGTTTGTTAAAAAAAATGAAATTAATTAAATAAAAAAACGACAAAGTTGATGGGAGAACTCGTAGAGGAACCCATGCCACCTTGATAGGCTTCTTCTTCCTAAAGTCTTTATTGCCTTTCAGGGATTTCTTTTCCTAGAAGAAGATCTAGAACAGTGTCTTGCCTCTCCTGATCTCCCGATCTCTAGAAGCTGGAAGTCAGAAGAATAAGGCACTCTCATTTCCCAAGTTCTCATCAACGCCACCCTTCCCTCAGAACTTGGTACTTTGAATAGGTCCCTTCCCAAGCTCTATTTAATGGCTGCATTTTGGGCCCTCCTGGCTTAGAGTGAATGTCAATGGTAACTGTTTCTCTTTGGAACAGCAACTCTAAGGATTTTCCCTATAAATTAGATTTTTTTTCCTAATTAAAGGGGCCATCCCTTGACCCACTTCTTAAAGAGGCCTATTCACTGAATGGGCATTTCTGCACTCAAAGTGAGAACCTGAAAAAAGGCCTAAAAGGACCAGGGTCTTCCATTGCATCCTGGACAATTTCCAGTCATCCTGGGAATATCAGGTCACAGAATCCAGATGGCTCTGGAGGAGAAAGTGAGGCTGGTGACCTTGCACAGCCCTCACTCAAATCCAAGTCAACTGCAAGTCCTGTCATCATCTCCCCATGTCATGGTCCTCTTCCAAAAGGAAGACAAACACAACAACTTTCACCAATGAGCTGAGTAATATGCAAATGAGTTTGTTCCCGGATTATATTCATAATCTCCAAGGCCCTACCCAGCTCAAATTCCATTATTCACCAACCCTCTAGAAATGCACTTTGTGGGGAAAAATGTTTTAAAAAGTAGTCTTAAGTCCAAGTTTTCATCAAAAACCATCTTTAATCTCTTTACCCACTTCTCCCCACCACCCTGCCAAAAGTAGCACTTCAGTAATGTAATTTTCTGACTAGAATTTGATATGTGGATCATTTACAATCCGTTTTATTTTATGATGAAGTTTCTCTTCATATTGGGTTTCTCTGCAGATAACCTATTTAGTGGTAGCCTTATTTGGTGCAACCTGATACACCACTTGAAAGTAGTCACAGGATCTTAGGGGCCCAGATTTAGAGCTGGAAGAGGTCTCAGAGGACAACGTCTTAACCCTACCATGAAGGATCTTGAGACCCAGGAAAATTAAGTGACTTACTGAAGGTTGTAAAAGTTATGTGTCCAAGATGGGACTTGAACTCCATTCCTCTGACTCCAAAGCCAGTTCCCTTTCCACTGAACTATGCTCATGTTTTCTTAGCAGTTTATTGCAAGTCGATTTTTAAGGCAGCTAGGTAGTATAATGGATAGAGTTCTAGACCTGAAATCAGGAAGACCTGAGTTCAAATCCATTGTCAGACACTTAGCCATTGTGTAACCCTGGGCAAGTCACTTAACCCCTGCCTCAGTTTCCACATCTGTAATATAAAAGCACTTGTTGTGAGGATAGAGGAGGTATCTGTAAAGCTCTTTATAAATAGACCTCAAAGTGCTAGCTCTTATATGTTATAAATGCTAGCTATTATGGTTTTTATTCTTGAGTCATTTTATTTGTGTCTAACTCTGTGACCCCATTTGGGGTTTTCTTGGCAAAAATACTGGAGTTGTTTGCCTTTTCCTTCTCCAGCTAATTTTCCAGATGAGGAAACAGAGGCAAGCAGGGTTAAGTGACTTGCCCAGGGTCACACAGCTAGGAAGTGTCTGAGGCTGGATTTGAACTAAGGAAGGTGAGTCTTCCTGACTACAGGTACGGCTCCCCATCCACTGCGCCACCAAGTTTCTCCTATTGTTATGGTCTTATTATATTGACTGGAAAAAATTTGATCATCACTTTGTCACTTACATCATTCTCTGCCCTCCCCCCTTCAAGTATTTAGAAATAAAGGGTAGAAGTCAAGAGCAAGGAGAAAATGTATTGCTATAAGGACCTAAAAACTCAGCATTCTAGAGCTATGTGTTTGAAGCCAAGGCTCTAAAATAAGTTAATTAATTAAATTAAAAAGCTTCGAAAATCACTTGGCAAATGTTAATTAATGCATCTTCAAAGGCATAGAAAGCCTGGAATTTCACACCTTGTGCGGAGCCTACAGGTTTTCTTTTCCTTGAATCAAATTTCCATTTCCATACAAGATTAAGTAAAGAAATCACAAGCCAGTGAAATTACCACTCTTTGTGGCTATCTGGCCTCCAAGAAACCCAGCAAAGCACTTGGAAATCAAATAAAAAATTGAATTAATATACCTATACCATGAGGAACTGTGTTCCCTAATTTCCCTGTAGTGGCAAAACCCTAACTATTTTGTTTGCCAAGTTTTTTTCTTTTTGTAGGGCAACTGGGGTTAAATGACTTGCCCAAAGACACATGGCTAGTGCATCAAGTGTCTGAGGCTGAATTTGAACTCAGGTCCTCCTGACTCCAGGGCTGGTGCTCTATTCACTGTGCCACCTAACCTCCCCCTTGCCAAAATGTTATAAGCCAGAAATCCCTATTGACTGATGATCCCACAAAAAATCCTCACATAGATTTTGTTTTTTAAAGAAATCCAAATTGCCTTATAAAATAAAAAAAATAAAAACTACCAGAATGTGTTTATGTAAAGAGCTGATAATCATAAGATGTAACTGACTGAAGAAAATCTGTTATTAGATGCCTTTCTTTTCTTCATTCTTAACTGAGGAAGATAAGGTATAATTTCTGGTCCAGAAGAGAGGTGGAGGATTTCGTTTAGTAGCCCAACAAGGCCTTTCCTAGAGGAACAGTTTTCATTTTTTGGACTTTTCAGGATAATGTCACAGAACATTGTTATTCACATGTTTTCATAATTATAAACATAAACAGCTAACAAATACCCCTAAACATCCTTTTCTTCTCTCTCCCTTTCACTGTAGCTGCTGAGTATTCTGTTAAATCCAGGTTCTGGAACAGTAATCATTTTGTATGACAAGCATTTTGATCATTTGCAAAAACAGTGGTATATTTTCATGAGAATTTGTACAGTAATTTTTAAAGGAGCTGCACATTCTGGAAAATGATGATTTGTTACAGTACATATTATAGTATTATATAGTATTGTAGCAGATATTATAGAAATAGCCTAAAGTAGATATATGCTATTTTCCTCTTTTAATAATGCGATATACCGTATGAAGATATGGAGAAAGAACCTATTCATCAAAAAATTCTGTTCAAGATGTTTCGAAGGGAATGGACCCCTGAAAGATGTAATTTGCCTGTGATACAGTGAGGTATTTTAAATGCATTCTTTAGAGAAATTTCTTTGCTTATAAGTGAAACATTTATTAGAGGGGATAAGGAGGAGGAAGCTAGGTGGTGCAGTGGATAGAGCATGGTCCTGAAGTCTGTCGGAGTTGAGTTCAAATGTGGCCCCATACACTAGCTGTGTGACCCTGGTCAAGTCACTTAACCCCAGTTGCCTCCAAACAAACCAAAAAAAGGGGGATGGGGAGGATACAGAAGCTAGAGGAACACTGGAATCATTTATCTAGGACTAGAAGAGACCTCAGAGGTTGACAAGGAGTCTTAACTTTTTTTTTTTTTTGGTTTCCTGAAACTGTTTTGGCAGCCTGGGGAAGCCAAATGACTCCCTTCTCAGAATAATGGTTTTAAATGCATAAAATGGGTATAATTTTTACAGAGGAAAAAATATATTGAAATACAGTTACCAAAATCTTTTTTTAAATGAATTCACAAACCCCAGGCTGAGAATCCCTAATCCAGTCCAACCTTTTCGTTTTACAGGTGAGAAAATTCGGTGATAAGGAGACACACAAGTAGTAAGTGTCAGAAGTGGGATTTGAACCTAGGACCTTTGACTCCAGAGTCGGTTTTCTTTCCCCCTGGCAGCCAGCAATCTCTTTTCCCTGACCAGGAAAGTTGGCTCTTGGGAAACTCTGCCTGTATCATGTAGCATAACTCCTTAATTCTACAGAAACTTATTTGAGGATCAAAAGAGGCAAAGTAACTCATCCACTGTCATAGGGGATGGCCCTCCTCAGTTTTGACTGAAATTAGTTACAAGCCAAAGTCAACAAGGTCTAGTCAAATGCAGCACACATTTCAGACTTGCAGAATTTATATTTTACAAAGGAGAAGTAGAACTAGGTTATGACTAAGCAGGGACCAGCCAAGTTGGTGAAACATATACACGGGCCTCCCTCCCAACCCCCAGCTTCCACTTTCCAGAGCGGCAGCCCCTGGTTTCCTAGTTAAATGCAAGCACCTGGTTTGCTGTGGTGGGGAGGCTTTCTCCATCTGATTGCATCTCATACCACCCCCCCCCCTTTCCTACAAGGCTCCACTCCATCTCTAGCAGGTGGGGCAAGCCAAGATATGAGAGAAAATTCATGTCTCCCAGACAGGAGGAGGCAGAAGTGTCCTGCAAAAGAAAGGTATGACCCTCCAGCAGGAGCTGAAGGGCTTTCCCCTTCTTGTACCTTGCCTGGGCTAAAAGTACATCACCCCCACCTCCCCTCACCCCCAAGAGTAGACCATGCTGAGAAGCAGCCAAAATCAGTGACCCTGGGCTTGAGGAAACATTTTTCTATCTCACACCATCCTAGCCACTGTCTCTTCTGAGGCCCTTTGGGGCTCCTACATCAAAGTAGTACTCAGAGTGACCCCTCCTACTTTGAACCCAGTCTTTGTTCCACCTCTTAGTCACCCCCATGCCATTCCTAGGTTTGGGGCCAGGAAGGACACAAGAGACAAAAGAAGTCCCTGGACTACAGAGACAGAAGCATTTTCAAGAAGTCATACCCCTTCTGACTGAAGGGAATTTTGTTTGTCACCCAGTTCGCCTCAAGCTTCACTTCTTTGCTCTCTCCACCTTGCCCCATTTCTACCCCTCTCTTTGTGGGCAGAGAGGGTGTGGGAGAAGCTCCCCCCCATGCCTTTCACAAACATGTGCACATACATGCACTCACACTTCTGCCCAAACATTGGTCTCCCAGCTGTTCCCTTTGCCAAGACTTCCTCTGGCAGCCAAATGAGTGATGGAGAGGCTGCTGCTGACAGCACAGAGGGAAGCCTGCTTTTCAGGCCCAGTTCTCTCAGGTTTGGTCTCCGCTCTCTCATGCCACTGACCCAAGGAACCTCAGGTGTCAGTCGAAGTCCATCCACTACAAGTTCCTGCAGCTGTTTCTTACTCCCAGGATCTCTCTCCTTCCATCAGTTTGTGTAGGAAAAGTCCCCATTTCTGAGAGAAACTCGCCTCTTTTGAGGGTCTGTAGGACGATAGCTGGTAGAGAATGCTGTACCCTGTTTCTACTGCCTCTAGACCTGTGCTCTTGAACCTTTGAGCCCAGTAGTAATTAGTTGAATTAAAGTATAAGAATAAATGTTGCCGTATTTACCAAAGGTTAACTAATTAGGGACATATGGGGGGTCTTACTTGTGATGTCATTTTCTCTGAGACTATCTGGGCATAGGATTGCAAAGGAAGTCAGTGATCATGAAAGATACTTATCAAAACATTTTAAAAGCAAGTTCAAGTTCCCCAGGTTAAGAATCCCTGAGGGATATGAGCCTGGTTGTTTGTCAAGGACTGGAAGAGGTTGTTTAAAGTTGTTTCCTCAAGTGCGGAGTCAAAAATCTCATCAAGGTGCTTGTGACTTTGAGTTCCTTGGGATTCTACATGTGAAATGCTAACTCGGATTTCATAGGGGAAGGAAAATCAACTTCTAATACACAAAGATCTTAATGAGGCCTTATTAATATAGCTGCATAAATTTATATTCTTATGTATATATTCTTGAGCAAACCTCTTGAATCATTTACATTCCTCAGGGTAAGGAAGGATAACATAGTTATCAAATTTTAGGAAGTACATACATGTCTTTATAATAATGATGATAAAAAGAGTAATAGATTTTACATAGAGCTTCAAGGTTTACATAGTACTTTATGATACTCTCATTTTATCCTCACAGCAACCCTGAGAGGTAGATGTTATTATTCTCCTCATTTTTGTAGATGAGGAAACTGAGGCAGAGATTAAGTGACTTGACCAAGGTCACATAGTTGGACAGTGTCTGAGACTAGATTTGAACTCAGGTTTTCTTGACTCTTGGTTCACTGTGATACCCAGCTACCTTATGCAAATAAAAAGAAAGAAGAATAGAATTAGAGTCCAGATGTTATAGAAAACATTGCAGCAATTAAAGTTTTTTCGCTGGATACACAATTCTGTTCTAAGCTCCTCGGGTCAAAATTGTGCTTATACTTTGGATCCAATTATCGTGTTATCTCCAGTCTCACATCTCTGGCTGCTTATTGGACATCTTGAAATAGATGCCCTATAGATACTTGGGGCAGCTACGATCATTAGCTCTATCCTTCATTAACTGGTGAGATCTTATAAGTTAATTCCCAGAGAACGAATGCATTATTTTATTAAATGACATTTTCCTTCTGATCTTTCTTTTTGGTTTTCTTGGTAATATTAAAAAAGACTAATGACTTTTATTATTTATTTTGAATCTTGTTGCTTTTCTGAGGATGGTGATCATATTAATGAATTTTTATTTTAATTCTTTGAAGTTCTCTACCTCTGATGCATCAGTTATAGAAAGCAAGTTCTTTCCTGCCTTCCCCACTCTATCTCTTCTTCACTAGAGTTCTTTTTGATCCTCTAAGCTCACAGATTCTCCCTATTTTTATTTTTTCTGTGACCCTTAGACAAGATAGGCCTCTTAAAGGAAAATAGTATTTTCTGGTCTTTTTTTCTAAATGAAAACTTGGGTCATTAATCAGTTTTTCCAAACTACTCAGATTTGTTTAGCTTACTTAAATGTCTTTTGTTTGATATGTTTGCCTTTCAAATAGTTTCCTCAATTTAGTTTTCTAAAAAAAAAAGATTCCTGTTAAAACTTCATTATATTTAAGTTTGCATGGTGGTGAGTTTTTGTTTGCTTTTTGGAAATTCATATTTTTGTTTTTTTCCTTTTTTTCCCAATTGATGATAAGTATTTTTGATGACTGACTAGAGTTCCTTGGTATATAATCTCACTCCTCTTAGTTTTTTGCAGTGTTATCTCTTTAATCTGTGCACCTTGGATCTTGGTAACCACATTTCTTTCTAACTTATATGTGAAATTCTGTTCTGGTGGCATCCTATAGATGCTATCAATCTGTAAGTTGCATTCCAATTTAATTAATTCTAAGTTGACTTTCTTCTGTGATTTCTTGAAATGTGGTATCTAAGTTTCTGTTTTCTGACAAAGACAGTGATTCTAAGATTTTTTTTCAAGATCAATTTTTACATGCTTTTTAAAAAATTATACCAATTTCAAATATTGTTTATGTCTTCATAATGTTTGACTTTGGTTGACATGGTCAAGTATTCTTGTTGGTTTGCTGAACTCTTTAATTATGGCTCCTTTATAACATTACTAAAGTTTTCTAATTCCTAATCTCACCTATTTATTTTTTTTAAGTTTTCTTATTTTGCTTTTTGAGGCAGGGCAATTGGGGTTAAGTGACTTGCCTAAAGTCACATGCCTAGTAAGTGTTAAGTGTCTGAGGCCGGATTTGAATTCAGGTTCTCCTGACTCTAGGGCTGGTGCTCTATTCACTGTGCCACCTAGCCACCCACCAGCTATTTATTTTTCTTTCAAATTTTTCAATAAGTCAGATTTCATTTATCTTTTCCTTGAGTACTTTTACCAGATATTTCAGTCACTCTTAGGATTCCTGTGAGAGAAGGGAAATAAATAAGCATTTACATAATACCTACAGTGTGTTAGACACTGCTAAGTTCTTTACAAATATTACCTTATTTAATTTGTAGCTATTTTTTTCTTTTTCCTGAGGTTCCAACTTGTAGTTATTGTAAAAATTTTCTCTTCTGAAAATCTTTCTTGATATTCTATTAACATATATGATTTAAACATTGCCTTTTATTTTTTAATATCTGGTAATAGGCTTTGGGGGGGAGCAGAGAGTTCTTTCCTATCTCCTTGTTATCATCTTTGTTTTTGTTTTTCAGTTTCTCACTTTTTTTTTTACCAGTTTAAAGGTGATGAGAAAGATGGATTTAAGTAACAAACTGTTGTATTGTCTGGAGTCATGCTCATTAAAATTTGATCTTTTTAAATTCAGAAAATAAATCTTTTTGTTAATAGTGAAAATTTAAATGACAGTTTAAGAAGCCCTGCCTCAGCCATCCCCAGATGACTCTAAAGCAATTTTGTAAAAAATGAATGGAATACATAAGCTATATGCATTTTTCCATTTTTTGTTCTCATACTTTTTTATGACAATTTTATTCCTTTTACACTCACTCTCTGTAATTCTTGAAACTGTGCTAACAGTTTATATAAGGATTCAGGCCTACTTAACATAAAATCACTTCATATCTTTTCAAGTACTAGTTAAGAAGGTATTGGGGAAAGCTCTGAAAATCAAGATAATTCAGCATTCTACCCTTAATAAATCCCTGTGGCTTAGTCACCTCAGGAGAATATTTCATTTCCAACTAACTGTATAATAGTGAATAAATTCTTTTTTCCCCCTCTTCCTCATTTTGATAGGAATCACAAAGGAATGGATATTTGCACAGGGATGTTTGGGCATGATTTCTATGTCCCTACATTATTCAGGGGCTTTACTTTTATAGGATTGTATATACTGCAGAGTTCTGTTTCTGTGTGTATTTTCAACTTATTAGAGCCGCGATCTATGTCTAACTGAACAGTAAGCAGGATGGTTGTTTTTCAGTTGATTTACTCAGATCTGTATTAGAGGGGAGAATTTATAGCTCTACGTCTTTGTACCTCAGTTTTCCCAAACAAAGTTAAACTTTTTGGCCACCATGTTATGTGGCTATGGAAGAAAACATTAAAAAAGTAATAACAACTTAACAATTTTATTTGTTTATTAATTATATGTTTTTATTTTAAAATAAATTCTCTTTTCAGCTTCTGTCTACAAGCTATGACTATGGTGATCATTTTGGGAACTCTGTTCTTTTGTCTTGTAAATTCAACACACTGTAATTTGTATCACAAAAAGTTATGTTTGCTTTTTTTTTCCAGTAGACTAAGGGTCCTAGGGAAGACAAAAATAAATATGACATGATCCTTGATCTCAGGAATTTTACAGTATTTTAAGGGCTTGTAGTCTAGTTGCTAAATTTGATTATTTTTTTCCTCTATGGTATCTACACTTTCTCTCCTTTCTTGTCTTTCCCCTTTTCCTCTCCAGTCTAATTTCTAATTTTCTTTTCCAGGATTGATCATATTTTACCTGGATTATATGTTACTTTTTTCTCTGACTTACTTATACTTGATTTCTCCTCTATTTAGTCCTAATTGTCGGCACAGAGAAGTTTGCTATCAGATCACCATGCTCCTTATTTTGATCATGACACTTGCCTGCTCAGAACTTTCTAAATGGATTTCCTCTACAGTTCCTTTGAACATTTGTTAAGCATTCACTCTGTGTAAAGTACCCTGATAGGAATTTGGGATAAAAAGACAAACAAAACTCTTTCTGGGCTCAGAAAGCAGATAAAATGCCAGGAGTGACATAGTGTGGATATAGAGAAGTAAATCTGAAGTAATTTGAGGTAAGAGTTTCCCACTTACCTTGGTAATATGGAAAGGGATAAGGTAAGATTTCAGTGAAGAGGTGGCACCTGAGCTGAGCTTCAAAGTCAGTCAATAAACATTTATTAAGTGCCTGCTGTGCTCCAGTCACTGCACTAAGGACTGAGAATACAAAAAGAGGCAAAATATAGTCCCTCTCCTCAAGAAGCTCACAATCTAATAGAATTAAGGAGTGGGAGAAGAGGAGAAACAACAAACAAACCAAGGTGTACAAACAAGCATATACTAGATAAAAAGCAGGAGTAAAAGATGTTGGAAGTTTGTGACAGGGAGAGACTGCAGTGTTGTTTGGGGGGAGCAGTTGGAAGTCCAGTTTGTCTTTAATATAGAAGGCATAGCATAAAGTTTAAAAAGTTGGAAAGGCTAGTTTGTAGCAATTTTTTAATAGTGGGGTGAAGAATTTGTCTCTTAAAATTTTTAAAAATTTATTTATTTTTAGTTTTACAACATTCAATTCCACAAGCTTTTGAATTTTAAATTTTCTCCCCCTCCCTTCCCATCCCCTCTCCAAGACAGCATGAAGTCTGGTATAGGCTCTACATATATATACATATTAAACATATTTTTACATTAGTCATGTTGTAAAGAAGACATAATCAATGGAATGAACCATGAGAAAGAAGAAAAGAAATAAAAAAGAGAGAGCAAATAGTATGCTTTGATCTGCATTCAGACTCTATAATTCTTTCTCTGGATGTGGATAGCATTCACTGTCGTGAGCCTTTTGGAGTTGTCTTAGAACCTTGCATTGCTGAGAAGAGCTAAGGTTATCAAAGTCAGCCATCACACAATGTGGCTGTAACTGTGTACAATGTTCTCCTGGTTCTGCTCCCTTCACTCAGCATCAGTTCATATATGTCTTACCAGGTTTTTCTGAAGTCTGTGTACTTTTTCTTAAAGTCAAGAGGAGACTGTAGAAAGTTTTTGTTGTATTTTTGGAGACAAATGACATGGCCAGACATCTGTCTTAGGGAGATTATTTGTACAACTCTGTAAAAGGTGGATTAATTAGTACAACTCTGTAAAAGGTGGATTAATTAGGAGTTTGTTATGATACTCTGGGTAAATGGTGATGAGGACCTATTTTAAGGTGGTGGCTACGTAAGGGGGAAGGGAGAACAAATATCGGGGGTTTTGTTTGTTTTGTTTTGTTTTTTTTGCTTTTTGGAGGGGCAATTGGGGGTTAAGTGACTTACCCAAAGTCACACGGCTAGTTTTGTGTTGTGTCTAAAGCCACATTTGAACTCAGGTCCTCCTGAATCCAGGGCCAGTGCTCTACTCACTGTGCCACCTAGCCACCCCTGACTTGTTTGGTATTTTATAGAGCAGGGTTGGTGAGAACTGGCAGCTATTGGGATATGGGGAATGTGGGAGGTCACTGAGTGAAGGAGAAAATAAAATCAGCAATTCCTCTGAGGCTGGGAACCCAAATAACTAGTCTATTCAGTAAAGAATTTCCTTCAATGAAAATTGGGGAAGGGGGTTTTATTGAAGGGAAAGAAAAATGATGTTTCCCTTTGAATCCCTTGAGATAAGTTGCCCATGAATTCCAGGGAGAGGTATCTAGCAGGCAACTGGTGCAACATGGGAATGAAATTTAGATATTATGGTTGAATATATAGATTTGGGATCTAGAATATTTGATAATATATATCTTTGTCTAGAATATTTGATATCCATCTGACTGTATAACAGTGAATAATAATTGAATATGTTGGAAGAGAGAACAAAAAGGGAAAAAGAAAAGTGCCTGGAGGAGGAAGGAGTCACAGGGGAGATAGATGCCTAAGACATAAGAGATGGATGACAATCTTTCCAAGGCTCTTTAGAAGAAGGAATAATCATTCACATATTAGGCTAAGTAAGTCTTAGAGGGATAGTAGAAGTATAACACAGACTGAGTTCTCAAGAAAGCAACCGTATCACTGGGGAGGTAAACACCAACATAAAGAAAATGGTGAACAGTTCAAAGCTACCTCAATAAGTGCTAAATTGTGTGACAGAAACTGTAAAGATTAGAGGAATTCAGAGGCTGGAGAAGAAAAGAGGAAGCAGGATTTGCATTGGGCTTTAAAACACAAAGAGACTGGTTAGGGGACAGAAGAATGGAGTGTGAGAATAGGATCAATGAATACTATAATACTGAGGAGATATTAATCTTCAGGAAAGTTCTTAAATTTATTTAGACAGATGTTAAATGAGAGTAATGTTTACTAGGAACCAACACTGGTTCACCAAGAAAAAGGATATGTCAAGCTCACCTCCTTTCTTTCTATTTTCCCCCCATAAAATTATTAGAGATGTCAATTAGGCAGAGTAATGTCATTTAAATGGTATTTAAAATTTTTTAGATTCTGGAATTGTGTTTTTAAATAAGTTTTAAGTAAGTAAGCTCCTAAAATAATCCTTCTCTATCTTTTATAATTCTATTAAATATCAAGCTTGCCTAGTATATTTAGAAGATGATTTGATTTACAAACATATCTGTTATCTAAATTGAAGTAACTTACAGTGTTTATTATAACAGATATTTGTGCACCTTTGGACAAAAGAATCTCAAGCAGCAAGCCCCAAAAGATGTTGGCTTTTGTGTTACATTCGAGATCATGTATCCTTAGGTGTGTGTGTGTGTGTGTGTGTGTGTGTGTGTGTTATGTACCCCTTTGGTAATCTAGTTTAAAAAAACTATGATCTCTTTCTCATAATAATGTTGCTAAGTGTGTAAAATAAAATTCATAGGATTACATAAAAATGATATTTCAAGATTTCAGGAAAGAGATCTGATTAATTCTTTCATACTAAATTTTTTAACACTATACAGGAATAGGATCTGAATAATAGTATAGTTAGGTGGGTTTTGTAACAAGCTGGACTGTTGAAGAGTATTCATTAGTGAATCAGTATTAACCTTGAGCCAGGTCTCTTACAGCATGCTCCACCCTTTCCCTTAATAGTTTGGTTCTTTCGTTCCTTCATTCCTTCCTTCCTTTTGCTTTTTGGAGGGAAGAAGCAAGGGCAGATGGAGATAAATGATTTATCCAAGGTCACATAGCTAGGAAGTATTAAGTGTCTGAGGCCCAATTTGAACTCAGGTCCTCCTAACTCCAGGATCGATGCTCTGTTTATTTTGGTAAGTTTCTAGAAGAAAGGACTATTTTTTAAAATTTACAAATGACATTGTGTATAATGGATGATATGGTTTATCAGTAAATAAGCACTTATTAAGTACCTACTGTGTGCCAGATGCTCTGCTAGGCATTGGGGATACAGATAAAAAGAATTAAACGATTTCTACTCACTGAGGAGTTTACATTCTAATGGAAGAAGACAATAAGGATGGATAAAAGAATACGCAGAATAAATATGAATGCAAAATAGTTAAAGTAAAAGTACTTTGGGAAGAAGAGCCCTAAAATTTTTTTATATAGAGAAATTGATATTTGAGCAATGTCTTGATGAAAGGGAGGGATTCTATGAGATGGAGGCAAAGAGGGAAGGTATTCCAGGTGTGTTATAATGTCCATGTAAAGGCATGGAGCTGGAAGATGGAGCGTTGTGTATGAGGAATGGAGAGAAGACTAGTTTGGATGGACTGAAGAGTGAAGTAAGGAATTTAACATATAATGAGACTGGAAATTTTACACAATGTGCCTTTTCAGCTTTATCTCATGTTACTTCTTCTCATGCATTCTATACTCCTTTGAAACATGCTTCCCTGTGTCTTCTTTTCTTCACTGCTTTTTCCGTACTTGGAACCTTGGAACCTTACCCTCACCATACACCCCCAGTCTCTACCTATTGAGAATCTACCTGTTCTCTGTGAAAAGCTCCTCTGATCATCTCAGCCAGTAATAATGTATCCCTCATCTGATCATAGAATAATGGAATATTAAAGTTGGGAGCTGGGAGACATTAATGATCATTCAGTTCAAGCCTCTCATTTTATAGATGAAGGAACTGAAGCCTAGAGAAATAAAGGAAAATGACCAAATCTTATCTTTTAAGCACTTTGTATTTTTATGAACTTATATTTTAAATCTGTTTTACATTTATGTGCATCTTATCACCTTGATTAGATTTCAAATTCCATTAGGGTCAGAGACTAGATCATATTTATATCCATATCTCCTCCAGATCCCAACATGGATCCTTAATAAATGTTTGTTGAATGAATTGTTCCTTACACTTGTATAACATATGGAATTCTTGAAGAAATTGGAAATCATGCATTGTTGATTGAGAGACTTAGAGAGGGGAAAGGTGGGAGAGATATAATAGCTATGTGCAAAATTTGATGAGTTATCATAAAGACAGAGACTTTTGTCATATTTGCTGCAATTCCTGAGTGAAGAATTACAACTAAGGAGCCGAAATTACAAGGTGTCAAATGGGAGGAACTTTATAACAAAACTGTCCAACTTAGACTGTGTCTATACATAGTATATGAATAATACATTGGCAACAATTATACTTCACAATACTTTAAGAGATCTATGATTTCATGTGTATAGGTAGTCCTTGTATGCAATATAGATCATGACCCCTTTCTGACTTAGAAGTTGGTTTTATGAGTTTAGCTCCTCAAAAAAAGAAAAAGAAATATTTGATGGCCAACTATCCAGTGACAAAACATTCCATGCCTAGCTAGAATGGTCTAAGGATCTGATGACCAGATGAAGACAGGCGCACAGTTTGTTAGTAGACCTGGACCTGGTTAGGTGTATACTGGACCTCCTGGAATTTACATGCTTCTAACACAATCTCCTAGAACTAAGAGTCATCTCCATACTATTATGAGATAGACTTTGGTAGAGGAGCAACAATTGGAGATTATGTTGATATAGCATGTTATATGGTTTTACATTAAGCACATTTGAAATGGGAAAAAGTTCCCCAACAAATAAAATTGCCTAAACGTGGACTAATAGATTGCTTCATGAGGTGACAAATTCCCCAGCATTAGTGGTTCATGGATATAACTCCATGCACCAGCAGATTCCCAAAAGAATGCTACTGTGAACAGCTTTTAAGGTTCAGATTACACAGTAATAGCATAGTTTATAGTCTGTTTATTCCATTACAAGTCAAGGCAAACATTCACAGTATATCACAATATAATATTCACAACATCTTATCACAGAAAGTCACAAAATAATGTCCTTAACAGCTTAACATTAGAATGGCCACACAGTTTTCACTAAAGTGGCCACAATAGTTAGAACAAGGAACAAAAGAATAATCATCAACCATCAATTCACAATATATCAATCTTCCACTCATGGGGCAATCATTAACTTAATCAGTCACAATACAATAATCAAACTTCCACTCATGGGGCAACCATTAACTTAATCAGTCACTAATCTAGATTCACAATTACCAAATATCATTAATCACTAGTACAGTCCATTAGAAAAACCATACAAACCTTCCACCCCTTGGTGTCCAGCAAACCTCAGTTTCTTCCAAGGGGAGGCCTTTTCTTCATCTTAACTTTTGGGTAGTCTCTCTGATTCCCTGTATCCCCTTCCATGGTCCCAGCTCCCTTCTGAATCCACCAGTTCTGGATTCAGAAGCAGACAGCTGCCAGGTTGTCATCCAGTCCTCAGAAGTAGACAGCTCCCAGGTCCTTGTCCAGTCCTCAGGGCAATCCTTGGCACACACTGAAGTTCACAGGGTCCTGCACATCTCAAACCCTTTACTACTTCTCTTGCCTGGAACTCAAGGATCAACCATGCCACAAACAAAGTCTTATCCTGGTCATGCTTCTCTCTCTCAAGAAAACTCTAACTCACTTCTTCAGTCCAGCAGCCCAGCTCCTAGATGCTGAAACAATCCTGCTTCCTCCAACAGGAAAATTCCAATTCTGTCTCTCTGTCTCTGGAATTCTTCTTTATATACACACAGTGGCCTCCTGTCTCAGCCAATCCCCTTCTTTTATGTCAACAGGGGAGTTCATGCCTTCTCAACAGTGGACAGGGCCCACACCTTCCATACAGAGCTCATACCTTCCATACTTAGCCCTAAGTTACTAAGTGCTATGTATCCGCTAAACTGATTGCTGTTACAAGGGGATGTCTTTAAACAAAGACTGAAGAATGATTGATTGCTGGGTACATTGACTACTTGGGTCAATATCTTTCTATCTGTGGTCCCTTATGTTTGAAACGCAGTTCCTCCTTTCAAAGTATAATTCACAGGGCAGCTAGGTGTTACAGTGAATAGAGCATCAGCCCTGGAGTCAGGAGGATCTGAATTCAAATCTGTCCTCAGACACTTAACACAAAACTAGTCTTGTGACCTTGGGCAAGTCACTTGACCCCAACTGCCCTCTCTTCCTCCCTTCAAAAAACCCCCAACAAAGTATAACTTACATCCTACCTCTTATTCAAGGTCTTTAATGTCCCTACTCTTCCCCACCCTCATTTATTAGCCTTCTCTTTTAAAATTGCTTTATATATATATTGTATGTATTAACTTGTATACTTGTTTCATTGCTTCAGTACAAGGTAAACTTGAAAAGAAAGAACTGCTTCCTTTTTTGTCTTTATATCTCCAACAGTTTCAGCATTTGGGTTGAGTGGAGGTGAACTGGACTGGGAAGAGATTCCCTTTTACTTTTTAGATACAGATTGGATTAGATGGTCTCTGGCAGCTCTCCCAGTTCTGAAATATGTAATTCTGTAATCATCCAGGTCCCATCTGAATCTATAAAATTAATTGAACGTTCTCATGTTGCTCTAGGATGGACCAGTTTTGATGTGGTAGGTGCCATATTCATCTCTGAATTGTTTGACATTTAAAGACTTCTTGATCTAAAGAGTAAAATTAGTGGCAAGGTTTCTTCAAAATAAGGCAGCAATTGTTGATAAGGTTTGTTTTTATCCTCTTGGGATTTCATTAGCACAGGGTGCTCCATGTTGAGAAAGCTCTGTCTGTCAATTCAGGTATTAGAGTTTCCTGGGGACGCATAAGGTAAGTGGCTGCCAAGATCACCTAGCCAATATGTATTAGAGATGGTTCTTGAACCCAGGTGGTCCTGACTGTAAGACTGGCTTTTTTATCCACCATACCAAGCTGCCTGTGTACTTTATATCAAGTATAAAAATTGTATTAAGGGAAGTGAAGTAGATAAGTTATTCATATATTACAATACAAGTTCACTTCTCACTACAGGTCCTGAATGCTTGGAGGTGGGGGTAGGGGTGGATGGATTCTTTGAATGTGGCTGAAATGTGAGGCTTTCATAAGATATGTTCACTTTTTTTCCCTTAGCCTCTGTGAAATATATAGCATTTAGATCTTCCAAATTGAGTTTTACAGATGAAATTGAAAAGTTAAGCTTCTATCTCCTGTTTTCAATTTTTGTCTTTGACTCTATATTAAAGGGGCTATTTTTTTTTACTTCTCTGCTCTCTCCCCCCTGTCTCCAGAGTCTATGACTTCCCTCAAATTAATGCAGTTAGTTTATTCCTGTTTCCTATGGTTTCCAGTTATAGGAAGGAGCCTTATTATTTTCATTCAGTGCCTTTCTCCTATCTCTTTCCTGCAGAAAAATGAGTAATTCTGTTAACTCTACCAAGTAAAGGGGAAACTGGAACTTGAACAAGATGGCTAAATTCTCTTTGAAAGGCTCACAGGCAAGTGGTCGACACTGACTGAAGATAAACTCTTTGAGAAGTGACCACTGCTGTGGCATTATTCTGATGATTGTTCTTGAAGCTGTCAGTCCGCATGCGGTGGAGGACTTTTCATTCCATGGAGGTGAAAAGTGTACATGTTCCCGGAGCGACTTGGTTTTTTTTAATTTTTATTTATTTTTGAATCAGAAACAAACGACTGGCTCTGCAGAACGGATAGCTTCCTTCCCTTCCCAAAGTCGGTTCAGGGTGCGCTGCTGCTCTCCTGGAGAAACCCGGCTGACATCTCTTGATTACAGCGAGAGGTGGAAGGACCCAAACTTGCTGTCTCCCCCCTCCCCCCAGAGATTGTTAGTCCATTCCTTTATAGTGGTTCATTTTGGCTCTCTGTCATCACCAGGATGCTGGCAGGGAATGTGTGTCATGGTTACAATAGAGTGTGGTGACATATAACAGCCATGGAAGCCCAGCGGGAAAGGCTACAAATTCCAGGGTTGACCTTGGAGTAAGTATTGTCTGTCTTTAATGTTTTAATGCTTTCTGCATGGCTAGCTTTCCTGCAGCCAATAGCTATTTAGCATTTGTTTGTACTGACAGTCTCGGAGCACTGCAGTGTGAGGTGGAAGGAACGCATCTCAAATGCATCCGCATTTGCTCTCTGCTAATGTGTGTGAGCCTAGACCCAGGATTTTGCGGTGCAGTTGACGGAAAGCATTGTTGCATATTTAAAGTTCCTAAATGTCAGTTCTGGAAACATCTTAACAGCTCATTGTGAAAGAATCTGTCTGCAGGCCACGGTGTGCCTGCCTTTTCTTCCCCTCTCTCACTGTTTGTTTATCCCAGTGCTGGCTTTTTTTTTTAAAGGCCTCTGTCTATATTGAATAAAGGAAAGCATTACAGAGGATTAGGGGGTAATAGAAATGTTATTTGTGATCATTTATTAGATGTGATCCATGTTTTATGTGCGTAACAGAATATTAATGAACTGTATTACATTGAATTGTCTCTGCATAGTATCCACTCACTGCATTCAGTGTGTTTACCTAGTTCAGCTCTGTTGACTTGGCTTTTTTTTTAACTGATTAACTCATCTGTCTGCCTCCAGATTTTATTTTGCTGTAGCTAGGTGAAAATGCCCACATTTAATCTGTGGCGCAGAAGTTAAGCATGTTCTGTGATCCAGGAATTGTCATTACATTTTTATTTCAAATCTCTTGTTCAGAGATAAGTAATAGGTGAGTGTATGTTTGCTTATGTTCATGTCCTGTGTTTAAAATGATAGATACATGTAAATGCATATCAGTCTGAGAGAAGACAATTTGAGTATGCTCTTTTTTGTGCCTTTTTAAAAAGATACTTTATAAAATTACATTTTAGGGAAATCTTAATTCTAGTTTTCTTTTTCAGAAGCGGTTCTGAGAACTGCAGGTATCGCAGAATTAAACCTGCACTCACAGACTAGTATTGATCATTCTTTGGGAATCCCACAGATGCGTCATACTAGGAAAATTGTTTCCTTGAATAATTAACAATGACTCTGCTTCTGACGCAATTTTTAACATTTTAACATTTGATTTCTAGTTATAATTATATTCAGTATATGCTGATGATTCTCTTAATCCTAAAAAGTTGGCAGACTATTCCAAGCTTCTGGGTTTGCCAATAAATAGGTAGAATATGGCATCTCCTCTTCCCTTTCCTTCCTCCCCCAAATCTATCTCCTTATGCCACTGTAGTCCCATTGTCATTATAGACATATAGCCATGGTACCTACATGTTCCTCAATCTTTCCAACGTTGTGTAAATAAAAAGCTAGCATTTCTCTGTCTCTCTGTCTCTCTTTCCATGGATGTATACCCTCCAGTCTTTAACATTTGATTTTTTAAAACATGTTACATCATTCCTTTTTGGAATTACTGACCATATTAAATTGTGTCTTTTTTCTTTAGTTCATGGAACATTTTATTGACTTTAATGTGGGAAACCTTTACAGTGAACTATTTAGTTCATATTATAAATTATAAGACTGAGGAACACTGGAAGTTCGATGTCTTGGCCTAAACTGTGTCCTGGAAATTGGGGCCATGTAATAAAGGCATTCCTGACCTTTACCTGTAGGCTTAGAATATATCCACAATTACCCCCCCCCACTCTCATTATTAATGCCATTCATATTAACTAGGTTACTATTATCAGTCGAGGTTATTGAGGCAAAAAAAAATTATAGACATCTCACTTAAATGTCATGGCAGTCTTACTAAGGAGTTTGTTTTGAGGGTTTTGTTTGCCTTGAATTGTGAAATTGGTCTTTAATGTTCATAGCTAGTTTCACATTCATGCAGTAACCTAGTTCTGCTGTGTTGGAAGAAAATACCTCATCATTTTTGCAGGGAAATGTTTGAACTACATTTTCAGTTTTTCTTTTAGTAAAAAAGTAGTTTAACATCTCATTCCCAGTTAATTTGTGGGCCTAGACCAGAGTCCCAGTTTTCATAATGACTATTTTTTTAAATGAAACTTAAATCTATACTTAAGAAATAATGTTTATTTTCAAGAGAGTTTCTTGGGTACTGCAGTCCTAGGGCGTATTTTACCCTGGCTCATTTTATACCATACAGATAATACAATCCAGAACATCCAGAGTGACCTACTAAATAACATTGAGCCAATTTAGTTCCCTATTACAGCAACCCTACCACTGGATTTAAGATTGAAATCCTTCTAGATATACTTCGGGAGAACTGATGTCTATTTAGTATTATATTCACTAGGACTTCTAAAGCTCCTCAACCTTTTTGCAAACTTTTGTCCTCTTGACCATATGAGCCTGGCCTTGTAATTTTTTAGGGGGTGAGGGATGGGAACCTAGATTTCCTAGAGGCTGAAAGATTTCTGATGGTAGCATCCATAGGCATAGTCAAAATGTGTCCTTTGTGGCAGAGATGACATCAGCACTAGTATACAACTATTTCAGGGCAAGAAGGGGTGAAGAAAACTCTATTTGGAAGTGATGGTAATGTTTAATGAACATTTTGGAAAGCTTTCCAGTGAGCTGCTAAGTTTTTGTTTTTCTTTTTAAATATAACATATAAGAGATCAGTAACTTTCTACTATGTCAGTGTTCTGTTGGATGCCAGTTATTAAGAGTACTGATATCAGATCAGAATATCATTTTCTGTGCTATGAATGTCAGTAAATTGAATGAATATAAATAATTTTAAACTTCAGATTTTAAAGTATTCTTTTAAGTCAAATGTAGCCAGCTCTCCATTATCCAAGATAACAAGGCCAGGGTGAGAACAGTTTTTGTAAATCCACAGGTATGCCCCAAAATATCATTGTAGCCACAGTTGCCAAGATTCTGAGTGAGTGAAGGACAAAAATAATTGGAATTAACTAAGTTTTGACATAGTTAAGCCAGAGACCATAGTTCTTCCTATTTGTGGAATTAGGAAAATTTGGAATAGGAATAAGGTGCTTGACCCTAGTCTATCTAGTAAGGAGTGATCGGAACCTACTGTTAGAAACTGTCTCCTTCATAGCAGGTTTTCCTGTTGCTCAATCTAGCTTAGAGAGGTGACATTTTTAGCATATGCATAAGATATTTGATTATTATTTCTTGTGTATCAATCAGAATTTGACTGTGGTGTCAAATTTCACCTTTAACAAAACTTTTGCCAGAACTTTTACAAGTAACAAATTTGACTAAGCTAAGCTTTCTTGCTTTTCTCAAAAGTAAGATGGAAGAGACAGGGGAACACACACATGCACACGCACACACACACACACACGCACACACACACACACACACACACACACACCCAGGATAATTCACAAATTTGTAATCACATTGCTGAGTAATGGAGAATTGGCTAATTGTTCTTTGGGAAGGTAGGAAGTGGGAGCAAGGTGTAATAGATAACCTGGAAAGATGCATTTGAGAAATATAATAATTTAAAATCTATTTTAATGGATAAAAATTATTTCATACAGATATAAATGTAAAAGTTCTTTAAAAATTGATCCTTATATTTTTGAAAATATATCACTTGGTAAAGGAGAGGAATTTTTCACAAAAGAAACTCAAAGCATTATATACTAGACTTTGTTTCACTTTTTAAAAACTACAGTATCTGACTTCTGGTTTTTTCATTGATTAGTGTCTGTTTTCTTTCAATTATGTACCTGATTTCCTAGTAATTCCCATTCCATGGACAAAGCAAGCCCTTATTATATAACATATAAGAGATCAGTAACTTTTTATTATGTCAGGGGTCCGTTGGATTCCAGTTATTAAGAGTATTGATATCAAATCAGAATATATATCTGATATGGAAATTTTATATTTAAAAAAATCTCCAAAACTTTGTTGGGATAAATAAAAAATTATTCACTGTAGTTTTTAAAATTTCAGTATCACCTGGAAGTTTTCTTTATTCTGATTTTGGAAGCCAGAAGGCATCTGCTGAATGGTTGAGTACCTTGAACCAAAAAGCAAGAGTTCTGTTGGGTTTCTTGTTTAGAGTAACCAACATCCTTTAAATGACTTATGCAGTTTTTTGCTAAATTATTATTTTTCACTGGGAATGACATTATTTTAACTTTCAGTCTAACTCCAAGAAGTCTGAGTCCAACCCCAACCAGCCCCTGCAGCCCCTGCAGTCCTCTATTCGCTTTTCATTTTTGGAGGTAAGCAAGTGAATACCTGCTTTTGGTTGGCTTGTGTTTTTATTTTTTAATTTTCCATTTTATTTTTTTTACCATTCCCCTAATGTTCTTTCTGAAGCAACTATAGGGGGAAAAATCAGAAAGTCATTCGGTCATCATCTTCATTTTTATCACTTGCAACTTCATCCTATGAGTGGTGAACATTTTATTCAACGTCATATCCTAGCATAAAAATAAATGGGGGCAGCTAGGTGAATAGAGCACTGGCCCTGAAGTCAGGAGGACCTGAGTTCAAATTTGACCTCAGACATTTAATGCTTATTAGCTGTGTGGCCTTGGGCAAGTCACTTAACCCCAATTGCCTTGCCCACCCCCCTCCAAAAAAAAAGAAAAAAAATAAATCAAGATAGGAAGTTGATTGAGTCCAGTTGAATTCTTGAAGTCCATGGATTCCAATGCTTAAAATGCCTGCCATTCTTCAGTTCTTTGGGTAACTTTATTCAGTTGATTTAATCCCTTTTCTATATGAAATATCACAGCATTTTCCCACAGCAGTGGGTACCCTATACAGGATGTCATTAAAAATAAACAGTCACTTACTTACAATGAAACAATTATTTTTACTTTGTGTTTAGTACTTCTAAGGGTTGATGTCATGATACTATCACAAAAGCACCATTTTTCCTTATAGAAGAACTTTATTAAGATTGAACTTAAAATTTGTCATGATTTATTTATGATTGAGTGTAATGTTATCCTTGTTTGTCCTAATCCTTTCAATAAGATTTTTTTAAGAGAACTTGGTAGAATATACACTTTCAGGCATTACAGGAATACCTTGTGATATACAGTAAGTTTGCTAATTATGAGCTATTCTTATCTATTGAACCCCTAAGGAACCTCTTGATTCTTAAAATAGGTTACTAGGTCACACTTAAAATCTATAACGCAGTGATTTGGACTAGTACAAAAAACCAACATACTTAGAACATGGACTTATATATGATTGTAATGAGCACACTTTAAAAAAAGACTATGATTTGGCCTTTTTAACTATTCTAGAGTAACTTTTACCTACTTAAGATAATGGTCCAAATATGGACCCTACAATTAAAAGAGAAAATTCATAGGTTCGGTCCTCTTAATTCATGAAAAAGATAACTGAGGGACTAAGTGAGAAAATGAATTGCCTAGGATTACCTAGATACAACTGAGATTTGAACCCAGACCTCTAACTTCAAGTTCACCATTCTTTCAGTCGTACCATGTTTTGAAAGTAAGAAAAATACATAGCCATAACTCATTGCATTTATGATCTGATCTACCATTGCACATTGCAAATTATCACATTGGTATGTACTGAAAAAATGATCATTTCTCACCTCTGTGTGACATGGGAGACAGAGTACTTGGATCCCAGGATTTCTGTAGGCTTTTCAGAGTTGAATAGGAAATTCAAACTACTAAATTACTTTAAATGGTCTTTAAAGTTTTTCCCATTCTTAGAACAGTATCTTACTCCCTCAGTCAACAAGCATTTTCTTAGAACATATGTTGAGTATTCCTTATGTGGCTGGCAGTGTTCTCAGTCCAGGGAATACAAAAACAAACAAGCTAGAAAGCCTTTGCCCTCAAAGATCTTCCAGTCTAATAGTATAAGACAATACATAAAAGGTAGTTGGAAAGCGGATGGTATCTAAAGGAGCTAGAAGTGAGTAAGGCCTGCTTTAGGGAAAGAAAGAGCTGGAGAACCTAGAGATAGAATCAAGGTTTGTGGTGGGGGAGTAGAGTGAGAATGATTTGGTAATTAATTGACTACTTAATTGATTAAGTATGCTGACTGAGGAATAGGCAGAATGATGAAGAACCAGTTGGGAAGTTAAGCGTATCAGGTGCTATACCTAGCTCTGGGAATACAGTGAAAGGCAAAAGTCATTCCTGCCTTGAAAGATCTTACTTTCTAATGGGATGTGGTGAGAACAACATGTAAATAACTGTATATAAATTTTGTAGGATAAACATAATGTAGTCTTAGAGGGAAAGTCTCTAGTAGCTGTTGGAGGGACTGAAGAAAAAGCCTTCTTTACATAGAAGGTGGCATTGAAACTGAGTCTCCAGAGAAGCCAGGGATTCTAAAAGGCAGGGGTGAGGAGCGACAGTATTCCATGAATAGGGTACATTCATTGCAAAGTTACAGACGTGGGAGACGGAGCTTGCATGAAAGGAATAGCAAGTTAGCCACTGGGGATGGATAGTTGAGAGGGGAGGAGGGGAGTAATTTCCAAGAAGAGGTAACTCACGCTAATTACAAGCAAAATACCTAAGAGGAAGAGGAAGATTCTCCTAAGTGCAAAGCTAAACACATAAAATGGCAGCTGTGTCATCATATGTCATACCTGTGTAGTGGGTCTTGGGACCATTGTGGCCCATCCTTCTGGTCACATGGTTCTGGCTGCCATTGGAATGAATGATGCAGGATTGTCTCAGGAGAGCTGTTGAAACTCTATATATTTATTACCTACAGAAGTGGCTGCTCATCTAAGCCTCAACCAGGGTTAGTTTTACCAATTAAAAAAAGAGTTTGGAGATCCTACTGCATTCTTGGAGCAAATAGGAACCTGGAAACAACTATAAGAGTCTTTGGAGAGGGGGACTCCCTGTGGAATTTCCTCTTATTACCTACTCCAACTATTTTGCAGTTAACAAAAATTGGGGTAAGGTAGGTGGTTGGGGTAGGGATAGGGTAGGAGAGGGATCTCAATCAGAAGGGAGATTCCTGTATTGGCCTTCATTTGGACCATTGTGGTTGTCCAAGTCACTAAGGCTTTATTGTGTTTTTCTGTCTCACCTGAAGGACTTCCCAGTCTGAGAAGTCAGAAAAGGAAAATGATTATATAAGGATGTGTATTTCTTAGCTTTAAGAACATCAGGGAAATTAGATTCTCACTGGATGAAAAGCAGGCTTCACGATTAATACTATTAAATTATTTGTTTGCAATAGGAAATTCTGTATTGTTTCATATTTACAAATTGATGAAAATTAATGACTCATGGTTCAGTTGCTCAATATTATCTTACATAGTTTGTGTGTAAATGAATGTGATACAAACAGAGGTTGTCTACTTTTGGATTTACAAACAACAAAACAAACAAAAACCACCTCTCTGGGCTAGAATTGGGTAATTCTTGTTGCTAGGGTGAAGGGATGGAGGTGATGAGCATGTACCACATACGTTGCAATTTGTTTTTTCATGTTTGCTATTCATAGGAAACCTGTAAATGTAGTTTTTTAGCATAAGTCATCTTGTTTTTTGTTTCTTTGATTGCAGTGCATAGATAAGTAAATTTTTTTTTCTTGCTACGTGTGTTCCTCCTGGGAAGAGTACAAGAAGGTCTAGGGAAAGATGTTAGTCTTGCACAGTGGCAGTATTTGTGCCCTTTTGAGGTGCTGACAGGCACAGTTTCTAAATATGGCAATAGATGATCCATTTCCTTTCATAGTAAAGCTTTGCAAGCAGGCTGCATTGAGACATGAGTCAGCATTCATCTCCAGTGGAGCTGAATGGGCCTCTCCTGGCCTGTCTTCCTCAGAGTTCCCCCAATATATGATATCATGATTATTCTGAGGAAGTACAGTTGCTAAGTGCATTTTCACAGGTCACAGAAATACAAGAAATCACCTGAGCTGTTAAACAAACTTAAGAATCTACAGTGTTCCTGAGAATAGGCCTGAAAGATTAAGACTGAGAGTAAAAGCAGCTAAGGGAGGCAATCAGTGTTATTTTTCTTGAATCTAACAAGGTTTTCTAAAGACTCCATATTTTTTACTAAAACACAAACTAGGACAATAAGGGTCAGACCTTAGAATTGCAGAATCAGAAAACCTAGTTGCTAAGTATTACAGCCTATAGCAGAGCAGAATCATCTCTCCAACATCCCTGACTACTAAAGCCTTGAAGATGTCTAGTGATGGGAACCCACTACTTAACAATCCAGTTAATTGCACTTTTGGCTAGGTGTGATTTTTAGGAGTTTCCTCCCTACCTACAGCAGTACCCAAAATATTTATGATTGCATCTGTATGGAGATCCCCTGGTATGGAAATTTCATCAGTCAGTGAAGATTAGAACTTGTCTTTCATAAATTCTAGGAAAATTGAGTCAGGTAGAGTTAAGTATGTCTTGCCCACAGTTCTACAATTCTATTATCAGAGGTTAGATGTGAATCCTGGCATTATTGGCCATATTGTTCTCTCTTTTCTTATCTCTATGTGAAGTATGGCACCCCTCAACTTGTACCCATTGTCCTTAGTTCTGCACTATCGGTGCAGGCATAACAAGTATAGTCATTCTTTTGTAAGACAGACCCCATCACAATCTTGGAAGGCAGATGCTATACTTCCTTCTTATGTCCTGTCTTCTCCATGCCCATTCTTTCCCCCCCACATCATCCTGGTAACTTTCCTAGATACACTCCAGCTTATCAATGCCTTTCCTAATATCAAAACTCTAGATGGAATGTAAGTTCCTTGAGAGCAAGGATTCTGTCTGTCTTTTTTTTTTCTTTTTTAGGTCTTTGGTTCTCCAGTGCCTATCACAATGCCTGACTGCTACACTACCTATTACAGTAGTAGTTGCTTTCATGTTTTATTATAGTCTACATACACATATACACACATACATATAGTCCCTGTCTGTTATAGGGAAGGATACAGCAGAATTATAACTTCATGTTTTCACATTGATCCCTTTAGGGAATATTTGCTTTCTTATGGAAATTATTTCTATTTATTATACCAGAATTCTGTTCTTTTTATGTATTCCATCCTTTTTGAACCTGTTTTCTCTGAAGAAGATTAAGTCAAAAGGATACTGCCTATCTGATATCTGAAGTTTTTGAAATTTACAGTGTCATCAAACAGCCTATTGTGGGCCTTTCTATGTATCACAGGCTCTGATATGGCATGGTAATTTCTCGCTATTTCTATTTGTATGATCAATTTCTCTTTATTGATTATAATTAGCTCTAGAATAGAAGTCTCCTCTTCTTCCTCCTGAATGATAAAATTATTAGCAAAAATATATTAGCTGCTTCTCTATTAGTATCTTTCCTAGTAGCTGAGTCCTTTCTCTCAATCCATTATCTTCTTAATGGAGATCCCCTGGTATGGAAATTTTAATCTTCTCCCCCCATGCCACCTTTAAAGTCTACTTGAGGACTTCAAGATGGTCTGTAATAAACCACCACTGCCGTGTTATAATTTTGTTTATTTTTTCATGGCTCCACACTCAAATGCCTTCCTACTAAAGGGAGCCCACTAGGCCATCAATTCAAACTTTGTCTTGTCAAATGAGGTAACATTTATAAAGTGCTTAAAACGGTGTTTGGCATATAATAAATGCTATATAAATGCTGACTGTCATCATCATCATCATCATCATCATTATTATCAAATAGTCAAAGGCAAACTAGATTCTAAAGTGAAGAATCAATGAGCCAGAGCTCTAGTCAGGATATCCAAGAACTGAAGCATAGATTCAGTTTTTAAGATTAGACTCTCTTGTGACTCTCCACCACATTAGGAGTTTCCAAAACACAACTGCCTGTGGGACTGCTAATATCCTCATGATATCAGCATAAGTATTGGAAATGTAGGTAGTACCAACTGGACCAGCCAACTTCTTCTTTATGTCTCATCTGTGATTACATAATAAAGCCCTGCAGATAGGAGCTGTGTTCTGTATTATCTTGTAAAAAAGACATGCAATAGATGATTACTGGTCGATTGAATCAATTGACAAGTATTTATTAGCATTAGTGGGTACTATTCTGTGCCCTACTAAATAAATATCAGAAAACAAAAAGCAGTGGAAGGGAAGAGACAATCTGATTCATCTTAAATTCCATTTCCTCACTTCTGAATCAATCAGGCAGGAGTGACTGCAAGTCTTTTCTGTATTTTTCCTTTTTCTACCCTCTTTTTCCTCATCTCTCTTTCTTCTTTGCTTTCAGTACCTGAAAGATATTAAAATGTGACCAGAGCTAGTGGTAGAGTCTGTACTTCCTCCTGTACCTATTATCCTTTATTCCAACTTACTCCATTTCCTGCTATAGAGTAGGAATGATGTTCATTATTGTTTTGGGGAAAATATTCAAAAGGATTCTCTCCTGGGTGTGGCCCTCTCATAGGACAGAATAGGTCATTCAAATATTAAATTTAAAAAAACCTTTCTGTTAGCTGTGTTGGAAGATCAGAAGTACATTTTTGATAGCTGAAATTGAAATGGAAAAAGGAGAAATGTTCAGAAAAAAACAGTCAAATTTGATGGACACAATTGCAAGGTATCAGGCCTCTTAAAATGTTTATGTAGAAGGAGAGGAAGAAAGAGAAAAAAACAAACCGACTCTACTGTGGACCCAAACTGAACATGTTCAGTAGATGCCTGAAAAAGAGGAGGGTATGTAAGGAAGTGCTATTGTGTGACTTGGAACAATCAGGATGTTTTCTCATGCCTCCGGGTCTGAACAGTGAGAATAGTCAGAGAAGTATTTTTTTTTTACACTTTGTGTCCTGACCCATTTATAAACCCTAGTTTCCCTTGAATGCCCTTTTCACCCTGCTTGACTTTGGCAGTGAAAGTCAGAGTGTGAAATCAGGAGACTTGAATGGCCCCAAACTGGAGCTAAGCACTAGAATGCTAACTATTGCTGCTGAGAATTAGACCAATGGCAGAAGAACTGCAAGGAATTCCTCAGATCTAGGTACCAGGCACCCGAATGCTTATTAACGCTGGTTATTATTATAAAGGACTTTTGCCCAGCATTTTATGGTTTTCAGAAGAGGAGGAAGAGCTAATTTATTTTTTAAATTATTTTTTCAATGGGCAGGCATTTGATTTTTCTCCTTCCTCATTTATAAAGAAAAAAGCAAAAAAGCAAACAAAGGCTTTGAAACAAATAGACATAAAAAAAACCTTGTCCATGGTCCACATTGACCATGTCCAGAAAAAAGTACATCTCATTCTGTGTCTTGAGTCCCTGCTTTACTGGTCTTCTGGAATCATGGTTGGTCATTGCATTTATCAAGGTTCTCAAGTCTTATATAATAAATTAGATGTTAAACTGAATAAGAAAGCTACTCCATTAGAATATAAGCTCTTTGAGGACAGGGACTACTTTTGCTTTCTCTTTCTCTCATCAGAACACATTGCCTGAGACATAGGAAGCTCTGCATAAATGCTTAGTGATTGATGATTTTTCCCTTTCTACAGATTAAATAGACTGAGAGATTAAGTGACTTGTCATACAACCAATGAATATAGGAGACAGACTATGATTCTAAGTCTCTCCTGAGTTCAGGTCTCTGGTTCTTTCTACATCTTGGTACCTGGCAAGCCTCAAGCTATGCAAGGCTCTAAAAACAATGAGTCAAGACTCCCTCCCAGCTGTTCCGGGACTAGTGTGAAGTTTCAAATGTGACTGAAACTTGGATAAATAGAAAGTTTTTGAAGGAGAGCTGATAATATTGCTTAAATTTTTAAAAAGGAAATGTTAAAGAACCACTACTATATTTAGTATTGAGAAGGAGGGAGGTATGATAATTGACTTCAAGTATGATTTACTATGTAAGAGATGGAACTTTGCTTTGTCACCAACATAGACAGAAGAAAAAGAGATCTGCTTGAACCACAGCAGGAGGAGTTTGAGGGGGGGCAAGGACTATGTAGTGAAGAATGTTATAAAGAGATTTTAGAAATCAGAGATCTTAACGGTTAGAGATTTTAGAAGAGACTCAAGAGGAAAAAACCTGTTATTTCTAGTGTCAGAGGGCCTGAGTTCAAATGTCACTTTAATGACATCCCTGGGCCTGAATTTTCTCATCCTAAAATGAGAGTTAGACAAGGTAAAAAGGAAGTGAGGTCCCTTTTGTTCTACATCTGTGATTCTTTAACGTAGTCTGGCTCCTTCATGTTACATTTGCCTTACTTCACTATAAGCTAAATACCTTGGAGCACCCAACAAATGTTTTTGAGCTTATAAACTCCATGAAGATGAAGGCTTACCTGTCTTGTCCAAATTTTGTAAATCCTCCTGTAGCTAACATTGTGCTCTGCTATCAGTTTATAAAAAAGAAAAGATTATACGCTCCAGGTTAAGAACCCTTGCTCTAGAATTCTCTTAGTTCTGTTCTTATTTCATAGAAGAAGTAAATAAGATCCAGAGCATTTGTGAGACTCACTCAAAGCATCCAGATTGTTACCTCAGGCCTCACCCTGGGAAAGCTCTGTAGGTCTCAGTGTCCTCATCTGTAAAGTCAGGACGTTGGGCTGATTGCGTCCTAAGATCCCTTTCATGACTTAAGGCAAATGAAAAACTTGGGAGAGTTTCTCGGTAATTAATAACCATCTTATTAATTAGACTCGGTGATAAGCAATAAATTGATGGTCAGTGATTTCTCTCTGTAGCCAATAAGACCCATGTAACCATGGAGACCAAATACCTTTGGAAAAGGCAATGCTCCTGACAGGTGAAAATCAACCCTGGCTGGTGAGCAATTAATGAGAGGGTGGACTTTCAGATGACGAGATGGGCTAAAATCCTTCAGCTTCTGCTAAGAAGGTGGCTTGATCTTGAGACTCAGTCACCTTCATCAGTCTGGACAAAGGAGTGCAACTCTGCAACTTTTCTTTCATGAACTGGTTCATGCTAAACCTCTAATGGAGAGGTTTAAGGGCACAGACTTGATGCTTTGGGGCTGTAATTCACCTATATGATATTGTATTTACATTCTAAATGGAAGTAAGATTTCTTGGTTTGGTATGGTCCTGCCCACTATGGTGGAGCATCTTCTGGGAGAATTTGGGCAATCTCATCTAACAGCCTTGTTCTTCAGAGACCAACTGATTGGCCTAAAGGGGCTGGTCCCTGAATGAGGAAATAAAGAGAAAAAACCTTAATCCCAATTTAATAATTGGTTATTAATATAATTTTTAAAATCACTTTTCTCATATTGTGTGATGTAATGGGGGAAGCTATTCAAGTTAGACTTCGGATGTTTCTGGGGAGCTCTGACATTTTGTTAGTTTTCACCATTCTCTTTTAAGGTAGTTGCTAAAGGGATGTATAGGGTGTTCAAAGAGGACTAGCACCTCTGTTATGAGGGCTTCCTCAACTTTTTTCAAGACTGCTCATCCACCTGTGGTGTTCACCTTCGTCCAACTCTCACCTGTGACTCCAAGAAACTGAAGCATGCTCAGTGGAGGGAGGGAGGGAGTTGCCACCATATAGTTCCATGTACTGGTGAAATAACAGGTCCAGGCTAAAAAATCAATCACCAGACATTTTTTGATATATAGACAAAACCAAACAAAATCCCCAAGCAATCTTAGTCTTCTAGGAGCTTATATATGGGGGAAATACATACATATAAATAAATTCTGCTGAGGGAAAAAATAAGTACTAACTTTTGGGTGATTCCAAGAGGTGGGTGAAAGGAGGGAGTTCATTCCAGGCATGGAGCAGAGAAGCAGGTTGACGGGACCTTGACTGTCATGTGTGACATATGGCAAGTAGGCTTGTTCAGTTGGGCCATTGAGTACAGGAATAGGAAGTAATGCATAATAAGCCTGAAAAAGTAGGCAAAGGCCAGATTGTGATGGGCTTTAAATGCCAAACTGAGGATTTTGTTTTTTATCCTAGAGGTAATAATGAGCCACTTAAGTTTTTTTTAAAGGCCTAGGCTTTGCTCTGGTACACTAGTGTTCATTTAAAAAATCATCTTGTTTTCATAGGTACCATATAGGTTGCATACCCAGATAGTTAAGAATTAAAATAATGTGCTCTGCTAGATTTTGGTAATTTCTGTTTCCAGGGTGAGGGACAGAGATAATAAGCATGTGTCCCTAGTAGATTGCAGGATGTCATTATTTTATGTTTTCTATTCAGACGGAATCCGTAAATGTCTAAAAGCATCACCTGATTGCTAAACCTTTTTTTTTTTCAATTTCATGTACTTTTTAGGATAAGCAATGTCATTTGTCTTTCTTATTGTTCTTCTCCCCTTCCCCCCTTTCAATTTGTGGAGAACATTGGAAAATCTAAAGGAACTACTACCAGATGGCATTTTTTTTCATATACTGCAGATACTAGTGTTGTACTCGCATGAATGTGATAGTTTAATGAATTGCCTTATGCATTCCTGAGTTTTATTTCTGAATTGCAATGTAGGACAGACACTGTTTTATGCAGACACTTCAAAGAATGGTTCTGCTCTGCTCTGTCGTGCCAAGAATTTGATGACATTACTGCCAAGTTAGAGGCTGGAAAGGTTCAGGTTTTCTGCCCTAGTCATTAGAGGAGTTGTATGTGAGTTGTAAAGAAGAGACAAGAATTGCTGAAGTTTCTCCCTTCCATTAGCATCTCTCTTCCCTGCTCCACCCTTTCCCTCCCCTGAGTAAGGTTAATGATACTTCCAAGTGTACCAGCAAGGGGCCATGGAGGTAATGGAGTACAGTGGGAAGAGTGCAGAATTTTAATCCTGAGTGCCTGGATTCAAATCCAGCCTCTGTTACTACCTTTGGGATTTCAGACAGGCCATTTCATTTCTCTGGTCCTCAGTTTACTCATTTGTAAAATGAGAAGAGCTTGAGGTTTTTTGTTTTTGTTTTTCTTTTTTTAGTTTATTTTTGTTTTTGCTTTTGGGAGGAGGGAAGGCAGGGCAATTGAGGCTAAGTGACTTGCCCAAGGTCACATGGCTAGTAAGCGTTAAGTGTCTGAGGCCGGATATGAACTCACATCCTCCTGACTCTGGGGCCAGTGCTCTATTCACTACACCACCTAGCTGCCCCAACCTTGAGGTCTTATCGACTCTAAATCTATGATCCTGTGTTGGGGAAGGATGGTTATAGGATGGGAAGGATGTTGAAGTAGTGTTAGCAGAGAGTTGCAGAACTATGTAGTCTGAACTCTCCAACTATTGCCTTGGAGCTGAAACTTTGCTCAATAAATGTTTGTTGGTTAATTGGATTGATTAATTGATATACAGAAAGGTGGTGTCTGGCTAATAAGCATTCCCTCATTCGTTTCTAGGATAAGCTACTTGGGATTAACATGAACACTTACTCGAGTCTTGCTGTAACTCATAGTTTTTTTTAAATTATGAACTTAAATATTGAATATAAACATTGAAATCAATAAAAAAAGATTATATATGAAATTGAACTTCTGTTATGTGAAATTTATATATATAAACACATATGTGTTTGTATATATATATGTATATATAATTTAACATAATAGTAACAAAACTACTCTGCTTATCTTTGTCACCTTTGAAAGTTCTCTTTTCTGTGTATTTTTAAATGTTTTGCTGCTGTTCTTCTCTTTTTTGGTATTGCTATAATTACTCAATAACTCCCTGCCCAATGAAAGCAATGCTTTGTAACAATAAGATAGGGCAAAATAACCAAAACACTAAGCATTTGGACCATTTCTTAAAATGTGTATTTCATTGTGTATCTGCATGTGGTTGATCAGTCCAGTCAGTCCAACACATCTTGGCTAAGAAGTGAGAAGTACGCTTCTGATGTTGATTATTCATTGCATTAACCAAAGTTCTTAAGTCTTCCAGAGGTGTTTTCTTTATATAGAATTATAATTATAGTAATTGTATAAATTGTTCCTTTGGTTCTTCTCACTTCCCTCTGCCTCATTTGATACAAATGTCCCCAGGTTTGCTGAGTCTTTCTCTTTCATAATTTCTTACAGTATGTGATATTATTTCATTACATTCATATACCATAATTTCCTCCCCTTGATTGGTAGGCACTTGTTTATTACATTTCTTCACTATGACAAAAAGTGCTTATAGAAATATTTTTAACACATACATAGTATTCATACATATACGTACATACATAGTCTTTTTTCCTCCATATTCAATCTCTTTAGAATATATGTATAATAGTGATATCACTAAGTTAAAGAGTATATACAGTTTAATGACTTTTCAGATACAGTTTTAAATTGCTTTCCAGAAGGGTCCAACTTCTTCACACCTCCAACAGCATTGAATTCGTGTGCCTGTCCTCCCACAACCCTTTCAAAATAGCATTTTATTCTTTATTTTCACTATAATGGAGATGAGATAGACCTTAAGAATTTGAATTTGAATTTCTCCTATTAGTTTAGAACATTAGTTTTCTTCCTTCCTTCCTTCCTTTCTTCCTTCCTTCCTTTCTTCCTTCCTTCCTCCCTGTTTCCTTCCCTTTTTCTTTTTCTTTCTTTCTTTCTTTCTTTCTTTCTTTCTTTCTTTCTTTCTTTCTTTCTTTCTTTCTTTCTTTCTTTCTTTCTTTCTTTCTTTCTTTCTTTCTTTCTTTCTTTCTTTCTTTCTCTTTCCCTCCTTCCCTCCTTTGTCTTTTTTGATCATCTTTATGCCTGTTTTAAAGTCAAGTTTCTCTTTGTTCATTGTTGTCCATCCTTCCCTTCTCTAATTTTGGATATGATTCCTGCCACTACTTGGAGCCAGGGAGGCACGCATTCATTCACCTCTGGGACATACTGGTTGTCGGACCCTGGGCTAATTATCTAGGCCACTTTCTAAGACTAAATTGTATAGAAGGCACTGACCTATATTAGTAGAGGGTATTTTCTCCACTAGGAGTTCCTTATATAAATGAAATCTCCATTTCAGTTTTTTACCTCTCGCCTATGACCTTTTATATTTATGTGATGTATTCATTTGTAGATTATTAGGTAACATAATATGAAATGATAATTGAAACCTAGTTTCTGTCAGATTACTTTCTAGTTTTTTTAAGCAGTTCTACTTTATCTTATCCTCTAATTCTCACTCATTCAGGCAAATTGTCCCTTGTTGAAAGGACCAAGTTTAAAAGGAATTAAGGTAACTGAAATGAGTCTGGAAAATGAAATTTCTATTAATATTTGTAATCTCCCAAACTGATATTTAAGTGCTAAGTAGAAATATCCCTTATAGGTACTTCTGTGTAGCACCATGCGATTTTTCCTTATTTGCCCCCAGAGGCCAATGTTTCTTACCCATTCACTTAAATTATTTTGAATCTATTACATATATTATTTTATGCCTATTTAATGCTAATTGCTGTCATTTTCATAGCACCTTCTTTTCCAGACCCTGTGCTAAGTAAGGGCTTTACAAATAGTATTTCATTTGATCCTCACAGAGGTAACAAACAGAAAAATATGGGCTAAGTGACTTGCCTGGGGTCACATAGTTAGTAAGATAAATTTGAACTCAGATGTTCTTGACTCCAGGCCCAGCACCCTCTCCACTGTGCTACCTAGCTACCCCTAATACTTGTCACCTCCTGATAGAATGTGAAAATATGAAGTCTCTGAGGGCAAGAAAGGTTTCATTTTTTGTCTCTGTGGGCACCCCCATAGTGCCCCTTACTTGTACCTAGTAGGTGCTTAATCAATAAATCACATAAATAAAAATAAATAAAATATGCATATAAAGACAATGCTTCAAAAGAAAACAGCCCGTCCTGAAGATCACTGTGGTTTACACACTTTTTGTAGAAAGGGATGAGGTGAGAGAAATCCTGCGTGTGAGTTTGTCCAAGTCCTACACACTTCATCAGTCCCTTCCTGAGTCCTCTGATACTTAGTGAACTCCATGCAGAGGTGGGCATAGGGGAGGATCATGAAAAATAGATCAGAAAATGAGGTTCAGGATTAAGAAAGGCTAGTTTGTCAATGGCTTCACTTAGATACCATGAATCCTTTCTTCAGGAATAAAATGAGAAAGTGCTAAGCGAGATAAGCAACAAACATCAGAGACCAGTGACAGTGACTGTCTCGTAATACCCAGGAAATAACTTCTCTATCAAAGAGGAAGGGATTGCCAAGTTGGCTGTTTATGTGCAAGCTGACTGACTAACACAAAAGGCAGAATCATCACCAGTGTAAGAGAAAGGAGAATGGTGAGAAGGTTCTAGGTATGGTCACAGTGGCTGCTACCTGACCCCATGCAAGCAAATTGTTGGTTCTGAAAAGCGAGAAATGAATTAAAGGGGAGAGGGGGGAATAATGATTCTCAATATCACTGACCCTATTCAAACAAATTCCTTTCTTCTTCCCTCTTTTCCTCTCTCTCTCTCTTTATTCTTTCTTTCCTTCTTTCTTCCCCTCCTTTCTTCCCGCCTTCCTGTCTTCCATCAATCCATCATTTATTGCTTCAGGAATGGCTCTTGTTACATATGTATCATTTCTCCATATATCTTAACTATCATACCTTTGTGATACCAACAAATTGTTGGTGCTGGAAAATGAGAAAGGGGGGATTAAAGGGGGACACATCATTGATTCTCAATATGACTGATCCTATTTAAATAAATTGTTAGGTGCTGGGAAATGAGAAAAAAAAAGATTAAAGGGGGAAAAGAAAACGCTGATTCTCACTATCACTGTTTCCTTCAGAATTTTAACTTTGGTCAAATAATGACCTCAACCCTCAGGTCCAGAAGACCTGAGGAACAACTGAAGGTAGCAAAGACCCAGGACAGCCAGGGGCCCCGTGTCACAGGACTGAACAGCGTGTAGATGGAAGTAAGTTGTGAGGAGATTGGAAGGGTAGGAGGAGCTGCAGTTATGGATGATTTCAGATGTTAAACAGAGCTTTTGGTATTTGATCCTGGAGCCAATAGAAAGCCACTGGAATTTATGGAGTGGGGGAGGAGTGTGTGTGACATGATTGAACTTGAACTTTAGGAAAATCACTTTAGTGCCTGAGTGTGGGCTGCGGTGGAGTGGGGGACATATGTGAGGCAGGCAGACCCACCAGCCACCTGTGGCAGTGATCAAAGCATGAGGTAATGAGGGCCTGCCCCAGAGTGGTAGCTGTGTTAGATGAGAAAAGCCTTCTCGCATTCATGTCATATAAGAGCCATTGATGGGGGCAGCCGGGTGGTGCAGTGAATAGAGCTCTGGCCCCCAGAGTCAGGAGGACCCAAGTTCAAATCTGGCCTCAGACACTTAACACAAAAAACCTGTAGCAGTGTGACCTTGGGCTAGTCACTTAACCCCATTTGCTCTACCTTCCCCCCCCCCCGAAAAAAAAAAGTAAAAAAAAAGAGTTGTTGATGGTAGAGTAGTTGATTTCAGGTCATAATTTGTGTTACTATTTAAAACGAAAATTGCATTGCAGTAGTTTTATTGTGTTTGTTGCTTTGTTTTTGTGCATAACCTGCAATAGAGTCAATATTTCCTGCTGAGCACTTGTGTATGGAAGCCTACAGTTCTAGGAGAGGTGAGCTCGTCTGCTGTCTTTACCTTGGTTTTCTTATTCTGTTTTGGTTTTCTATTAACTGAACATTTTGGCTAGTTTTAAGCTAATAGATTTTAGAGGTCTCAATTCTTATACAGATTATAGAGTTATTAGGCATTTGGGAAATTCTTATAGATGTTCTTCTATAGAAGACTTCTTTTAAAAAGAGAAAGAAACTTGACTTGGAATAGGGATTAGATGATGTGCCAAACTGAAATATAGTACAATGGAACTTCACTATATAATTGTATAACAGAGCGGAATATAAGACAGGATCTTATTGGGATCCCCATTCCTCATGCCTAAATTATTGAAATATCAGAAAGACCTTTATTTAAGGTAGTGATTCCCACAGGATGGATCCCAACCATTCCTTGCTTATCATAAGGTGCCAGTGTCTTGAGCAGATGTCTGAGACTTGATCCATTCCAGACATCTGTAACATCTTCTCAGGCCTCATTATTTTTATGAATGTGTGATTCCAGAAAGAAAAGTATTTGATGATGACTGTGGGTCTAGACACTGATGGGTAAGCTCAGCCTTTTACAGAAATATATTCAGGTGACCATGATTTACCATGAGGCCTTCTGCCAGTAATAGACTGAGCTATACAGATAAGGCTTCTGTACATTTTGCCAAGCAACGGATGAGGATGCTGTCTCATAAGTTCAGTGATCTTCTTGCCAGGATTTGCACAATAGTTTCCTGTTGTAAGTCTTGGTCACATTTAGGAAAAAATGTTACTTCTGTATATGATCTTGTCTTTTATCAGAAAAATAAAAGCTAACTAAAAATATTTCCATGTTTACCTTAGCTGCCATATAATCAAAGATCCTTATTAACATAATTCTTTAAAATTTGCACAACCCTTTCTTCATAAGAGCCTATGAGTTGTAAGATACTGCAAGTATCATTATCCCCATTTTGCAGATGAAGCCGTTGAGGCTTAGAGACATAACATAGTTTGCCTCAGTTCACAAAGTTAATAAGTATTAGAACTGGGATTCCAATCAATATCTTTCTTCATATCAAACCAATATTCTTCGTTGGTACACCTTGCTTATCCCCAAAAACTTAAGAACCAAATCCATAGCCCCAATGTTTTGGTGTTTTCACCTCAGAGGTTTCATAACAGCTATTACCTTTGCTTCACTTAGTCACAGTTCTTTTTTATTCTCAACATGTCTTATTGGAACAACAATCTCATTCCACAGTGGATAAGTGCTTGGAGGATATGTGCAATTTTCAAAATAACTTCAGGCTCTAAATGACCATATGAAAACTTGCTCCTGATAATGGTAGAAAATTTCAATTGAAACAACTCTAAGATTCTACCTCACATCCTGCAAATGTCAAATTATCAAAGATTATTAAAAATCTGTAATTCTTAGCATTGAGACTACACAAAGAACGGGGGTAGCTAGGCGGCAGAGTGGATAGAGCGCCAGGCCTGGAATCAGGAAGACTCTTCTTGCCCAGTTCAAGTCTGGCCTCAGATCCTTAGTAGCTGTGTGATCCTGGGTAAGTCACTTAACCCTGTTTGCCTCAATTTCCTTATCTATAAAATGAGCCAGAGAAGAAAATGCCTCTCCAATGTCTTTGCCAAGAAAACCCCAAATGAAATCAGCAAGAGTCAAATGTGACTGAAATAACTAGATAGCAAATGCAAAGAATAGGCGCACTGATATCCAGAATAATTTGATCAGTTAGCATCTCCATTACCAGAATGTTAGTTTGGAATCAAGCCAAAAGAGTTACTGGATTGTTTATACCTTTTGACAAAGAAATCCCATTGGCACATAAATTCAGGATGCAGAAATACCATACACATGGAAATAAAGGTCCCATATATTCTAAAGCATTCGTGATAGCGTTCTTTCTGGCTGTCTTTCTTTGTATCCTCAGTGCTCAGCACAATGCCAGGCACACAAAAGGTGCTTAAGAAATCTGGACTTGTGCAAGTCCGAATAAGCTAAAATAAAAGAGCAAAAAGGGAACAGGTCCTAGTAACTGTGAAATCATGAGTGGTCTGAGCAAACAGATAATGAAACAGTTCTTGTTACAGAAGTGAGAGACTCCTTGGGCATAATAGTGTAGACGTCATCCTACTTGTTTTTATCTTGGGCCGTTTTGCCCACTTGGGTTCATTTGTTAGAAGAGGGTGGCATCTTGAAAGACAAGACACGGCATTTCTAGATGTGGTAATTTTTTTTAAAGTTCTCAAAATGCATTTTAAAGTCTTATTTAACACCATGTTTTCATCAGTAAAGTCATTTCAAGTCCTTTAGGAAGTAGTCAGGGTATAAACTTCAAATGCAAAGGAATAAAAAATTCCAATACTGACTTTCCATTTGACACTATCTCCTTGGTCTGAGACTCAGAACCTTAGAGTCATTTTGGACTTTTTCTTCTTCAATTCCACTTCTGGTCAGTTGTAAAATCCTATTAATTTTGCCTCCCCAATATCTCTCCCATCCTTATTCTCCCCTTTGTATTCTTGTTTGAATGTTTATCACCTCTCACTAGGACATTTGTGAAAGCTTCCCAACTGGGCCTCCTACCTTTTGCATCCTTCTTCATTCCATCCTTCTCACTGTTCCCAAAATAATCTTTCTCTCAGGGCCATGTCACTCCCCAGCTGAAAACCTTGAGTGGTTTCCTGTTGTGAATAGAATAAAATATAAATGCTTTAGCTTGACATTTAACAGCTTCCACAATCTGTTTCCAACCAACCTTTCTCACTGTAATTCACATTACTCCCCTTCATGTACTTTTTGTTATTAATAGTTGTAATTTCTATCATGCTTTTGGATATACAAAGTGCTTTGCATTCATTTGTATATTTAGTTTTCAGAATGACCCTGATACACAGAATTTTACCTGCAATATTTTATTTGGTCCTTATAACTACAAGTATTTTTACCTCCATTTTGCCAGTGGGGAAACAGAAGCTTAGAGAGATTGAGCCTTGTCCATGGATGCACATAGAATAATAGAATCCTTGATATAGAGTTGGAAGAGAGCTGAGACCCTGCCTTCTATATACAAAGGGAGGAATGTAACTTACCCAAAACCACACAGGAAGGGAGCATCAGAGACATCATTTGAACCCAAGGCCTCTGATTCCTGGTACCTTCTCTAGGTACCAAATGATTTTTCACTACCTTCCAGTCAGGTTATCTGTTCCCAGGAATGTGCTGCATCTACCTTACTGATGATTAAATTTTCATCTAGACCTTAGAAATGGATAAAAGCTACAAATTAGAATTTGATTTATTGATTGTCTAAACTTGAAAAAGTGATGGAGAAAATATTAATAATGCAATTAAATTTAAAAGTTCATGATGCATCCTTTTTTCCCCAGAGAGATGATTGTTAAACATTTACCTTCATCTTGACATCTACTTTTGCATTTTTAAGTTATTCTTTCATGCCTAAAATGCCTCCTCATTCCTGCCTTGTTCTAAGACTAAACTCAGGTGCCTCCTTCTGAGCATTCTGAGCTTGTATTGGTCTGATAAGCCACAGTCAGACACATTGAAACTTGACTTTAGTATGGTGATGTTGTTTTGGTCCTCTTTGAGAATGAAGGACAACAACCAACCATCATTTAATGGTTATATTCTGTATCTCCTTTCAAAGATTTTTAAATCCTGAAAGGATAAGAAATGTCATATTGTATCCTGCCCCTCCCCAGTACCTACCATAATGCTTTATACATAGTAGATGCTTACTACAGATGGAGGTAGGGCGGCAGGAAGAGGAGGTGGGGGGAGTTGTTGCTTTGGTTTTTATATTCTATATTATTTTTTGTATTATTGTTTGAAATAAATGTTATAGATAACCAGAAAGATGGATGGATGGATGAATGAATGAATGGATGGATAGATGAATAAATGAAAGAAGCAGCACTGTATCTGTGCTAAACACTGTGCTAAGTGCTAGGGGCAAGAAAAGAAAAAATGATCCCTGCTCGAAAACAGATTACATTTTATTATGTTGGAGAAGGAGAACATATGTAGGAGTTTTCAGCTGCAAGTCAAATGGAAAGTACATGTGGTCCTTAGGACATGTATGCAAAACAGTTCATAATGCAGCTTTTAAAATGCCATTTCCTTTTGTGTGACTCTATCTGCTTCTGACTTGACAATGTTGATGACTTTGGTAATGAGAACTGTCTTTCCAGACCTTTAGTAGGTGTGGTTGCTGAGGAGGTAGAAGTTTTAATGTCTGTAGAGGCAATTAACAGGTCCTATCTGCAAATGAGTTGATTCTGTATTAGGTTTGGGGACCAGGTTGTAAGGAAGACGTTACTGTGGTCCAGGAACTCAGGTTTTCCTGCCTGTTGGTGCCATTTGGTTCTTTTTTTGGCATTGGTAGAGGCATGAGTGCCATGGCCCTTCTCCACAGTGTTTTGGTTTCTTCTGTGATGGCTGTTGGGGCTGGACTGGAAGCAGAGCTTTGGTCTGGAGGCCACTGCTGTTCCCAGATGTTTTGTGTTCAGAGTTCTGGACTGTCTGGACCAGCATTTTGTAATGCCATGCACCAACAGATTCCCACAAGAATGCTACTGTGAACAGCTTTTAAGATTCAGATTACACAGTAATAGAGAACACTTTGTTTATTCCATTACAAATCAAGGTAAACATTCACAATATAACATTCACAACATTATATCTCATCACAGAAATTCACAATATAGTGTTCGTAACAGCTTAACATTAGAGTGGCCACACAGTTTTCACTACAGTGGCCACAACATTTAGAACAAGGAATAAAAGAATGATCATCTGGTTTCCCTAAGGGGGAAATCCTTCTCACTTAATCATTCAATCAATTCACAATATATCAATCTTCCACTCATGGTGCAACCATTAACTTAATTTGTCACTTATCTAGCAGTCAGTCACTAAGCTAGATTCCCAATTACTAAATATCATTAGTCACTAATACAGTCATTAGAAAACCACACAAACTCTCCACCCCTTGGTTTCCAGCAAACTTCAGTTTTGTCCAAGGGGAGGCCTTTTCTTCATCTTGACTCTGGGTGTTCTCTCTGATTCCCTGGATCCCCTTCCATGGTCCCAACTCCCTCCTGAATCCACCAAACAGTCACCTGGATACAGAAGCAAACAGCTGCCGGGTTCTTGTCCAGTCCTCAGAGGTAGACAGCCAGGTCCTTGTCCAGTTCTCAGGGCAATCCTTGGCACACACAGGGTCCAGCACATCTCAAACCCTTTATTACTTCTCTTGCCTGGAACTCAAGGATCAGCCAGGCCATGAATAAACAAAGCCTTATCCTGGTCATGCTTCTTCAGTCTTCCAGCAGTTCGGCTGGCCCTTGGACCCAGAAGGAATATGAGCCTTCCAGGCAGCCTTCACCAGATTCTGGTCTCAGGAAAACTCCATCTCTTTTCTCAGTCAGCTTCCAGATGCTGGGAGAGAATCTCTCTTTCTCTCTCTCTCTCTCTCTCTCTCTCTCTCTCTCTCTCTCTCTCTCTCTCTCTCTTTTTCTCTCTCTGTCTCTGTCTCTCTCCCCCTGTCCGTCTCTCTCTGTCTCTGTCTCTGTCTCAAACTCCAACTCACTTCCAGCAGCCCAGCTCCCAGAAGCTGAGACAGTCCTGCTTCTTCCACAGGAAAATTCCAGTTCTGTCTCTCTGTCTCTAGAATTCTTCTTCCTGTCTCAGCCAATAGCCTTCTTCCACCAACAGGGGAGTTCACACCTTCTCCACAGTGGACAGAGCTCACACCTTCCATAATTATCCCTAAGTTGCTAGGTGCTAAGTATCTGATAAACCCATTGCTATTACATGTTTGAGAAGAAGTAGTAACAGTGGTTTGACCTACTTGGTATATGTTGCCTCATGTCTTACCCTCAGGGTGCTTTGTTACTGTTTTTGCTACACTACAGAGTAAACAGTTTCTACCTTATCTTGGTGCTGAAAGAAATAATTAGCCAATATTTGTACAATGTTTCAAGATCGGTGTTCAAACTTATTGTCTTTAGAAACATCATTTCCAAAATAAAGTAAAAAAGTTGACCTTTCCATAGAGTCACAGCGTCACATGTAGATGATCATTGAATGTCATGATGAATGATGGGAGAAAGAAGCTGGAACTGTCATGTTAGTGGTAACATGTGGAAAGGAAAAGAGCCCAGCATCAACCAATGATCCTCAGGATCTTTTATGCTTTCCATGCTTCGTTCGCACCGTTTCTCGTTAGTGATACACTATGGAGATATCCTGAAGTGAGAGTGGCTTATTGTGGCCCTGCAACAGCTCTCTCTTTCCTTTTTGTGTGGCAGAAGAACGTAGCTCAGTCACCCGATTCCTTCTCTTTTTTTAGTATACACTTAACTCTTTTAAGTTAGCTGAGTGTTGTTTTCTGTGTATCAGAAAGGTCACATGAACCTTGTATTTAATATGGGGCCCACTGCTCTTTCCACTTTTGGTTGATGCCCTGTGGAGCAGTGGGAAGAGAACTGGCTAAGTCGGTAGTGTAGCAAAAACAGTAACAAAGCACCCTGAGGGTAAGACAGGAGTCAGACGGCCTGAGTTCAAATTTACTCTCTGACCCATAACATCTTTTTGACTTTAAGTGAATTACTTAACTGTCTTGAGTCTCAATTTGCTCATCTGTAAAAGGAGTGGATTGGACCAGATGGCCTGTAGGGTCCTTTCCAGCTCCAGATACGTGAACCAATCTGTGATCATATATGGGACTGGTGAGACTGCAGTAACTAATTAGTATTGTTCCAGCAATGACTCTTCTTGAAATGGCACTTGACATTAACAGATAAGCATCACTGATGCTCATTCCACTTCTCAAATTTTCTAAAGATATGACCTGGATTTACAAGTAGGAGTTTTAAGCTATTAGAATTTATTTTGTGTGGCATAAAGGGCTGACAAAAGACCCTAGGGATTAAGGGTCTCTGATGTAAATTGCTATATATTTATCCAGTATCTCCTTGTTCAATGCCCAATATTGCACTTTTGAGACTTTCAAAAATAAACATCTCTTGTTCTTATTATCCTTAAGAACAAAATTAATTCACATGTAAAGCATTAGTAGAATAATGCAGCATATAACTGATAATAACACTGGTAATCTTTTAAGATTTACAAAACAATTTACATACCTTATTATGTTCGATCCTTGCAACAGTTCTTTAATACAAGGTTGATGCTACTTTTTCCATTTTACAGATGAGAAAACTGAGGCAGACAGAAGTTAAATAACTTGGGTCTTCCCAATTCCAAGCCTGCACTCTACCCTTTACACAGACAGTGTTAGACCTTGAGTCAGAAGACCTGAGTTCAAATCCAGCCTTGGATATTTATTAGCTGGTTGTACCTGGGCAAGTTGCAGCTTTATATCTCCCTCAGTTTCCTCGTATGTAAAGTGGAAATCATAAGAATACCTACCTCCCAGGGTTGTTATGAAGATAAAATGAAGGGATATTTGTCAAGTGCTTTTGCAACACTGTTATTATCATTTAAATAACTGACGAGGACAATGATGAGAGTTTACCTATTGTGTAAACAATAAACCAATTAAAACTTTCAAAAAGGAAGGACATATGGTCACAGATGGCTTTCTAGAAGAATTGGGAGTTAATATTGACCTTGAAAGATAGATAGAACTTAAGCAGAAAACTTTATAGTGACTTCCCCAAAGTTTACCTTAACTAAGGTTAGCAAAACTACGTAATTTGTTAGTCCATATGAGGGCTCTGAAGCTCTCCAGATTTTGAGAAGTATGGCCAAGTTTGGAAGATGAAATGGAATTCCCTTTTATTTCTACAAATTCAGACTTTTTCAGTGATTGAGATTGATAGATATATGAAGCACCAGTCAGTCAGGAATTAAAATTCCATCAGCTTTGTAGATTTAATCACTTCTAACAAGTTCAACAAGACATTGTATCCCAGGGGTGGAGCCAAGATAGCAGCGTAGAAGCAGCAAGGTCCCGCAGTTCCCAACCGCCAGCCTAAACACCCATAAAATATGAGCCCAGACAAAGTCTAGGACTCTCAGACTCACAAAAATACAGAAAACACATCTCGCGCTGAAGGCAGCTCGGCAGCATTGGCTCATCACGGCAGCCAGGAGCAGAGGCTGGCCCAGCCTGAAGCCAAGACCAAGGCCAGGCCCAGGGTGGGGGTGGGAAGGAGCCGAGCTGAGCTGAGCAGAGCCACGCCACAGCCAATCTTTGGAGTAGAGGATCTACAGCCTCCAGCACCTCCACATTTGCCAAGGAGTGAGGAACGGGAATGGGAGAGGGGCAGCTCGCGCCACAGCAGAGACCGGCCCAGCCCAAAACCGCAGCCGTGGCCAGGAGGAGCCGGGCCTCCCAAGCTGCAGCTTGAGTCTACTTCAGAGAATATCTATTGCACCTGAGGGAATCTTCACATCCAGCAAACAAGGATTAGAAAGTCAGTGAAAGTGAAAGTGAAACTTTGAAAATTAATTTGGGGGAGGAAAAGCAGTTCAGCCAATCTGCCACTGGGGCAAGGAAGCAGTGAGGGAGGGGAACTGCTGGAATCAGTGGCGGCCCCCACTGGGCTGCTTCAGAGCCCCTGGTCTGCAGACTCCATGCGGGGGGGGGGGGCTGAATCAATTGATCAGGGCCAAGTGTTCTTGTGTTGAGCGGCCTGGATCCGGATCGTGGTCTTGGGTGGTGGTC
>CM053594.1:320909134-320939869 GCA_028646575.1 Pseudocheirus occidentalis
ATTGGTATGGCACTAAATATGTAATTTAATTTAGGTAAAATTGTCATTTTTATTATATTAGCTCTACCCAGCCATGAGCAATTGATGTTTTTCCAATTAGTGAGATCTGCTTTTATTTGTGTGAAAAGTGTTTTGTAGTTGTGTTCATAGAGGTACTGGTTTGTTTTGGCAGGTAGATTCCCAGATATTTTATAGTGTCTACAGTAACTTTAAATGGGGTTTCTCTTACTATCTCTTGCTGTTGGGCTTCATTGGAAATATATAGGAATGCTGAGGATTTATGTGGGTTTATTTACTTAATACAGTTTTTAGAACTGAAATAAAAGTGATGCATTCCCCCATTCCCTGTTCTCCACCACTTCCCAGATAGTCAAGGAATTCCAGGCATTCTGGAAAACAATCTGGACCTATGACAAGAAAGTTAACAGGCTGTTTATGTGTTAACAGACTATAGATAGAAAGATAGATACGTATACACCCTTTGACCTACTTCTACCACTACCTGGCTTATATCCTAAAGAGAGCAAAGAAAGAGAAAAAAAAATGTGCATTTAAAAAAATATTTGTAACTGTTCTTTTATGGTAACAAAAATGACTTACATTATGGTCTATGAATCTAATGCAATATTATTGTGCTATAAGAAGTGATGAAATGAACAGTTTCAGAGAAAACAGGGAAGACCTTTTTGAACTGATGGAGAGTGAAGTAAGCAGAACCAGAATGGTGATTTATAAAATAACAGTGTTATTAAAAAAAAACAACACTGAAAGATTGAAGAACTTTTGAATTGAGACTTTAGGAGATTTTTTTTTTTATCAGATGAAAATCTACTCACCTCCTGCCAGCAAGACATGAACTTAAAATACAGGGAGAGATAATGTTTTGGGGCAAGGTCAGCATGGGAATTTGCTTTCTTAGTCTATGTATATTTATGAGGATGGTTTTCTTTTTTAATTTTTTTAAAAAACCTTTTCGTTTATTTTTTTTCGTCCTATAGGGGAAGATTTGATGGAAGGGACAGATTAGAAATGCTTATAAAAACAAACATTCAAAATTAGCTGGTAAATAAATGGACTAGATAATTTTACAAATTGGACAAAGTATCTCCCCAATAAATTAGAAATTGTAAAAATGTTTGAAGAAAACTTTGAAAACCACCATACAAACTCAAACACATTCTCTTTTTTCATTGGCACTCAAATATCCAAAAATTTACCATCCAGCCCAGTCATTAAGTAAATTGTGAATAAAAACAGACGTTTTTTCCCTCAATTTTTTCCATAATTAATCAAATAAATATAAATTGTAATTAATCAAAACCACTCTGGCCTTCTTAAGGAAGGACCTTGCACACCATTCTCACCTCAGAAGTTCTCTGTGGCATGTTCCTGCGCCATTCATCCTGATGCCTTGTGGAGAACTCTGCATGCTGCTCATGGGGCCATGACTCTTTTCAGTCTGATCTACCTCCCTAGTTCTTCTGCTGTGAGCCTGTGAAAAAAATGTGAGCACTGTCTTAGGGGCTGGGCATGCAAATACAAAAACCACACAGTCTCAGGCCCTCATGGCAGCCAGGTGATGCAGCAGACAGAGCTGTGGACTTGGAGGCCAGAAGATCTAAGTTCAAATCTACTCCTAGATATTTTCTAGTTGTATGAACTGGACAAGTCACTTCACTTTTGTCTGCCTTAGTTTCCCCAAATGGAAAATGAAGTTTATAATAGTACCTGCCTCCTGAAGTTGTTGTATCAAATGAGGTCATTTCGGTTAAGCACCTGATACATGTTTTTGTTGTTGTTCAGTCATGTCTGACTATTAGTGACCCCATATGGGGTTTTCCAGGCAAAGATGATGATGGAGTGGTTTGCCACTTCCTTCTCCAGCTCATTTTACAGATGAGGAAACTGAGGCAAACAGGTTTAAGTGATTTATCCAGGGTCATACAGTGAGTAGGTGCATAAGGCCAGATTTGAAGTCAAGAAGATAATTCCTTCTGATTCTAGGGCCAGCACTATCCACTGCCCACCTGATACCTCATAGATCCTTATCAAATTCTTGTTTCCTTTCCTTCCCCTCTCTCTATAATAGAGGAGTGGTGATCAGGAGAATTTCCTTTGGTCTGAAGAGTGACAGGGATTATCATGATAGGGCATAGAGTTGATTGTTATGACTTTCCTGGTAGCCATGGTATTATTGGTTGCTTTGTTCCTATAGTAAGAGTAGGGCAAGGTGTGGGTGGCTAGGTGGCTCAGTGAATAGAGCACCAGCCCTGGAGTCAGGAGAACCTGAGTTGAAATCTGGCCTCAGACACTTAACAAAAAAACAACAACACAGCCTTGTGACCTTGAGAAAGTCACTTACCCCAATTGCCCTGCCTTCCCCTCTCCAATAAAAAAGCAAAAAAAAGTAAGGCAAGGTGGGGGGGCATTGTATAGATGGCAGGGCAGGTAGAAAGATGGAGGGGGCTAATACTCTGACCCTTTACTTTTGAGTGGAACCAGGCTATGTGTGGATATCATCATGTTTTGACTCCTGAAGCTCACAAATTGAAGGGTATAGAAGAGCTCCTATGACCGGATAGAGAATTATATATGGAACAGGACATTACACAGGCATTTTTGGCATGCCTGCTTTGAGTTGTTTATACAGTCATGCCCCAATAACAGAAGAGCTTCTTTCTAGGAACCATGGAGTTGTGTTGCCCCTTCAAGAGAGCCTCTGGATGCTAAGGGTCAACAAAACCCCAAGATTTAGGAAAATCACAGATAACCCTATTACAGATAACTGATTTCTAAGAGTGGTTAGATTGTAAATGGGATGCTCATTTGATTTCTGCAATCAAGCTTGGAACTGGTGTATGGAACAGACACAATGGTATTCATGAATTCCCCAAGCTAATAGGTTCCCCCTGAAAATTGTTTTCAACAATCACCATGGTGTGTATTTTAACATTAATTTTGTGTAAGGAAGTGGCTAGAGTTTGGTTAAAATTACATATAAAGAAGAGACCAAACTACTTTTGTGTTTTAGTGTCAGACCTTGAAAATAATATAGTCAATTTTGAAGATGTGGATTCCTTTTCAAATTGCATTGAAAGTTGACAACTTGCATACAAGTCTCATTCCAGTGCAATTTGAAAAGGCTCAATGAAACACCTCAAACCAGAGGCTATAATAGAAAAAGCAATTCAACCTTAAATGAAGATGATGAGGATGGTGCTATACTGCTGAAACCCTGAGTGAGTTTAATACCTGAGAGAGATTGCATAAGGATTCATCTAAGATTTTCTTTTCACTCCATTTACATGAGCTACCTTTGATTGGAATTAGGGGTACAGGTCTCAGGAGGTGTGGCATGTGTTGTACATTTTTATCAGTTCACTGACATTCTATTTCTAATTAATCCCTTCTCCCCTCCCCTCTCCTGAGGCTTTTAGGGAGGAAAGGGGGGAGGTAGATAGGGGAGGAGAACAAAACAAAGTGAGTACTTCTTGCAGTGTTTAAGATTTAGGTTTTAAATGCTGACTTGTTTGCAACTGCAGTATTTTAGATTTTGTGGGGTTTTTTGCTGTTTTCCTCTGTGCAAGGGTCAGTCTTAATATGTAGTTCTGCCACATGTGCATTCTTAGATATACTTTGCAACAGGTAAAAATTCTGCTATCGTGAAGGACCAGCACAGGAATTTTATTTTTGGTGCCACAATTTAATTATGTAGATTCTTGCTTGAAGTGAAGGGGCTGTTAGCTGGATGAATTTCAGTTTAAATAGAGGTTTTATTACAATGTTGTTTGCCACATATTTACCTTATCAGTTCTTTCATGTTCCCTACATTGTCTTGATCCTTGACCTATCACCCTGATAAGGGAAACATGGCACCATTGTTTTGACCCCTTGATTTTTCCAATTGAATCCAAAGTTAGCTTACATTCTATTTCTCTCAACTAAGGTTTTTGGTAAGAAGGTTCACAGGATGCTGATGCTGCTAATAATAATGAATAATTATAATAATAATCGATAGCACCAATACAGCACCTAATTTATGCCAGGCAGTGAGTTAATCCCTTTTTACAAATAGGATCTCGTTTAATCCTCACAACAACAGTGGGAGAGAGGTATCATTATTCCTATTTTACAGATGAGGAGACTGAGGCAAACAGGTGCTGTGACTTGCCCAGGATCATGCAGCTGGTGAGTGTTTGAGACGGAATAGCGTGTAGACGGGCATCCTTGAAGTCAGAGAGCTCTGAGCTGAAGCTGTCCTCCTGGCATAGGATTGTTGTATGACCATCAATTAACCTCTCAGTATCCTCAAAGCTTCCTAGGACCACAACTTACAGATGAGTGTCTGAGCTATATTGAGATAGGGAGACTACCCCACACAGCTAAAATAACAGGTCTCCCCTCCCTGCTTCCCAAAAAAAGATTTGAGTAATTAACCAAACATTTATTATGTACCTATTATATGTCTGGAACCGAGCTATGTGCTGGGGACATGAATAAACCGTCCTCATTCTCAAGGAGCCTGTATACTCCAGCTGACTCGGCTACCCTCTGGAGACTTTCTGTTTCATCGTCTCTAAGCTGGTAACAATAGTCATACGGCCATACCCAGACTGTATTCTAAGGGAGAGAGTGAGCCATTTAAGAATCTTTTGGGGGCTAATGCTCCAGCGAGGTACAATGAGGAGACAGAGACAAACAAGTGCTGTGACTTGCCCAGGATCACACAGCTGGTGAGTGTTTGAGAGTGAATAGCACATAGACGGGCATCCTTGAAGTCAGAGAGCTTTGAGCTGAAGCTGTCCTCCTGGCATTGGTTTGTCATTGGTCCTCCATGGAGGAGGAGGCATAAGGAAGCTGCACTGTGCTGTAGCAGAGTTTAAGGCATGAGCTCGGGTAGCACTCAGTGAGATAGGTTTTAGGCCCAGGCCAGGCCTGACCTGCCTGTATGTTTGTTGTTGGAGGACCAGGCTGGATCGGTTTAGGGAGGCTGCTTCTTAGGATGGCCATCAGGAAATGTGGTCCATTTTGATCACAGCAGCTAACAGAGTCAGTCTATTGAAGGCAGAGGGGTTTGTATTCATAGTGGTGGAGAGGCTCCCACACTCAGGAGCAATCAGGGATCCTTTAAATATCAAAATAAATCACATTTCTCAGGGGATTCTAGAAATCTCTGCTGGGGAGGGGCAGCACTCAGTTGTTGTTTTTAATACCATTTTTCCTGGTTCTGTATATTTAGTATGGAAGATGATACGTGTGCCAGAGAGAAAAGGTCAGGATTGGAGTGTCAGTGACAGTTATCCCAACTACAAATAGTTGATCCGCTTTTCTGCATATTTGAAACGGCTTTCTAGTCTCCGTCTGGCCATATAGGCTGTGTTATTTCTACTCTGCTGTGGCTCTAGGAAAACAATGTGTTTTCCTTGAACCTTGAAAAGTTCAATAGTTTGTATCTTCCTTGACCAGGCAAACATTTACTGAATGTAATCTATGGGCTGCTAGGTGGTGCAGGGGATAGAACTGGCCTGGAGTCAGGAATACTCATCTTCCTGAGTTCAAATGTGATCTGACACTTACTAGTTGTGTGACCCTGGGCAAGTCACTTAACCTTGTTGGCATCAGTTTCCTCACCTGCAAAATGAGATGAAGAAGGAAATGGCAAACCACTGTAGTATCTTTGCCAAGAAAACCCCAAATGGGGTCAGGAAGAGTTGTTTCACACCTGAAATGATTACAGCAACAAAACTATGGTAATAGCACATGGATACCAAAAATCATCTTTGGGGGAGCAGACAAGACTGCCTGGAATAATTAATTAGAATGGCAAAGTTTTGGGGGAGAAATAAGGTTAGGATGGTATGTTTGAATTGGATGATGTAGAGCTAGATGTGGGTTGACCATTTTGGTCTTGATCCCATTACTTAATGGGGAGCTATTGAAGGTGTTCCCCTTCTGTGGCTCTTTTCATTATAATTTGGAAGTAGCAGACAGAAATTTAGAGGAGGAGAGGAGAGATCGGAGGGTTTGTAATATGACATTATTAATTATTGTTGACATTATAGGTCTGAATTGTGTTCAGAAATAGTCTGTCAATTACTAGGCCAGAATCCCATTATTTCACAAACTATTTAGTCCTCTCTTCCTGAACTGGTTCTTGTCCCCTTCCTCTTTGTATGACAATTACTAGGTAGTGGCTTTTCTTACAATTTCATTTCTGCCTAGGTAGTGACTATAAAAATCAGCTTTTAGCACCTGCCATTATGTGCTTCCTATTCAGGGCTTGAATAGTGAAAACCTGTCATGCAACTTCCTTGTGCTGAAATTATTTTGATCTCTATCAGCCAGAATTGGTTCTGAGACATTGGACATTAACTTTTACGTACTACTTTCTCTAGAAATAATTGAATGATTTTTTTTTAAACGATGGTCTATGCCTTTGACCAGTTTGGCAGTGCACATGTCACATGACCTTATTGATATGCTAATCTATATCACATATACAGAAGCTACAAGAATTCTCACATGCAGTTCTTGGTTTTTTTCTTCTGAAATCTGGTATTCAAAATCTGTCTACATTCTTTTATTCATGTGAGTGCATATTGGAACTCTGCTATTGTATCTCAATAATTCTCATCACCATTGTTTAAATATTCTCAGATGAAACTTTTCACACATGCTTCTGCAAACATATGGGCCACTTGATCCAATGAAAATAATGTGGCCCTTAAACAATGAATGAATAAATAAAGAAATTGTTAAATGCTTAGTATGTGAAAAGTGCTGGGTGTACCAAAAGTTCCTCATCCTCAAGGAGCTTACATTCTAACGGCAGAGCCAACACATAGGAGAAATGAGGTATTCTATGTCTGTGTATGAAATCCTAACCACGGCATATGTGTGCATATGTGTGTCATATTCACTGTTCTGATGGTATAACTTTATAAACCTATCTTAATAATGTCTATATAAAAGGTGTTTGAATTCAGCACATCTTTGGTTTTGATTCTGAAAAATCTGGATTTTCCATATCTGGTGCTGCCGAGAGATGGATATTGATATTGAGACATTTCCTGGCTTTCCTCCATTCCCCTTTCCTTATAAACTTCATCAGACCTGATAAAGCATATAGTGTTTTGGTCAGTTAATTCATTTGTATTTCCAAAGCAATCACCCATTGCTACCTGTCTGTCAAGTATTTTCAAAGTATATTGTTTCTGCAGGCAGGTCCATTTTCTCATTAATATAACTGTTAAGGAGCCAGCCTTCCAGAAACATCAGACAGTATCCTTTGCAATCACTCCTTTCTATGCCGGCACAGGAAAATGTAACATTCTTAGCCAGGGACTTTGGCCCTATGCCAGCCTAAGACCTGCCTCTCCTATCATACTTCTTACTAATGCCTTTTGATAATTGCACTAACATTTCTTGATAATGCCTACAATATGTCACAAGGCTGACTGTTTGGTATTATGTTTGGAAGGAGGGACATAAACTTAATGGTCCTTCATGTCAAATCCTTTGGTGAGCCATGTGTCTCCACAGAGGAATTTCGGTGATGGTTTGAATTAAGCTTTCTGTCATTTTCTGGGAACCATATGGAAAATGAGTTTGCCAGTCTGGCCTGCACTGCTCTTCGTTTTGTGGTTCCCAGGTAGGCCCAATTGTTCTCAAGAACAGCAAATGTTTAAGAGAGTTTGGAGTCAATCTGCCAGGCTTTATTTGTCATCCTCCTCTGAGCATAATTGATCTGCATGAAGCATCATGATCTGACCTTTATCCCTGCTCTTTGCTGAGTTATCTCCTTTTAAAGTTTATTTCCTTTGGAATGCTTTTAGGCTGGCTGGAGTGTACCTGCTTCAGGGGTGAACAGCGCCTTCATCATCACTTCCTGGCTCCTTACATCAGGAGGGCATCTGTCATTGTAATGGTCTTTCCTCTCATTGTAGAAAGCTTTCCTTAAGTTGCCTGAAATTGAATGCTGGTGAGAGGCCTGGCATTTGTCTGGAACAACTGGTCCAAATCATTCTTTTTTTTCTGCTCTTTTTGTAATTGCTGTATGCATTGCATCATGGATTAATGGAATTACTCAGATCTTCTTCATTCCGGGTTTTTCCCACCTTTGAAAACTTTAGTCACCTGTTCCTGCTTTGATCTAATGATTTCCTGAAGCTTGGGAACCAACATCACTCGTCTCACAGAGGTGGTATGGATTAGAGTCAGACCTGGGGAAGCATCTCTACTGTCTTCTGTTATAACCAACAAAGCAACAATATTGTGCCTTCTGTTCTGGGACATTATCTCTGCCCAAGGGGTTACGTTTACCCATTATTGGGGTGCTTAACCCTCTTTCATGCCCTTGTGGATCAATTCAGTGAAGGGAAGGGGGAGGTTTTTGTTTTTTCCTGACTGAAGGTCATTGACCCACAGGAAAAATGTTAATTAAGGGTCTTATAATAAAGACAATTTAATTTATAGTTATTTATCATGTAACAAAGATAATGATTAATAAAATAATATAATACAAATTTTTAAAATTAAGAATGGAGAACATAAAGTCTTATTCACTGCTTGTGAGTTTAGGGGCAGTCAAAAGGGAAAGAAGAGAGGACTGGGTAGCCAAAGGTGAGGGGGGATAGGAAGACATTGAAAAAAAGTCAGAAGGGGGAAGGTGAAGATGGGGAGGAAAAGGAATGTGAAGGGTGGGGGGAAAAGAGAGAGAAAACCAGCACCAGTATCAGGCACTGGGGTTTCAAGTTCGAAAGAAGAGTCACTTTTCTTAAAGAACTTACATTCTGGGGCAGCTAGGTGGTGTAGTGAGTAGAGCACCAGCCCTGGAGTCAGGAGGACCTGAGTTCAAATCCAGCGTCAGACACTTGACTAGCTATGTGACCTTGGGCAAGTCACTTAACCCCAATTGCCCTGCCTTCCTCCTGCCAAAAAAGACCAAAAATAAACAAACAAGCAAGCAAAAGAACTTACCTTCTTGAGGTCATGAAGAATTGTAGATACAGAGGTTAAGTAGACAGCCCAGGGGAGGCATAATGAGAAATGTATGCAGATGCCATCTGTCTACTTTCACAGCTTAGGTGGCATGGTTCAAAGAGTGCTGGGCTTGGAGTCAATAAGATCCACATTTGAATCTTGCCTTAAAGATTTCAGCCTTATGAGTCTGGGCAAGTCACATAATGTCTGTGGGCCTTACTGTCCTCCTCTATAAAAAGGGGATACAATAGCACCTCCCTCTTGAGGTTAATATCAGCATCAAATGAGTTAATATGTGTGCCAAGAGCTTTGCTCTTGTGTCTGTACACGTACTGTTATTATTATTATTAAACGTTATTTATGCTCCACATTTGGGCCCTTTTGGGGTGGTTATTGTGCAGATTTGGTAGCCCTCTCGTAGTGACGTGACTTGCCTTGCTGGCCCGAGCACTTGTCCCCGAGTACAAGGAAGAGTTGTTCAAGGCCCGTCTGTCTGTCCAGTAGAGTAGAGGTGTCATTTCACTCTCCATCGTACAAGGAGGAGTTGTCCAGGGCCCGTCTGTCTGTCCAGTAGAGTAGAAGTGTCATTTCACTCTCCATTGTACAAGGAGGAGTTGCCCAAGGCCTGTCTGTCTGTCCAGTAGAGGTGTCACTTCACTTTCCATTGCTCTTCATTGGGGTGAAAGAGTCCATCCTACTCTAATACGCGGGCATGTCTGTGAGCTTGTCACTGTGAGTGTTTCCTTCAACAGTCGGGTCTCATTTGCCGCCCATCCACGTCTGCTTGTGCTATGCAACCCCCATCTGTGTTCTTTTGTAAATTTCTCATAGAGCATTCATTTGACATCTGGGATCTTCTTCATGTCCTCTTCTCCTTATGTGGATACCAATGGAGTACATGGAGTGTACCTTGGCTAACTTGAGAAACCTTGAGGGTCTTCCCCTCCCTGACTGATTCTTTTGTGAAGGAAAAATAGTCCATCTTTTATCTCAGTTCTTATCTAACCTTTAACTTCCCATTGGGTGTTGACTCAGACTGAGACCAGGGAAAGACCTTAACTTAAAAAGGCTGAGGTCTCTCTCTGCAATCTGGGGTCGTCTCCAGGCATCCTGACCTATGTCTTGCCACTGGAATCTAGTGACCCTGGAGGAGAGAATGAGGCTGCGCAGCAACACATACTGTGCAGCTCTGCCTGACTTCAATCCAATTTACTTGTAATTGTAAGTCGTGACATCACCTTCCTCATGTCGCTGGTCTTTGAGAACAAAGGGTGAACAATAATAACAACAAATGGAGCTAAAGTGACCTTTTGCTACAAGACTGGCTCATTTTTTTTTCTTCCTCACATTTTTTTTTACAATTATGTCTTTTATGCCAGCTTTCCCTGGCAATTCCCTGTTGTAATGTCTTCCATGAACTCCTCCCTTTGGGTGACCTTCAACTTTGGTTCTTTGGAAATTATCAGGTGGCATGACTTTCATCTATGTAACATCAGTAGTAGAATATTGATGTTACAGGCAGTCCTGGCCCAAAGATGGAGAAGAACAAAGGAGGAGCCAATTTTGGTATAATCAATTTAGGACTTAATCTCAATTCTTCATTTATCCAGAAGGTTCTGTACACTGCCATAGGTATATAGCGAACCATACTGGTAAGTAGACAAGAGTCCATTAGACATAAAAATACCAGTATTTGAAATTCAAGCTGATCGTAAGATTTTTAAAACTTTTATAGATAATTCATAAAGGGAAAATAAAGCATATGTACTCTACCCTGCAAGCTTTAGGAAATGATATGATGCCTATGAAAATTATAGTTCATTTTACATCAGAAACAAATTTAATGTACTTTGTGGATTTCTGTCATAAAATTCAAGAACACTGCACCTAGAATCTAGTTCTGGAATAACCACTGACTGGTTATATAGCCCTGGATGAATCAAATCACTTTGTAATGGGGGTGGGGATGGGGGATGGGATAGGAGGAATATACCCTCCAAGGTTCTTTTGAATTTTAAATTTCCTCTACATAGTAGGTGCTTAATAAATATGTTTGAATATGGAACTTTCTAATTTCTTCCACTATTTTTTTTGCTTTGTATAATTCGTGGGTTGCCTGAGAATATGCTTAATGATCAAGGGAAGTTAGATGTTAGCATGACACAGTGCTGAATTTAGAATCAGATGAATTAGATGGGCATTCACAGCTTTTGCTATTTAGTACCTATGTGAAATCACTTCATCTCCTTTCTCATCACTTTTTTTCATTTATAAAATGAGGAAATCAGACTTGATGACCTATGAGATCTTTCTACCTCTTAATCCTATGATTATAAGAAATCAGTTCAAATCATGTAAAAGTGAACATTTGTGTTCCCTAGGCCCTCACCATTTTATCCTTCCTCTACCCCATTCCTTGTTTATAGATGTCATGAAGAAATTGAAAAGTTTCTCTAAACTTAGGAATTTTCATGATTCTTTTTAAAATGACTTTAGTACATTATTTACAGAATCTCCTTTTTCCTTCCTTTAAGAAAACTAAGAACTTTTATACATTAAGTGGGTTCCGTTAGTTGCTGTGTTTATAAAAAGGCAGACAAAGCAAAAAACAAGGGAGGACTGGAAGTTTAGTTCAATGAATTCTATTCTTTTTGAAAATTATAGCAAATTATTTTTTTGAACAGTTAGTATCACATGATGTGCATGCTTAATACTCCAGGTTTGGCCAAGTTTGGTTTTTTTCCCATTGGTAAATAGTCACTGGATGTTGACTAAGGTAGCAATCTTTGGAAATTTCAAAGAATTTGATGACAAGAAGCAAACAGGACAATGAGACACAAAACTTCAAACCATCTTTGTCTTTTCTCACTTTTCCCTGGATAACCGTTGGTATGTTTAGACTAGAATCTGCAGTTATTTGACTAATAGAGTGATTGATCTCCAGCTTCATGTAAGATAAAGGAAAGACAATAAATAGACAAAGAAATCCTGGCCGATGGTAAAGTTACTATTATTGTTGTTGTTCTGATTGTTAATGACTGGTTAACCTTAATCTCCCTTACTTTTTTCTGCTTTTCTCCTTCTCTGCAGGCATTTGCTCAGTGAAATATTCTCAGCCTTATGTTGGTCTGTGGTTCCCTTTATTTCTCTCTCAATCCCGTGGACAATATTGCCACACCATATGCATGTCTGAACCTAATTACATAGCTCTGACGGCTTGCATGCTCAGTGAGTTTGGGAGCCGTCCACAGTTTGAGATGAATCAGGATGTGCGTAGAACATATGAAGGCCATTCACCAGGGATTCAGCCTCTCCTCCCCCTTCATCCTGCTATTCCAAGTCAAATCTTGGCTTGAGAACCTTATTGTCTGTAACAGAGAAAGCCTGTCTCAAGCCAGTGACAACCTCTGAAATAATTATGAAATTCCTTTTGGTGGGGGGAGGGGTGGCGACCCTCTTAGCTATTTTTAATTCATTCTGCTCTCTCCAGCAGTGTTTCGATTATGGTAAGAGCAGTTGATCAATGCTAAAGTCCAAGTTTAGTTAAGAATCCCCCTGGGGATCCCAAGACTTCATTATTTTTCCTTATCAATGTGGACTGAGTTTTTAAAAATGAGCTTTGCTTGAATTTGTTTTGTGTGTGGGGAGGCATTGTGGTGCAGTAGAAAGATCATACCTTCTGGAGTAAGAGGACCTGGGTTCAAATCCCACCCTTGATGCCTTGCAACCTTTATCACTATGAGAAAGTCACTTCCTGTTGACTCGTTTTTCATGATTTTCTTGCATCATTGTCATTTCTCTTCCCCGTTTTCCCTCTACTTCTCTTACTTGATTATCAGAATCCTTTTTGAGCTCTCCCATGGCCAGCAACCAATTCATATTTTTCTTGGAGGTTTTGAATGCAGGAACTTTGACTTTATTGTCTTCTTCTGGCTCCATATTTTGATCTTCCTTGTCACCAAAGTAAGATTCTATAGTCAGTTATTTTGCGATGCTTACTCATCTTTCCAGTCAAAAATACTTGACTTTCTAACTCCCTGTCAAAGTAGGACTCTGCTTCCAATGGGGTTGGGGATAGAGGTGGGAGTAGGTATACTGTCCCAGGCTTCAGGGGTTTTGTATAAACCCCTTGATCCTCCACCATCTGTGGATCCAGAGCTCTAGAAACAGCCATGGTCACTGCTGCTGCCCCCCCTGTTGCCCTGGGGCTGGACCCGGACCCATGCTCCTCCTTCACCCAGGTCCTTCACAGTTTCCCCACTGACCTTTTACATTGTTCACAGGGTTTGTAGGTTGAGAAGTCTGGACACCACCACAGCTGTCAGTGGTTTAGTCCCCTCAGGCCTGTCCCGGCCTGTCTGTGCTGGCATAGCCCACTTGGGACTGTGCTCTGCTCCTAACCAGGTATGCTGGACCCTTCCTCTTGGCCTGCCAGGCTGTCTTAGGGTAGAGATGCATTTTGCTCTTTAATTTTGTGGGTTCTGTAGCTCTACAACCTGTTTAGAGTCATTTTTACAGGTATTTGTAGGGGTTTGGGGGAGATCATTTTTTTACTTTTACTCTGCCATCTTGGCTCTGTCCCCCTCAAAAGTCACTTCCCTTCCTAAGGGTTGGCTTCTGAGGCCCCTGCCCACTCTGGAGCTAGCATGATATAAAAGAAAGTGGTGTTCTGCTTAGCCACGTGGCTTGGGGAACATTGTCTGGGGTTCACCGTCTTTACAAACATGGGATTGGTTCAATAAACACTTATTGAGCAACTGATATGTGCAGGTTTCTGCGGCAATCACTGAGGTGTGTAAAAGCATAGAACAGAAGGTGATCTTTACCTTCAAGAAGGCTGGAGCTTAGTAGGACTAGATTAAAGGTGTATGTAGCACTGTAATACAGAAGTGAGTAGAGGTAGAAATGACATTAGATGTCATCTAGTCAGGAGGACCTGGAGTCAAGTCTGGCTTCTGATTTATAATGGCTGCTGAGCATCAATAAGGGGTATCACATCTGCTGATCTGAAGTTTCCTCACTGGGAATTTCCCTGCATAGATGATGTCATATGTTTAGACGCTCTGTTCCCCATGATGTTATGAAATCTGTTGATTTTTAATAAGTTATGGGGCAGTAGGGGTAAAAGAGGTATTGTGTGGTTTAGGTTGTGCCCAGAGGAGAAATAAAGGTAAAGGATGGGAACTATAGGACATGTTTTGGGGAGGAGAAAAATTGATTACAGTTCACTTTAGCATGTGACCCTGGGCAAGTCACTTAACCCTGTTCACCTCAGTTTCCTCATCTGTAAAATGAACTGGAGAAGGAAATGGCAAACCACTCCAATATCTTTGCCAAGAAAGCTGGAAATGGGGTCATGCAGAGTCGTTTGGGACTGAAAAAATAACAACAGTAACTAATCCCCTCAGTCAATCAACTGGCATTTATATTTTACCTACTTAATGCTAGGCATTATGCTAAGTGTTGGGGACACAGAAGCATTCCCTGCTCTCAAAGAGCTCCCAGTTAGATAGTGGAGACAACATGTCAACAGCTACGTAGGAACAAGATATATACAAGATAAACCGAGGTAGTCTTAGAGAGAAGGCACAAACATTAAGGAGGCCTGGGAAAGATTTCTTGCAGAATACAGGACTTGAAGGAAGCCAAAGAACCTAAGAGCAGAGATGAGGCAGGATAACATTCCAGGTATGGGAGAGAGCCACTGAAAACATTAGCTCTCAGTGGGAAGATGGAGGTGAGTGTGTGGGGGAAATAGTAAGGTGGGTTTGGATTTGAGGAGGGGCAAGGAGGAGAGTTCCTTGGATTGGAGATTATATGGAAGGGAGTAAGTTATAAGATGGCTGAAAAGGGAGGAGAGGGCCAAGTCTCCATACCTTTTATTGCTGTGATAAATGATGGCTTCATGGAAGCCACTGTCGTTTGATTGAAGATGTGGAAACTGAGGCAGTGTCTTACCTAAAGTCATGTGGCTATCAAAAGCCAGGACCAGAACACATATTTTCTGCCCCCTGCTATGTTCCCACTATATCTCAGCACTCCTTATTGTACTTAAAAAGACATGAATATGACATAATTGCTTCAGATCCCAGACATGGGTTTGTGTTAGAACAACAAAAAAACCTCTTTCCTCAAATCCCAATTCAATCCTTTTTTTAAATTTCTTTCCATGTGAGTGTAATGGAGAAAGATCCTGATGTCTTTTCTTTCCTTGCTGTTCCTATAGAATTCTGCAAGTGGTGGTGGGAGGTTGGGGAGGATGACCAGGGAGGAAGGATTGTGATTTCAGGTTGAAAAGTCAGTCTAAAATGTCTTCCAATTTTAATAGATCCTTTACAAAAGTCATTTTGGGAAAATAATCTCCAGGCAAGAGGCAATGATACATTGTGGTTACAGCAGCTAGAGTCAGGACAGGACCATAAATTCTGAATGCTGTTCCTTTCATATCCTCTGACTCACTCCAGGACTTTGAATAGATTACATCATTGCTCCTTCCACACCTGTGCATCTAGCACAAGAACCTTATTGCTTTCGGCTCTTACAGTCTGGGGTCTCAGGAGCCTGTGCCCTGGTGCTCCTGCCCTTAAGAGTCAGGGGAGGCTCCAGAGCTCATCACCTGGGGTCACTCGCCTATATGTCAGTGTCTACCCTTTTATGCCAGGTTACATTTAATTTCTTTTCTCTCTGGCTTTTCCCTTTGATAAACTGGGACAAACCCATGCCTCTTGAGCTGAATAGTCAGAGCATTTCATTTTTTAAAAAAGCTTTGATTTCTTTGCTTTTGAATTTCCTAAATTTTAGAAGAAAAGCAGAGATCTTCACAAAGTTGCTTCTATCTCTGGGGTCTAGTCCTTTTTGTACCCGTGTAAAATGGTTTTAAGTGTACATCCTTGTTCTTTAAGTTTACATTCTGGGTCCTCACACTAAAAAAAATTCTGAAAGTGCCTTTTAGCCTTTGTTTTAATAAAGAGTACCATAACAATGAAGGATCTCCTGCCATTCCTGTGGGTCTTCTGACAAGCAATGGCTGCGCTGGCAATGTTTGTATCTCTGTTCTGGTGAACAATGTTCTCCCATAGATGTTAACTTTAATTCTTTATAATGTCAAGGAGATTATACTGTTTCTAATAACTAATGAGACTTTAGTGTGGCATTACACTTTCCTCGTCATTCCTTTCCTTTGCCACTTAAGAAATGTAATGATTATATGTGTGTGTGATGCATGCATATGTGCATATGCACAGACATACACACATATGTATAATATGTGTATGTGTGTATGTGTATATGTATATATGTATATAAGTACAGCAAGAGGTAGGTAAAGGAGAAAAATACTGCAGGGCATTGCCCCAACTAGTGTTTTAATAGGTGCACATCCAGCAGACTAATGGATTAGACTGCCAAGCAATTGGAGCCAACCTGTTAGTTACAAATTTTTGTTACGCAAAATTTAACACCCCTGGCAGAACTGCACAGAATTCACCAAGTAGCCTCAGATGTATTTTTCCCTTGCTGGCAATTGCTCTTATCGGACGGTTTAATTGGTGTGAGATACTATCCCAGCCTCTTGTTTCTTTCCTTCCCTAGGAAATGACTCTTGAGGGTTACCATTTTCCTAATGCTTTAAAAACCTGTACTACACATCTAAAACACTTTCTTTTTGTTATTAGCACCACACATCATCAGATTATTATAGGGTAATACTAATTCTTTATGCTGAGTATTTCTTTGTCCTGCAGTTTCTCTGATCATTCTTCATGTTGAGAAGTTGGCTATAACATACAAAAATGTCTTAATCTGAATATTTACTATCAAATACTTATCTACATGTTCATTATTATGTTGAATAACATTATTTTAGCAACCTTTTAAAGTCAGAAAAGATATATCAAAATTTCCTTCAAATTTTAATGGTCATTTTTTCTTCAAAACAACAAAAATCCCTCTAAAAGTATTGGAAGCATTTAAACAAAAAGAATGTGGCTTTTAGGAAAGGAGAAAAGCAGATTCTGTGTGTGTGTGTGATGCTTAAAATAGGATAGGGACATACTGGCAAATCTTTTTAAAAGAAAATTTCACTACTGTGTAACATAGTACAATGCATGGCAGCTGGCTACCTGCTGTGTCTTTTGCAGGTACTGAAGAATTTCATTATAGAGCCCTTGAAAGGGGCCTCCCTGTGAAGTTCAGAACCAAATGTCACCTACGTTTTTCTCAAACCTATTTCCCATGATTTTCCTTTTGGAAAGTATTGGACAATAGAATGAAAGAGAGAGGATAGTATTCTGTTTGGAACGAGGAATCTGGTTGGGAGAATAGTCCTTTTTAATAAGAGTGTAGCACAATTCCTGATTTCACCTCAGGTCACCAAGCATTTTTGGGGTCTGTTGCTATAGTTTAAGAGCAGACCTAAAGAATCGTGATATGGGACAGGACTGGATAAATGTTGCTAAGGGAGTGGTGTGTGTGTATGTGTGTGTATGTGTGTGTCTGTGTGTGTGTCTGTGTGTGTGTTTATATGTGTGTTATGGGGCACTGTGAAGCAAGAGAGTGGTATCCTGACTCTTGACACCTTTCAGGTTTCTGTGGTTGAAGCTGCAATGTTTCCCCTGAGTTGTTCTCCAGTAATAATGTTCAGTCATCTTGAAGGCTTCCTTGTGCCTGACCTGTTACTGATATATAATGCCCATTCTTGGGGTGGGGATGGAATGCTGTTAAAACTGGACAACCTCAGGCAGTGTAATTCCACTTTTGACTCTGGTAAACAATTGAATATGACTTCTATCCTGGAACCTCAACAGACTCTGTACTTAAATAACTACTTCTGCCCTGAATGAACAATGTCTTAAGGTGCTGAAGAAATTTGCAGAGATGCTGCCGTCGGCAGCCTCTAGAAAACAAACAAATCCTGTAGAGAGGAACAGGTGTCATGGTGCAGGTGATGCAAAGAATGTACCTAGTTGTTTTTTTTAAGGAAAAATTGGATCCTGCCAATTATAGATTGGTGATCAATTCCTAACAAAATCCTAAAATGTTTTTAAAAGGATGGTTTGTAAACACTCAGAAGCAGATGCAGTGATCACCACAAGTCAGCATGGTTCCATCAAATTGTGATAGACTAAACTTATTTCCTTTTTTGAGGGCATTATTAGATTTAGCATTCTCTTGCAGTGCTCACTCTTGTTGCTGTTGCGTTGTTTCAGATGTGTTTGACTTTCTGTGACACCATTTGGAGTTTTCTTGGCAGAGCTACTGGAGTGGTTTACCATTTCCTTGTCTAGCTAATTTGACAGATGAGGGGTTGAAACAAACAGGGTTAATTGACTTACCCAGGGTCACACAGTCAGTAAGTGTCTGAGTCTGGATTTGTGGTACTTTATCCACTGCACCACTTAGCTGCCCTGGTTAGGCTGCATTAATTAAAGTAAAGTGTTCAGAATATGGGAACTTCTGTCCTTCTTAGATTACATAGGAGAATTGTTTTCCATTCTGGGCACCATGTTTTAGAAATGATATTGATAAAGAAAAATATTCCAGAGGAAGGCAAGAAAGATTGTGAGAAAATTAAAACCTAGACCCTGTAATGTTTATTTGAAGGAACTGAAAATGGTTAGTCTACAGAGATGATAAGTCGTATTAGAAGGGCTGTTTCATGGAGGACTGATTAGATGTGTTTTACTTGGACCTGAGTACAGAATTAGAAGCAATAAGTGGAAATTACACATGAGTTATTTCAGTTCAAAATAAAGGAAAACATTTTTAACAATTAGAGATACCTAAAAATAGACTGGATTGCCTTAATAATCATAATCATTTATATACCAGGTGCCAGGCGCTGTGCTAAACACTTCACAAATATCGTCTCATTTAGGCCTCACAACAGCCCTGCAAAGGAGGTACCATTACTACTCCCATTTTACAGATGAGGAAATGGAGGCCAACAGAAATTTAAGTGACTTGCCTAAGGCCACACATCTAATACATATTTGAGTTCAGATCTGTAGTTGGGTCTTCTGACTCCAGGGCTACCACTCTCTCCACTGAGTTCTCTTCAAATAGAGACACTGAAGAATTAATTTTTAGGGCTTTTCCAAAGAGGCTTCCTATTCCAGGCTAACAATGATGGGCTGGCTACTTCAGATTTTGAGATTCTATATAAAACTGACAATAATAGTCATAGTTTAAGGAATGATATTGCTTCCCTCTAAAGAGATAACATTATAATTTGCAATTGAACACCATCTTCTTGAGAGAAAATGTGATGTAGTGGGTAGAGCTGGCTCCAGAATGAGAAAGACGTGCGTCTAAGTTCTGCCTCTTATACAAAAGTCTACTGCAACCCTTGGCAAGCCACCTGATCCCTCAAATCCTCCACACCCTTCTCTAAGACCACACTGGAGAATCTGCCTTGGTAGAGGGAGGGGGTCCTTGGTATTTCCTAGGCTCATGAAATCACAGCGTGAGAGCAATACAAATCAGCAAACAAAGAAACCAGCCTCTTGTGATGATATTCTAAAGACAAGTCCTTGTATTAATTACACCACCAATTACAGAGCTCTGGTGTCTTTTCTTCAGTGGTGAGTCACTGGTGAATCAACCAGCAAACACTTAAAACATTCTAGGTTTCTGTGCTTGGTGCTGAGGCACTAAGTACAAAGAATGAATCCATCTCTACCTCTAAGGAGTTTTCGGGGGTTGGCCAGGTAAGACGGTGCAGAAGTTGCTGGTCAGGTGGGTTTTGAAGGAAGAAGGAAATTCAGTTAGGTAGAGATCAGGAATGGTATTCTAGACCTGGTTCATAGCCAGGGAAGATTAGAAAAATGATGTTTCAAGGGGAAAAATAATGAGTTCTGATTGGGACATATGATGTTTAACTTGAAATGTCTAATAAGTAATCATTGATTCTGTACTGAAGTTTGGAAGAAATTGGGGCTGGGAGTATGGATTTGTGAAGTCACCTTGATGTGGTGACTCATGGGAACTCATGAGGTCACCAAGAGGAAGTGTATAGAAAGAGAAGAGGAGAGGGAGCCCGATGGAGCCTCAGCACCATGTCATAGTAGGTATGATATGGATAATGAAGCGGCTAAGGAGATTGAGCAGGAGAAGTCTGACAGGGAGAAGGAGAATCAGGAGAGAGCAATAGCATGAAAACCCAGAGAGGAGAGAATATCCAAGAGAATTATCTGTGGAAGAGTGACATCGGATGCCAGTGTTCTGAGACACTTTCTTCTGTCCTTTCCAAATTATGCTGTGCTGTGTCTCAGGCCAATTTTAATAGTTCTGTGGCATTGTTCACTGAGCATTAAAAGTTCAAGAAAGTTGTTTTATTGGTAACATCTGTATGCATGCATCTGAAGCCCAGAATTGATTCAGATATTGAAAAGAGTATAGCTAATAGTAAATAATTGTAATTATTATTAACTCAGACACTAACTATGTGACTTTGGGCAAGTCATTTAACCCTGTTTGCCTCAGTTTCTTCATCTGTAAAAAGAGCTGTAGGAGGAAATGGCAGACCTCTCAGTATCTTTGCCAAGAAAACCTTAAGCAGGCCAAGAGTTGGACATGACTGAATAACAACAGCAGTAGTTGTGATGATGATAAATGGTAATAATAGTAGTAGTAGCAGCAGCTAACAGTTTCCACTGAGGGTTATTGTGAGGATCAAGTAAAACAGTATTTGCAAACTGCTAGCACAGTATTTGGCACATAGGAAATGCTACATGGATGGTTGCTGCTGCTGCTGCTCCTGCTCCTACTGTCTTTGGCATGCCACAGGCACAGATCTGCTAGACTTCAATGTAGATAGTCCCATGTTCACCCTTGTAGCTCTTTGTGGGCTGCTGGCCCTTTGATTCATCCTGCTGAGATTCTGGCTTCCTTGTTGACTGTCGGGTGTGCTGTGAAGTGCAGCCACTAAGCGACTTTGTTATTCAGTCATTTCAGTCATGTCCAACTCTTCATGACACCATTTAGGGTTTTCTTGGCAAAGATATTGGAGTGGCTTGCTATTGCCTTCTCCAGCTCATTTTACAAATGAGGAAACCGAGGCAGAATTAAGTGACTTGCCCAGGGTTACACAGGTCACACAGCTAGAGAGTGTCTGTGGCCAAATTTGAACTCATAAAGGTGAATTTTCCTGACTCCAGGCCTAGTGCTCTGTCCACTATGCCACCTAGTTGCCTCTGCAAAAGATACGATCCCTCTGTTTTCTTTCATTCTTGTTATGGGACCTGGCCAGCATCTCTCTGCAATAACTACCTCTGGTACATCTGCCATCTCTGACCTTTTCTTGAAGCTCTTTGATATTTATATTATTAAGTAGGAGGCTATAGCCCTCCTACTTCATTTTCTTGCACAGTGGGTATTTGCCAACTTCTGCACCTCATTCTCTGTGCCATTTCAGCATTTAGAAGAAGATAGTATTGGGAATGTGACCATTTCAGCCCTGGCCTTTATGCATACCTCATCATTGCTCGGTGTTTGAGGCTGGATTTTAACTCAGGTCTTCCTGACTCTAGACCCAGTGTTCTATCCACTGCACCACATATTTATATATTTGTGTGTGTGTATATATATATATATATATACATATATATATTTATATATTATATGCATGTTTATATGTACACTTTATGTCTGGATCCATGATTTCACTGCGATAGAGATTGCCAAGTGAGGGAACACCCTCCATCAGTGCTAAGGGGAGCAACTTTTCTACTACTTGCTGCCTCATATAGTTGCTAGAGCTCTGAGAAGTTGAGGGACCTTCTCAGGGTCATACAACCCACTATGTGTCAGAAATGGGAACTGACTCAGATCTCTCAGATCTCTCTGGTTGTAAGGTTGATCCTCTACCCATTCTACCCTGCCGCCTCTTCAAGAAGCTCATTAAGGTGTTTCTTACTGATCCTGATTTCGCTCATCCATTCAGAGCATCATGCCAGGACTTTGTGTTAGCCACAGATAGCTTCAGGAGAATTCTGTTCCCCAGATGAACTGCTGTGGGAGGTTGGTCCATCGCTGCTATGGGATTGCTTGTTTTCTCATCAGTAGCCTCACCTCTAATTAATGTATATTGGATTTTTCTCCACTGTCATGTCAGGGATTGTTACCCATGAGCTGAGTACCTTCCAAAAATGGACGACACTGAAGGACTCTATGTTCTTTTCATTTTTCTCAAAGCAGGCAAACTGTGTATATATTGTTAATGGTTGAAAAGTCTGCTTGAAAGCTTGCCTGTGTATGGATGACAGATAGAGTTCTCTAGGTCCTTCTTGATGCAGGAGGATATGATGCATGTGAAGAGCTTGCAGATTTATGAAAGGAGAGTGGTGAGGCAATAATGATAAACGTCTCCCCGGTTATCCTTGTTCAGAAGCAAGACTCTTCTTTGAGGGACCTTCGTGCGCATAAGGTATGTGTATCTATGAGCCTTGAGAGCCTGGGGACACCTGCTGTCAGTTCCTGTCAAGTCTAATGATTCAATTCAGCAAGTATTTATTAAAGGTACCAACTCTGGGCCAGGCACTCTGCTAGCTTCTGCAGAAAAGGAGACAGAAAAAATAACAGCCCCTGATCTCAAGAAGCTCAGCCAATGCCACCACTTCATTTCATGTAATAATGCATGGAACAGATTGACAGGTGTGGTGCCCGAGTTCTTCCGTGAAGCTAAGAATTATGGAGACCTTTGTAGTATTTCTCAAGGATGCTGATCATTTGCTTGTCTGCCTTGGGGCCACTTGTTCTTGCCTTTAATGAGACTGGTATTCTGGCCTTTTAGATGAGGTTTTAATAAGTTTTTATAGGTAGGGTGGTGATACAGTGGGTAGACAGCTGGACTTAGAGATAGGAATAGCTGAGTTCAAATCCTGCCTCAGACCTTTACTAGCTGTGTGACCCCTAGGTCAATCACTTATCTTCCTTTGATGTTGGCTTCCTCATCTGTAAAATGGGGCTAATGACTGCATCCACCTCACAAGATTATTGTGAACTGTAGGGGTAGCTAGGTGGTGCTGTGGATGGGAAACTGGGTCTGGAGTCAGTAAGACCTGAGCTGTGAGGCTTGAATGGGACTATACTTACAAAGTGCTTAGCACAGTGCGTGGCACAGAGGAAATGCTATATAAATGTTAGTAATCATGATGATGGTGATAAATGTCAAATGAGATAACATATATGAAGTGCTTTGTACTATGTAAATGTTCACTGTTATTTTTATTAATTAGTCAAAGATCTATTTCTACTTGAACCTGTTTCGTCAGACTTTGCTTCTTCTTGACTATTTGCGATGATCTCCCCTCTGCCCCCAAGAAATATAGTTTCATGAGATTATTTCCTTTGGTTTCCTTTCTTTTCCTTTGCTTTGCTTTTTTTTTCCTTCCACCTCTCCTTTTTTTGTTTTTTGGTTATTTTATTTTCCCCAGTGGATGCTTGAAGTAATTTCTAGAATAATCTTGTATAGTTAAATTCATTCCTAATCTCAGCAAAGTATAAACTCCTTGATACCAGGGACTCTTTGTAACCCCATTGCCTAGCATGATATCTAGCAAAGGGTAGGCATTTAAATATTTGTCAAACTTAATTGGACTGAATCACTTCCTCATAGTTCTAGGCACATAGTGAGCCCTTAGTAAATGCTTATTAACTTGCTTGTTGCCTACTTATGCAAAAGAAAGGTTAAAAAAAAGAATGCAGCATTTATTCATATCCAGAGGAGGAAACCAAAGGGAACAGGAATTAGCTGTGAAGAGGGTAAGAGAAAATATCTTTGAGCCTTATCATACCTTACCCTAGTGCTTGAGTTGTAGATTCCCATGGTATATCTACTGGAGACCAGAAAGGTAGAAGGCCAGCTCCTTTCAGGGACAGAAAACAGGTAGTACAATTGTGGATGTTCAAATGGATTTATACAAGTTGGAAAATAATTCATAAATATTTGACGAAGATGTATAGCCAAAGTTGCAATTCTTTTTATAATGGCTCTAGACTGCTTGGGACAAGTGTTCCTGACAGATGCTCTGCCAGATGTACCCAGCAGGTCCTTTGGGTGGCTGTGATGAGAGTGGCACAGTGGAATCTGCAAAGCACACATGCTTTTTCCATTCTTCACCAAAAATTTTTTCCTTTTAACTCTCTTCCCTTGTTTGTTCCAAGTAGTTATAATTCTCCATTGAGCCTATTGAGTATTCTCAAAGCTACAGATTTATGTTGTTGCTGAAAGGCTGATGGTGTTTGTGAATGAAGGAATGAATAAATAGAGAACTGAGCTATTTTGTGAACATATGAGAGGGACCTCTCATTTACACCAGTTTGTCTTCTATAATTAGTATAATATGAAGTTAGAAAGCTCTACTCTGAAAGACAGGGACCTAAGTTAAGTAATAGAGTTAGGGATATTTGAATTTTTCCCTTCAATTTACATTTCAGTTAAAAATGTCCATAAGAAAATTAGAAGGAAGTGTGGGATACCAACTATGGATGACAAGAGAGTATTCAAAAATGTTTTAGAGGTGGGTTGTTTTTTTTCAGTTAACTACTCTGAATTTCCTGCCTGTGTGGATACTCCCAAGTATGTAAGAGGAAGCATGGTAGAGTAGATAAAGTACTGGGCTTGGGTCAAGACCTGGGTTCAAATCTTGCCTCATATGCTTTCTAGCTATGGGGACCCTGGGAAAATCACTTAAACTCCCTGAGCCTCAGTTTCCCTATCTGTTAAATGAGGGGGTAATACTAGATGGCTGCCAGAGGTCCCTTCCAGCTACAAATCTATAATCATGCTACTAAGAAATTTTAGAAAAAGGCACAATTCCTGTGAGGATTTTTCAATGTAGATTACTTGGGGAAAAAAAACCAGCAGATTTTTCTCTATACAGCTTATACTTTGAATAAATGATTGAATGTCAACTAAGCACTTGAACATAGAAGAAAGTTGGGATTCTTACAAACTACTCATAGAAATTACTAGTAGAAGAAGCAGAAACAATAGCTGGGCATTTCAAACAGAAGTCACAGTTGAAAGAAGGTTGTCGTGTGTGTGCACTCACATTCCATTACAAATTGTGCAAATATTTTTGTAGATGCACTTGTTGAAGGGAGGAGATGCAATGCTTTGACTTTCTTCCTTCTCTGTAGAATTGTACTGGTAGAGATCTCTGCTCGTAAAGAGTAAAGGTAATGGGTCTAACTGTGGTCTAATAGCATCTATTCAAGTAATATTGGGTGCATAATTAAAGAATAAGTGCACTTGCTTACAACAGTCCTTCTAAGATTCTTGTAAACGAATACTACCATAAATGAGTTACTACTATGAGAAGACTCTGGGGCTCTGGAATGTAGCAAAGTAAAAAAAAAAGCTGACACTGGATAAGGGAAACCACGGATATGCCTTTGTCCAGTTTGTTTATTTGGAGTTCCTTGCTGGGACCTGGAATAGCTGCTATACTTTTTTGGGTATGATTTTGACTTGTTTTATTTACTGTCTTCAGCTGAATGGAAAGAAAAGTGAAGTATTGATCGATCTTTGAGTTATTCATTGTCCTCACATGTACCAGTGAATGTCAACTCTTTTTGGAGAAAGAGATTAGAATTACCTGTAGGATATCCTTATCAGGGAGATGCAGACTGTCTGATTGCCTTCCTGATTCCAATTTTGATCATGATTCCTTTATTACCTCTCCACATTTCATGTTTATATCTGATTCTAAAATGGCTAATGCATTTTTCTTACACAAAGTGCTTATGCTTAGGAAGGTATCAAGATGTTCTGATCATGAAATTTATAAGTGCATTTTAGATTTTGGAATTTTTCTCTTGCTACAGATATTATACTGGGCAACGAGATCGACAGTGTTAAATCTCTATTCTTTCAGACTTTCTTCCTTACTATGTCATTTCTGAGTTTATCTAAGTGAAAATGTAAGCTGTTTTCCAGTGTACCTCCTCATCATCTTTCAAGCCATATCCTCAAGGTGGTTTCTAGCCTAGCAGTGAATTGTAGGAGATAGCAGTCCTGTCAGTTTAAATTTTGAGTGAGGGCTTTGATGACCTGAGACATGATATTCCAGTTCTCATTGACCTTTGGAGAAAGCTAGTACTTCTTCCACTTCTCTGCAACCAGATTTTATTAAACAGCTTATTTTGTACATAATACCTTTCCAGGTGGGCCCTGGGAAAGCTACAAAGCTCAGATGATCCTTGAACCCTCCCTGCTATGAGAAGCTTGAATGGGTCAGCAAGAAAAGCTCCTGGGTTTGTGAACCTTCAAAGGCTCCAACCTCTAAGTTTATCAGTCAACTAGAGCTGTAGAAACCTTTCCCCTTCTTTTTTCCTTTTCAGTCTTCTTTGCTTACTCAGGACATGCCATGTAGCCATGGGTGTTCTACAGGTCTCTGTCCTGGGCCCTGTTCTCTTCTCCCTCTATACTGTTCCACTTAGTGATCTCATCAACTCCCATGGGTTTCATTACCATCTCTACCATAAGTAGATCCTCAGATCTGCTTATCCAGTCCTGACTTCTAGAATTGCACCTCCAGTTGCATTTCAATCATCTTGAATTAGATATTCACCAGACATCTTGAACTCAACGTTTCTGAAACTAAACTCTTCATCTTTACTCCCTAATCCCTCAACCCTTGCTGCATTTCCTATTTTTGAAGGGGTTATTCTTCCAGTATTGATGCTTGCAATTTAGGGGGGGGGTCATCATTATTTCCTGTTCTTCATATCTAATCTGCTGCCGAGCAGTGCTTGTCATCTTTCTCAAAGATGCCTCCATCTGTCCTTGGGGATGCTGTCTCTGCTCTGGAGCAGGGCATCACCGCCTCATGCGTGGTCCCTTGCAATAGCCGATGACGTGTCTGCCTACCTCAGGTCTCTCCCCACTCCAGTCCATTCTCCATTTAGCCATCAAAATGATTTTCCTAATGTACCACACCCCCCTTCAGTAATCCTTATTTACTCTCTATCACCTCCAAAATAAAAAAAATCTATTTGATATTCAAGGCCCTTGATGACCTGCTCCACCCCTACCTTTTCAGTCCTTATTCTCTATTGTGACAGTGACAGTGACAGCGACAATGGCCTCCTTGTTATTCCTGGAACAAGACTCTCCATCTCATGCTCTGGCCATTTTCTCTGGCTCTTTCTCATGCTTGGAATGTTCTCCTTCCTTATCTCTGCCTCCTGGTTTCCTTTGAATTCCAGCTAAAATCCCACCTTCTACAGGAAAACTTTGCTAATCCTTCCTCTTGTTTATTATTCCATGTCTTGTATATAACTTGTTTGCACAGATTTATTTGTATTTTGTCTTCCTTATTAGATTGTGAGCTTCTCAAGGGCAGGGACTGTCTTTCAGTTTTCCTTGTATCCCCAGAGCTTAACAAAAGCCTGGCATCTAATAAGTGCTTACTAAATATTTGAATGCCCAACTAACATATCATAAAAGGTCCCTCTTAAAAGGATGCTTGATTTCTCATTGCTCCTTAATTGTATCTTAGAGCAGTGAGGTAGGATTAGAGGAATCCTAGGATAGTTTTCAGATGTTGCTTTAGCTTTGGAAACTTTAGGGCACAAGTGTGCTATGTGGGATTAGAATAAGCCTTAGGGAGACCTGCTGCCCTCCAGGTTGAGTGACCTGTTGACCTCAGGCTGAGTGGTCAGGTTCTGGGAATAGTGACAGAGTAGTAAACCTTAGAAATACTTCTGAGCCAGCCCCTACCCACTTTATAATGTGGAAGAATAGTGAATGACTCACATTTAGAGAGACTATGGAAAAGAAGGGGATTAAAAGAAAAAAATTTCTGTGTCAAAATCTCAAATGATAAAAATGAATAAAATCTGGGAATCCATGTTCTAAATTGTCCATATGGTCCTAATTTTAATGCAGGTGTATTGGAGTATAGTAATCCTCCCTCCAAATATTGAGTAGCTTGAAGTTATTGTGTTCACTTCTTGCTTGGAAAGAAGACATAATCAAAGCCATCCTGCAGGCCAATAGTAAACGCAGAATCTTTGGGCAGACCGACGGGCCAGAATGTGCTAGGAAATGTTTAACAACCAGCTTTGGAAGGGGGAAGAGCTACATGTTCCTGTGACACATTTTAAGTTTTATCTGGCTTTTGAACATTTTTCTCCCTTACTTTAAGTGTAGGTAGTCAACAAAACCTGTAATTTAAGCCCTGATTTGTAGGCTTTGCTGATTTCTGAAGTGAGGATAAACACTCTTGCTAAACACTTGCCAGTCCTTGTTCAGTCTGACTCCAACGGGCCTCTGCTGCCAGCCCACTATACTCTGGATTAGCTATTTGATGATCCAGTTCTTTTCTTTAGAAAACAAGAAAAATATTTGGGTGTTGGAGACCTTCTTTTAAGTAACCTTCTGTCCCACGGAATGCGCAACAAAGTGCTTCCTCATATTCCTCTCCCTCAGGCAAGTGACAAGCATTTATTTCATGCCTGTAGTGCCAGGGGCACAGAGACTGCAGTGAAATGATTCCTGCCTTTGGGGAAGTTACCATGTGCCAGGGAAGACAACACGCCTGCCTTTCTTAAAGGAATACGGAACAGATATATGGTGATAAAGAAGAGTAGCTATAGAATGGAAAGAAATGCTGCAGTGTCAGCATGCTGCTTGGTGTTGCAGAGCATTCAGAGACTGCTGGTCATGGCTATTCCTGCCCTCAAACAGGTTGCGATCTGTTTGTGAAGCTATTGCATCCTAGTGGCACTGAGACTTGAACTGATATTGGGAACAGTCGCTCTTCAGAGTCAAAATAATTGCCAAATTCCATCAAATCCAGAGGACTTATCTCCAACCTCCCTTGCTTCCCCATTAAATATTAAGGAGTCAGAAATATCTCTTAAAGTATTGCCCTAAATATGTTTTAGCTGCATAGGATTAGCACATTTGTTTTGGCAAGGAATGCTTTTCCTTGTGTTTTTTTTTTAATGAGATATCAGCCCCCCATGCCTGCGATCTTTCTTGTTTTTCTTCTGGAACACTTCCTCTGCTTCTCTTCCATTGACCGCCCCTCTATTCAGTCCCTGGGCTTCAGCCCTCTCAGCACTTCCCACCCTTAGTCTTTTGGTTTGACTTTCTTCACAAATTGTATAGCATGCTTCCTTCCTGTTTTGCATTCCATAGGACACAAACCAGTCGTAGTGGAAGTGCATTGACAACATGAGAAACTAGTTTCAAATGGCAGGCGTTTTTTTTTTTAATAATAGAATCAGGATAAATGACTTGTTGATTAAGAAATAGCACCACCTGGTTCTAGTGTTTAGTATGTAGAATATAGCAATCTGTTGGAAGTGTAGCCATTGCCAAGGCATTTGATATTGAATTAGCATGGGATTCTTGATTTAGATTAGGAGACTAAAAGTTTTCATCGAATGTCTTTCACCTTCTATAACCTCAGTGAAATAAAATGTCAGCTGTTGGCTTATCTGGGCATGAAGCTGGAGGGCGAGGACATAGCATGTTCAATTTGAGGCTCCTTTAAGTCCTTGATTAGACCTCTTGATTGTCTAGTCACCATAAGCTGTCTCTCAATCAAGTGTGAATTACTAATAATTGTTCACCTTTATATAGCACTTTAAGACTTACAAATCACTTCCCTTACAACTCCTTGAAGGTAGTATCACAATTATATTATTATCATCTCTATTTTATTGATGTTGTTCAATTGTTTCTTTTGTGTTCAACTTTTCATGATCCTTTATGGGGTTTTCTTGACAAAGACACTGGAATAGTTTGTCATTTCCTTCTCCAGCTCATTTTACAGAAGAAGAAACTGACACAAATAGGGTTAGGTGACTTTCTCAGGGTCACACAACTAAGAAGTATCTGAGACCAGATTTGAACTCAGGGAAATGAATGAGTCTTCCTGACTCCAGGCTCCGTGCTCTGTCTACTGAGCTACCTACCTGCCGTATACCTATTTTGTTGTTGTTGTTGTTAAGTCAGTTTTCAGTCATGTCTGACTCCCCGTGACCTTTGTTTTGTTTCATTTTGTTTTGTTTTTGCAGAGATACTGGAGTGCTTTGCCATTGTCTTCTCCAGCTCATTTTATAGATGAGGAATTGAGGTAAACAGGGTTAAGTGGCTTGCTCAGGATAACATAACTAGGAAGTGTCTGAGGCCAGTCTTAAATTGAGGAAGATGTATCTTCCTGACTGCAAGCCCAGTACTCTGTCCACTGTTCCACCTAGCCGCCTATTTTTACAGAGGAGAAAAATCAAACTTTGAAACACTGAGATTTGTTCAGGAACACACGTGATCACACAACTTGTAAATGTCTGATTCCTGATTTGAACCAGAAACTCCAGGTGTAGCAGGCTGACTCTCACAGAATCTGAATAAAGAGATACTTATTTGTGTTCTTGACAGACATCTGTCTGCTTTGTTTCATACTTCGAAACATGAAATACATAAAAATTAATGAAGCTTCTACCATATATACCCATATATATACACTTATGTATACATATACATAAATACACACACACGTGTATAAACTACCTCCCATCATGGCCCCGGAAGTGTAAAGGGTGTGGTGGGAAAGTTCTAAGTAATGGCTAAAAAATGATCCATAGACTAGGGAAAATCGTTTGTCCTTCATTTCCAAAGCAGACAGTGGTGCCCTGACTTGTGTGTCAACTGGATTTAAGTGAGGCAGAGCTGTGGGAAAAGAGAATCTCGATGCAAGATTGGGGAAAGCATACACAGCAAATTTGTCTGAACATAGG